>JAFIDM010009631.1:81408671-81460421 GCA_023159025.1 Thereuonema tuberculata | reverse complement strand
TTTTTTTTTTTTTTCTTTTTTTTTTTTTTGAAAAACAAGAAATTCCTGCCTTTGAATGAAAATTTGTTTTTGTAATACTTGTATAAAGCTTTTTGAGATTTTAGTTTGACATAAGAAGAGATAAAGATAAAGGGATAGAAATTCTTTTCAATGTAAGAAAGAATGAAATTATTTTAGAATTGATGGATACCTTGGTATCGACTTGAATTAACACTTGAAATTATTGCATGTGAAGGAAATACTACCATGAAAGTTTAAGCTTTATATAAAGGCTAAGCTCTACGAAACATTACTGTGAAATCCACATTTCTTTATTTGAAAGCACAGGGATTTCCTTGCAACTTTTAATAACAAGCTTAAATTGAAATCCATTGATCAATGATGAAAGAGAAATAAAAATCCAAGAACAATGTCGAAGTCAAGAAAGATTCTTCTTTTTTTTTTTAAGTTTCCTGCAGTTTTAAATTGACTGTTTACCTTTATAGAAGAACAACTATGTATATACTCTGTATTGGTATATGTATTTCCGTTTTTAATTGTTTTTCTCCATCAGCTGAATGGTGGCAAGATAAAAGTGTTAGGTTAGTATTTCTGTCTTAAACCTCTGAGAAACTCTTAGTTTTCTATATAGAGTTTCATGAAAGAGAATTGAATTTTACTGCTTGTGCTTGAATCCGATCTTCAACCAATAGAAGAACGATACCAATAAAAATTTTGACAGATTCTCGAAATTTTCTAAAATTGTTTGCAAAAGGACAAAATTCGAGATAAAAGCATTCTCCCATACATTTTTGGCCTTACTTCCTAATGATATACTTCTAATACAATATATCCTGAGACTGATAATTTGTCTTTGAAACAATCATATTTAAAAAAAAAAAATAATAAGCAAATAATGAAAATAAAAAAAAAAAAAAATCTTTACTGCAGTTGCAGTTTGATTTTATTAAGTGCGAAACAACATTTTAAGGTCGTGGTTGATAATTTAATTTCCTGGTTGTACTGATCTCTTTAGTCTCGTCTTTGCGCCTATGTTTTCGACATAATTCTGTGTACATAAACAATGGTTATTCAGGGCAGCAACTAATTACATGGTTAATGTTTTCTATGTTAATAGCTATCATGTTTCTCTTGTATTAATTGTAATTACCAAAGTTCTTTTTTATCTATGAACACTTAATTTATTTAAATTCTATCTTTAAATAGAAAAATTAGCTTCCACAAAATATTTGGTCGCTCTTCCCTAAAGCTGTGTTTCGTTTACTTTTAAATAACGGAAAAAGTATTTACATATTAATTAATCAATTATTTCTTTCTAAAGAATTTTTTTGTTACTGATGTTATTTTGTTTGTAGACTTAAATTTGATCACTTGGGTTTGACATTGTAATAAATAACTGAATGCACGTAAAAAGTAGTTTTTGAATCCTTTTAAGTTAAAACGTTTCTGTCGTTTGAAACTTGATCTTTTTTAAATTATTTTAGTTAAAAATATTATCAAAAATAATAATATAAAATTAGATTAGTTTTTTTCACTAACATACAACTAAAGCCAATTTATTATTTTATTTATTAACTTTTTTTTTCTTATTTAAAGTTAACATTTTTATTTTTTGTAAAAGCTTCTTTTTCTGCTAAAATTCTAGGATTGTTTTGACTGTGCGTAGGAAATCTTACTACACCACTTGTAGTCTTTTAACCGTTTGTTTATTTTTTCGTACTCTTTATGGACTGAAACTGCCCAACGGATTTTCATAAAAATTTGGTTGCATAGCTTACTGATGGGTCCAATATAAAATATGCGATGTTATTAATTGTGATCTTCCTTCCACCTCTGCATGTCCTCAAAACTGACCATTCCACCCCTCATCTGGCGCTGTATGCCCAGTCTCCAGCTATCCAGTTAATTTACATCTCAGATTAAAAATCAGGGCTGCGAAATCCCCATCACAATTTATTTTCTTAATTTATTTTTGAAAGACCCAACGATTAACTATTAACTAAAGCTAATTAAATATAATAACCTATAAATTTCTTATTGCAGTACAATTTCAGTTGGAGAATATAATTTATATAAGAATAACTGTAAAGAGTTGTTTAAAATGGCGACAATTTTATGGATTTTGATGTTTTGAAGTATTATGTAAGTAAAAGAAAAAAAAATATCAGTTGAAAGGATTATTTTTTAATATTAAATTATAATTACCTTGGAGTATTCTTAACTTATAAGTAAAATGTAGAAAACCGAAAACCAATCTACAAACCGTTATCATAATCAAATAAATATACTTTACATGAATTATTTATTAAGCAATTATTTAAATCTACTTCACTTTTTGGTATCCATTATTTATAACAGTATACATGTTAACTTAAATATATAATTATGTTGAGGCAATTGCCAAAGCCCCAATGTAAATTTTTATTTTCCACGTTAAATCTATTTATTCTTAGCAAGTTGGAAATGTACTTCCAACAAGCAAACCTAGCTGCTGAAGAAAATATTTATTTAGTAATCTGCTAAAAATTATTGCGGATATTTTAAAACATAGATCTCTTATATAATTTTATTAATGGTGAATTTTTGCTCGGAAAATGTTGAAAAGTCTGGATGACTATTTTTAAAAGAAATTGCGATTTCGAAAGACAGAGGAAAAGAAAGGAAAACAATAAGTGTATTTAATTTTCCACATTTTACAAGTTTAGTTATAAATTTTATTTCAATATTTACATCCTGTTAAAATAAACTAAGAGAAACTGTTTTACAGTACATAATTTTTATGGGATTTAAAAAAAAAAAGTGAACTGGATGGGCTTAGGAAAACATTACGCCTTCCCCTCGAAATGATAAATACTCCACTGTTTATTATTGCTTCTTCGAAATCACAGTTTAACTTAGAATTTTGTTTGTAATTTTATCTATGTACTTAATTTGACTTAATTTATTATTAGAGTTTAATGTCATATTCGTATTCATATTCATAAAATTCCCAATTCGAGTTAATAATAGTACATTAAAAAAAAAAAAAAAAACTTGGCAGAAATCGGAAATAAGCCTATTACATTATTCTTCATATTTTCCTCAAAGAATATTCTAAGATTTAAAGATCAGACCTGCAGTTATTTAATATTACTTTAATTTAATACAATAAAAGACTTGAATGACGATGATTTCCTTGTATTTTATGCTTCTTGGATATCAGAGTCACAGTTCTATAAACAGTCAATCACTGAAAGTAAGTCAAAACGAATAACAAGTTGTGCAATAGGAGGAAATAGATTAAAATGAAGCGTTGTTATGTGCCTACAAAGAAACGTTTTAACGGTAACTAGTTTGCACATGTTTTCGGTAGAATTTTGGAGTTGTATGGTTATCATTGTGATAATTTAGTGAAGGAAGTCCCATCACGTATGTAAGTTGGCTGTTGTAACAGACACATTGGCTTTTCACCTTTTCGCTGTAGGATGTCAATAGAACAATAGATAAGATAAAAACCGTCTTTGATTCTGCTTTCTCTTCCTTCCTACTTTCCCTAAAAGATTATTCGGTTTTTGCTTACCTAATTCTAGTTTTATCCATAAAATACTGAGTCATGCTTCATTAAATTAATCATAAATACTAAGGAAAAAAAGAAAGGCTTTCACAAATAAATTTGAAGCAGGTCTATCTTAAATAATAAGAAAACCTATTTAAAATTCATGTTAAGTTTTAATTTTATGTTTTAAAGATAAATAAGAGAATTCCACTATTTCGTTTTCCAACTAATATCTTTACAGCATTGTTATCTTAATAATATCAAAGCCAGTATGTTTTAAAGCGTATTGTCTTTATTAAATCATTACCTGCATCTCTTTATTCAAAATAAAGAATCAACTTTATCTAAGAATAAACGCAACGGGGATAGAATAAGAACTAGAAATATACATGTGTCTAATAATATTACAAGAGTCCATTCATTTGTGGTGTATTTTGGAGCGGCTAGTAGAACAATGGCGAGTTAAATGTTTTCCGACGATTAGATCAACATTATTTTATTTTTATTTAGAAAGAATCACGTAATTTTTTAATTCCTTTTTTAATTCGATGAAATTAAAAAGCAAAATTTCTAGTTAATAAAGAAGGAAAAAAAAAAACCCCACAACTCTTCACTTCCATATATCGAATTATGAGCAAGCGAAGGGAAAATTTAGCAACAGTATTTTGGATTTCTGTACGACTCACCCAATTGCTTTTAATGGATTTAAGCCTTTTTTGAAAATTAGCCAACAATTGAAAACATCTTGTTGGCACAAGAAGTCATCGACATTTATAAATCCATCGCTTTAAATGACAAAATAGAGAGAGAAAAATGAAGTAGTCGACTTGTTACGAAGGCCAGTTACTTAATTATTGGTCAATATAAATAGGAAATGATTAGAGGGAAAGTAACATTGTGATTTTTAGGGTTTAAGGGTTGTGGCTACCTGTTCGAATTCTGTTCTTCAACCTGTGTTTTATAATTTTTTAAATTTTCAAAGCAGTTAACGTAGATCTATATACCTCCGTTCTCTGAAAAACCTTTTGGTTCAATGTTCTGTAATAGAACTCCTCAATGACCTGCTGGTTTTTACCGAAAGTTACTCAACTTTTTTTAGGAACTATTTCCATAGGTATTTAATTTAGTCATCCATTACTTTATATTGATGCAAGTATTAATGAATTTACATCTCATTCTAAATGAATCTGGGTTCGAATCTTGTGACTTATTTGGATAGTTGTCTTTCTTTTTATTTGTTATCTCATTCGCTTTCGCCTTCCAGCTGTCGATAACATTTGTGGTTTATTCCGGGTTTGTACAAAAGGCCTCTATTACTACTAGGGTGTATGCACAATCCTTTCCAATCAGTCAATCAAAAATTCTGACAGTAGTTATAACAATAAAGAAACACACACATTATTCTTATCACCTTCAGTTATTATTACGTAAGTCTTTGGCTAATTGATTATCATTTAGTTACTTTTCTTTTTCTACTTTCCTTCTTGTGTCTAATTTTTTTTTTTTTTTATTCGTGAATCATCCATTTCTTAATTCCGATAGTTTTGTTTATGAATTAAGGTGGCTTTTGCCCCATCTCTACTTAGCTTTGCCCAAATAATCGATAAACACCGGAAATTTCACTCGATCGTGTTCCGGTAGCCTTGTGCGATTTCAGTTTGGCGTTAATGAATAGTTGTGGCTCCCACGCTGAAAGGATGCCACCAACCCCTCTACGGAGAGCCCACCCAAAATGTCCTCTGGGTCAATCCAACAACAGGCATTGCATTTCCGTTTTATATGGGCGTTCCCATTATATCGATTCTTGTTTATTATTTAAACATAATGGTAATTACTTATAACTAAGCAAAACGATTACCCAATGCTCAGTGCACTGAAGAAATTCAAAATAAGTAAGAAATAAATGAAGTTAATTTTAGTTTTAATTAATTTATTAATTTCACTGTTTACTATGCTGAAATCTGTTAGTTGTTAGATGAACAACTACATCCAACGGAAAGTTATTTAATAGTAACATTTCCACAAAATACAAATTGTTCCACAAATCAAGATAATAAAATAGAAAAACATAAATAAATAAAAGAAGAAAATTAACTCCTAAAAGCTCTTAACGTTTTTTGAAAATTTGCGCAATATGAGGCTGTGTAAGTGGAGGTCCTTTTGCAAAATGTAATTGGACTGAATTCGTTACAAATTGATAGTGAAGAGCTTTAGCAAAAGTTATCGAGTCAGTGTAAATTTTTCCAAAGTTCAACACAATACAATGGATGGTTTAGATCGACGTGGCAATTTTGAATTATGAAAGTGCAAAGAACGCATTAGAATATATGAACTTTGTAATGCAGTAGGATACACCCTTTCCATGTTCGTTTCCTTCTTTGACTGCAGAAAAGAAACTCTGAATTTCCTTTTAATTTTCTGTTATACATTTAGAAACTATAGATAATAAATATTTTACTTCACTCCAAACAAATATAAATACTCCAGAAAGGACCAATATTTCGTCTATCCAATCGAAAGACTTTTTCTAGGTCTCGACATAAAGAAACTAAAAATATTAAAATAAATAAGAGAGGAGAAAGAAAAGAATCTTTTTCTCTCTCTAACCATTACAAAATACTTAACAGTCCTTACACTACATCGTGTCTTTGTTTCAAGACTGTTTGTTTGGAGTGAAGTAAAACATTTAAATAGAAATGTCTAACAGTTTATAGATAATAATTTACAAGCTTGCTTTTTTTTAATTCTTATACAAATCACTTCTTTTCATGTTGGCTTATGTGTTGGAAAAATTGATGCAGAAGTATTATGTGTTAAGAAATAAATTATATGTAATCTTTACATGTAGATTATTTAGGTGTCAGTTTTCTTGAGGATAAGTTTGTTAGTAATTAGTTTGGAATCCAAAAATCCAGACAAACTACTTGGTGATCAAAGAAGTAGTGATTAGTCGTGAATTGCACAGCAATGAAATATTTGGAGGGCTCAGCTTTTCTTTTGCAGTAACTCGTGTTTTCTCTTCCCCTGCCTCTCTTACAGAATGAGGTCTCGGATATCTTACGACTTGTATTATTTTGACCATTCAGCAGCTAGTAAGGAAGGCTCTCATTCGTTCCTCGCTAATTAGCTTCGTTATCTTTCAAGAAGTTCTCGCAAAAGCTCCAAATTCTTGAAAGTTGTAACTTTGAACCATTGATTCGAGTCCAATTAGGCGCCATAGTTCCTTTAGTCCTTTATTTATTGATCGACTTCTATTAGAACAACGAGCTCGTGTTCATCTAAAAAAGTAGAAGCAAAATATCAATTTGTTTTGTTTGATTAGAATTTCAGTAATTTTATTACAACAAAGCAAACAAAAGTTGTGACAAACTGTTATCTTCGTTACAAGTGTATATTTTGTATTCAGGCGCAATTTTAAGTGCAGAGTTTATTTTTAGATATAAACGTAATAATTGAATCTTTGTGAAGGTTACTCGGTGTAGGTACAGAACTGGAGATCAGTTTTTTTTTTCTTCCTGTGACGGCTCCGCCGCCCTACCCCGATTGAAAAATGCTTGTTGATCTTCAGAGAATTCTTACCATACGACCCCAAATTTAAATTAAAATAAAAATACAACGAAATATTTAGAATTTGTGATAATTAAAATCATCATAGGTCCTTGAAGCCATTGTTTTAAATTGTAAAGGAATATCTCGGTTTTATATAGTCTAAAGCTTGATGACGTTGTTAGGTTAGTTCATATTCATTGCAGGAATTATGGTAAAATAATAATTTTCTTTTATAGTTAGTGAAAACATTTTTTTTCCTGCACAATCTTTACTTTGATTACTACTATTATTACAGAAATATCGGTTTCTTACGTTATGTTGAATTTGAAGAGAATTAAATTTAAAATCTAAATATTCCTTGATAATAAGTAAACAAAAATTAAAGAAAATATATGATCATATTTTAATGCGATTATTATTATTATTATTATTATTATGTAAAAGTTTCAAACCATGGGTTTCCCCAGCTAACATAGCATGGCGGATTATTATTATTATTATTATTATTATTATTATTATTATTATTATTATTATGTTTGTATGTTTCAAACCTTGGGTTTCCCCAGCAAAAACAATATGGCGGGTCAAGGACCAAAGCACATACTGCCAAGTGTAAAGATGTGTGCAAGAATGATTAGGGATGTGTGCTTGTGTCCATAAATTTCCTAACTATGCGTGTAGTGTTGAGTACCACAGCCTTCTGCAGTTGTGCATAAGTGTTTTTGTGAAGTCCTAGTGTGCTGAGACTGTGGTGCAATGTGTGAGGCACCAGACCAGTGGCAGACAGAACGATGGGTACAACACGTACTCGATCCTGCCTCCACTGCTTCTGGAGCTCGTGTGCTAGATCAGTGTATTTACTGATTTTGTCTGCGTGAGTTTTCTGCATGTTCTTGCTGATAGGCACTGCAATATCAATTAGATTATTATTATTTTTATTACTATTATTATTTTAAAGCTAATTTTGATTGCTTTAAGATTTCTCCGACTGTTGTACTTTAAAATCAAACCTAAATAGCGCTTCTACCGTATTTGGAGGGACAGTTTATAGATTGATATCAACAAAAAGAAGTTCTAAACGATTTATACTTTACATAAACAACATTTACTGTTGGCGAAACCTTTATGTATATCGTGCTGTTTATATAAGGAAGAAGTTGTTGAGTGTTTTTAATGTTAACTAAGGAAGTTAATTAAATCTTAATATATATTTAAAGCTAGATCAGTATTATCATAATAAATTAACATTATCAGGTAGCGTTGAGGTCTGCAGCTACTTTTCATTTTTAACAGTTTATTTATTTATTTATTTATTTATTTATTGAAATTTTCTGCTTCAATCAAAGAATTGTTTTGCTTTAAATTTCTTCACCAATTTAATCTGTTTTTATAAATTTGTATGAAAGTTAACAAGAAAGGGGCCCTGACCCTCTTCTCAGGGCCGGCGCCAGGCTATTTTCCGCCCTAGGCAAGGTCAGTGATTTGCACCCCCCCCCCCCAAAAAAAAAGTTACCGATCAACAATTGAACTATAAACTATTATGAAAAATGAGCTATTATAATAACTATGGGTGAGACCAAGTTGTATACAAAATGACATCCTGGTACAGCTGTTTCACGCTAATATGGCGATCATCAGCCAGGAGCAGTCACCAGTACACAACCAGGTCCTCGTACACTGGCCTATATGAGAAAATGTCGGAACCAATGTGGTGCCCGCAGAAGTTAAAACAAACAATAAAAACTCGCCGAAAGAACAAATGGCGAGAAATCCATGTGCACGCTACACGCGACCTTTATGAATTATTTTAGCGTATAAAAATAAGAAAGCGCAGGCAAATATTAATAATAATAACAATGGGTGAGACCAAGTTGTATATATTTCTGTTTATTATGTTTTTTCTGAAAACAATTATTTGTAAAAACTATGACCCTTAAAGGTCAGTACTGCGCCCTGGGCGGCTGCCGAGATAGCCTAAAGATAGCGGCAGCTCTGCCGCTTCTTCAAAGGAAGAAATCTATAAATTTTAAGTTTAAAGGTAAAAATTAGACTTTTGAGGGAAATTTGAGTTTTTTTTTTTTGACTGATTGGGGAGGATCATGCCCCCCCCCCCCAAATAATAATATATGCGTCCATAATTTTTAAAATCAGTTAAAATCAACTACACATTCAGAAAGCTGAGTTGTTCTTTGAGTCTAATGATGTGAAATGGAAGCATTTCTTTTCCTCTGAAATAAACAATCCTATTCCTCATTTGATAGAAAGATGGGTGAACTCAAGGCCTAATAGAAGCGAATTGAATTGAAGAAAAACCACTTTAATGCTACGACGATTATGAACGAATGAATGAACTCTTTTATCGATTAATCATACTTCTAATAATATTTATAAAAATTTTAACTATGTCTCTTTTATTACCTTATTAGCTACTAGAACAATTAATATGTGGAATGTTTATATATAGTATCATTTATTGTATAAACGAAATTTAAAAATTCCAAAAAGAGTTATTTCTGAATAAGATTTAATTTTTTATCTGTGATAAAACTATAGAATCTATGTGTTTGAAATTTGTAGCAATTATAGATTTTATTCGTCTGCTAATGTGCCCCACATCTCAATTATATAAGATTTAAATTGTTGAAGTTATTCAACTTTGAATTAAGTAGTTTTTTTTTCCAGGTCACCTGATATATATTTTTTCCAGGTAAAAAAAAGCAACAACAAATAGTTGATCCGAATAAATGAGTGAAAGTGAAGTCGAAAATTATTATAGAAATGTTGTAAAATGCATTTCTCTTTGCAGTGTGGCTTCTTTATATAATTTGGAGGATGTTTCTGCTTATGTTTTAAAGAAAAGAAACCTAGTAGAAATAAACTGTTCGAAACTATTTCAAAATAATTTCGGACAGATAATATACATAGCTACTTGTTATTATAGCCTATTAATATACGTAGCTACTTGTGATTATTTTAGAATAGCTTATTTATTGTTTGTTTGTTTGTTAATAAATACAGAAAAAAAAAAATTAAAGCTCAGAAAATAAATATCTTTTATTTTTTGTTTCTTAAACTCTTGATATTAAAGTAATTTTAAATGCATCCTATATTAATTGTTCTTGTACTATATCATATTTTAACAAGGACATTGCTTTAAGGGATTTTCATTAACTAATCGATATCAACTAATATCAATTTGTATTTTTTTCGGTTTGATTCTAAGTGTTCATGCATTGTTATATAATAATAATAATAATAATAATAATAATAATAATAATAAAAGTTTTATTGTTGAATTTTTTTTTCAGTTTTAAAGCCTTTCATTTTTTTATTTTTTTTAGTCTCCATGTATTTATAAATTATGTAATATAATTGTAATAATTAATATGCTTTTAATTAACGTATCTTCAAATTTTTCGTTTGCTGAAAATTAATATTTCTGCAGAATACTTACAAGTTGTTAAATCCAATTAACTGAATTAAATTAATATCAAAGCGCGCGCTTATAAGTGGATTACTAAATAATAATATGTATTTTAAACATTGATAGGAAATCGTTGTTTCATTTCCTTATGGACATTTTTATCGACAGGAAATCACAAGGAAAAATGCAAATTACAGAGATTCTTGTTCTTAAATATGCATTAAATTTTCAAGAAGATTCCATTTATCTAGTTCAAAATTTGTTAAGAAGCGCACACAGACGTGTTGATTTAATAAGCCTTACTTTCCTTAAGAAACGAAAGTAAGGAAATTTCCTTAAGAAATGAAAAATAATAATAATAAAAAAAGTCAATATTAGGAAGAAAATAATCGTTTGGAAAAAAATAAATAAATAAATAAATAAATAAATAAGTAATTAGTTGAGAGGTTTAAAAATCTTTTTGTTTGTGACAATTTCCTTCTGAAGTGGAAAACAATAAAAGACCTCTAATTAGGGATTTTTTTTTTCCCTAAATTTTATTATTTTTTAACTCTCGTTTTAACTAATTTTTCATCTTCAAAAATTATAAATCTCATTCATCTTTATTGATGAATGATAATTTTAATTATCGAAACTTTACTACTATTTATCGGCTAGATAGTGGCTCTCAAATTTCCTACCTTGTGTTTCTGTTGAAGCTTGCTTAATTTCCAATTCCCTCCCCCCATCCCATAAGAGCTTCCATTGGCTGATGAGCGCCGAGAGTATAGGCTCACTGACCATCTGGACTAGGGTGGTCAGCCCAATGCTCGACCGCCTTTAAACCCCCCCCCCCCCCCGGAGAAAGAAACAGAGTTTCCAATTTCGCTGTGCCTGTAGGACCACCGGAAACTCTTTACTATATAGTAATCGTAGTCAATGTTTATGGAATTGAGCAAACTTTCACACCTTCCTTCAAAGGAACTAAACTTTGAACTTCTGGTTCTGAAACCGCCCCTTGGCTAAGAAGGAGAGATTAGGGGTGTGTGTGTGTGGGGGGGGGGGGAGATCAGACTTGTTTCCTTATAAATCAACGTCTCAAGATACCATTGAGTATATTTTAAAATGATTTAGTATATTGATGTATATTTCTATTAAAGCAAGTTTAATCGTTCATATTAATTTTTTAGTAAATATTATTTTTATTTTAATTATTTATGTATTTATCTTTGCGTCATCACGAAATCCTATTACATGCAATAAGTTGATTGGAGATGGAACAGCTGGACTTTTAAGCCCATTGCCGAAAGATAGCACACAACTCCTGCAGATAGCACTTAGATGACGTCATTCGTGTTTGCTCAGATTGTTCGTGGCGTCACAACGACTAAACGGGATCAACTAGTCGTGAAGATTTACATTAATGCTAATTTCTCTTTCAAATCTTGTTGGCGTTTTAAAATTTCATATAATTAATAAAAAAATAATAAAAATAACGACTGACTTGATTGCAATTATTGTTATTGATTATTACTAGGTTTTGTTTATAATTTTTTATTTGTTTTCACTTATTTTAGATTTACTTATCTAATTTAACGATTAACAATTATGAAAATAACAAAATATATAAGGGTTTTTTTGTTTTTGTTTTTGTTTTTTTCCACTGTATTATATATAAGTTGTATTTCGAAAAATCAGTCTTATTAAATATATCTTCTAATAATCATAAGTAGGAAAATATGCAAAAATAAATGAAAATGAAATTTTATTTTGTTTATTTTAATAATTAAATGAATTATCCGTGATATTAATACTTTCAGTTCCATTGTTCTATTATTGGGAAAAAAGTTGTCTCCTGTTTTGCTGTGGGTCTTCCTGTATTTAAACATTAATTGCTTGAGGTGGGCATCTTAGCAGTGGAGCGTTCAATGATTTTAATTCTTGTGGTCGGTCAAGTATTTAGTTTTGCTCTATTGATGTAGATGTTACGCTTTCACTTTTCTCCAACGGCAACATTTCAAATGTTTGATTAAGTCCCTCCTATTACAGTAGTATTTATTTATTATCCTTCGCAAGTGCTATTACAAATGAGATACAGTAGACTCCCTCTTAACCGTTCAGCTTGGGACCGGACCTTGGCTGGTTAAAACGAAGCTACATTTAAATTAGCTTTTAACTGCATTAAAGTACTTCTACTGTTTAATTATATGAAAAAGGTCAATAATGAGACAAAGATTAACCTTATATAATTTTACAAAATAAAAATTTATATACTTACAGTACGTACAAGTTATAGTATACAGTTGTCACAAGCGCATATTACAATAAACAAAATAAAAATTTTCTTTTGTCCTAGATATAAATTTACGAAACAAACAGAGACATTTGTTAAAATAATGAAGAAAACTGTGCAGTACTGTACATGTAAGGAAAAACAATTACATAAAGAAATCTGTGATTGTTTTCTGCTTCTTTATTTTGCGTGGATTTTTTTTTAAAAGCGAAGTCACAGTGCACCAGATGGGCGGCCGGTTAATCCGACGGTCGGTTAATCGGAGGCCGGTAAAGAGAGAGTCTACTATATTTGGAATTAGGAAATTACAATAAAAAAGTTGCAATTATTAGATGTAACAGATGTTGAATTTTAATGTGAATATAAACTTCACTCTAGGACTGAATTGTTCAAAACAAAGGGTGGAAGTAAAGATTCACAGGTTGTAGGTCAGCCTAGGACAAAGGGAAAAAAAAGTGACACTAGGAACTAACAATTGTCATTATTATAGTTAGTACATTGAAGATAATAATCTATAGTTGATTTGAGAGCCAATAGTTGAATTTGGGACGGAGGGGGGGGGGGGTAATAATCCCCCACCCCCTTCTTTAATGCCATTATCCCCTCGCGCTTGTGAATGGTGTTCCCTGTGTTGTTCAGTGAGCTGCTATTGGCCCGTGCAGTTGTTCCACTTTCACTGGCTGAGTGCAGACAAAGCGATGCAACCCAACGGCGAGGTGAATGCCCCCCCCGCACTCCCTTCACTCTCGCTCGGCGACCCTTTTTCCTCTTCCCTGATAGCTCGAATCGCAGTCAGACTCAGGCAGAGCGCGAGCCGAGACGGTCGACGGGCTGCACCTCTGCGCTCCACCACGAAGGCGCGAAAGTCTCTCCGTAGCGGAAGGACACTGCTCCCGTCGCCTGCTAGGCCTAACCTCGGCACGGATTAACATTAGCGGAATACGATGCCGTACAATATAGCAGCACTGCACGAAGTCTCCAGCTGACCGATGGTACTGAAAAGATGGTTCGGTGATTGCAATTGACTCTCAAAGCGCCACCATCGATCTTGTGTAGGAGGAGGAAGGTGGAGTGGTGCGATACTGTGTCTATGTGCTCCGAATACCTTTGATTCGCACAGCACATTGAGCCAGCCCCTACCGCCACCCGACGCGGTCGTGTTCACTCAGTTGTGGAGCACCATCCTCAACGCCTTCACGCCGAAGAGGCTCTCGTGCTCTTCCATGTGCCAATAGCGACGAACGTCACCGATAGTCATGGTGCTTCTGAATGCCTTGGATCATAGGACCCCTGCAACGATACACACGCGCAGGGCCAAGAAACGGAAAAGGTAAGAACATTATAACTAGTTATTTTGGCTAAAACGCCTGACCGCTAACCCAAGCTCACTGTTTGGCTACTTTGCCATCTAGTATTTTTTCGAGTTCTGAAATCATTTACTTTCCTATTTGTTTTCAATTAAGATTTATTTTAAATGATAAAATTACTATAAACATACAATATTTGCTTTTTCATTCCATCTACATTTTTGTAGTTTTTTTTCTAACTCCTTTACAAAATTACATAATTTTATATATAAAAATCTTATAAATTAAAAAGTTAAAAAACAATAAACATTAAAGATTAACACAAAAATACACGTGAACTTCTTAATGCATTTCATAATTTTCTTAACTTGGGATTTCCTTAATACTAATTACTGAAGTGAATCAAACCGGGAAATAAAAACATTGAATATGTATAAGAAGATTTAATCGCCGATAAATTTGATCGTGTAAAAAGTTCAAATCCATTATTTTTTTAAATTATACTTATGGATTACATTAAAAAAAAAAATCCTTTCGAAATTATAGAAAAAAAACAAAACAAAACAACATTAGTATCCTAATATGTAATATGTAACGGATTATTTAAATTAAATTTGCTGAAGTTATTTTATAATAATTAAACATGGTTGGTAAGTCACTAACCATGTTTAATTATTATAAAATATCTACAGCGAATTGAATTGAATAATTCAACAAATAACTTCTTTAACTTCAGCTGTTTGTACATTGTTTCTTTCGTTGATTGCATTTCCAAATTAATCCAAGTACATTATTACATTCTACCTTATCCCTTCTTTGTTAGGTGTCATAGATCTGTTGATACTCGATGAATTATGTTTGCTATTTTGTATTCAGTTGAATAACTGTAACCGCATCAGTAAAATCTTCCCATAAGTGAAGTTGCAACTTCTGAATATTCGTTGATTTGAATACTTTCTGTTTTGAATATTTCCTGTTCTATTTAGTGTGTCACGATCATTTTATTTCTTTGCTAAATCTAACTTCTCCATTTGTGTTTTTCCTTTGATGTAAATGCTAATTAAATTAATCAATGCGGAATTTTTGTTTCAATGCTTTACTGATTGCACATGGAATTATCGAATGTTTCCAAATACATGATTGTAAAGGAAGGAAATAATACAGTAGGATAGTGTTGATGACTGATTATACTGCCGCAGTTGCATCAGCTTTTTTTTTATTATTTCTTTTTTTCGGCTATGAACAAATTGTATGTCGTTCTTATCTTGTAACTCCTGACAGCGTCAGTTATCGCGCAAACGTCTTTCCGAATTGTCAATGACTGATAGGAGATTCCATTTCGCGTGGTTCACTAGTGGAATATTAGTGTATTGTAACTTTCACATGTTACCTGATATAACCCCTCACCATCAGCAGAATAGGTAACTACCATTAGAAACAATCGTTCATTTTTAACACATTTGACCGTTACGAAGGTATGTAAGTTGTTATTTACTGAAACTGATCTTATGGTTGGCCGCACCTAGTTAACAGCTCAGTTAATTAACGAGTGAACATAATAACAAATACGAATGATGAGATTAGGATCAAGTTTGTTTGACGGTTGTCAGATGCTAAGAGTCTGACATCGTAGTACAGAGGATTTTCTTTAAAATCAATTTAATATAAAAAGTATCTGAAGTTCTAATAGCTTTAACAATCTTGCTATCGATCTGGTCTGAACCCTTATAATTTTAAAACTATTCAGTAAAGTTGATCTGACAACTGTTGTTGAATGATTGACCAGTGTGTGATCGAATAGCTGATAACCTTTAGATGAACCAATTGTTGTTCTCCACTGAAACCCGTTGTTCCTGGAACGAAGCTGATTTGCCTTTTTTTTTTTTAATCATATGAGTAAGAGGAAGATTAATGCGTATTTGGCCATTAACATATTATCTTCCAGGAAATCTTTCAAGAAGTGTCATCGTAATGTCTAGTAGTTTCGAAACACTTAAAAATTAATAAACCATCTTTTTAGTTACTTAGTTGCTTGATGTTGGTTCAATCGATCGTAAATTATGAATAATCAGAAAGATGGTTTTAGCGATATTATACGCTTCTGAACACTTTTGTATTTGTAATAAAGCTATTGTCATGGATCAATGGAGTCGCTATGTTTAATACTATTTACGGTCCATGGAGTATATATTGAAAGTACTGTTATATTAGCACCTCCCTGGTGCTATTAGCAAGATTAAATCGTATATAATATCGCTTAATCAGTAGTTAAGGTCATAACATGTAACTAATTAGACTTAAGCGTCAAAATCGATGTAAGTTATTTAAACATCTTACAGCATTTCATTAATTTATTTCAATTCTGAAAAAAATTGTGTTTCTGAAATCAGTATATCTGTGTTACTATTGATGTAATTAATATAAGTATTTAAGTAAAATAATAAAAATTGAGCATTTTCATTTTATGTTTAGACATGTCCAGTTAAATTTTCTAACGGGGCTATCTCAGTACGAGCCACGTTCCTTCGTTGAATTAGTGAGCTGAACGTAAGACCATATTTTTATTCGGCGAATAATAAAAGAAGGTCCGTACAATATTTAAAAAGTTAAAAATCGTCTACGGAAGTGGTAGTAACTTCGTCGAAGCGGCTTCTTTTTCCCTTCCTTCCGTTACTTTCCCTTGAGTCTCAGTGGTGTTGGATCTTTTAAGCTTTCTCCCGCCGTTTTCACAGACGATTGCATCTTGCTAGTCTCGTAGGTCGATTTCTCCTTCTTTCCTTTGCTTGCCTTTCTTTTTTTTCCTTGCGCCTTATCCCATGACATTTCAATGCATCTGAATCAAAATTGGCATCGATCGGCATTTTTTCCCCTCGCATTTCTAAAAAGTTAATAGTCCCTTATATTGAGCCCTATATTCTATCTGGCAAGTGATTAAGATTCGAAAATTTAAAGGAAATCAATTTCGTTGTAATTTATAAAATTTGTTTTTCGGAACTGTATTGAAAAATATCGAATCGTATTTGATTGTAAAAGTGATAATTGTATTCAAGGCCGCTGCTGACCTGTAAGGTGCCTTTGTGAAAAAGTGTTTTGCCGTTCCTCCTCTTTAAGAATTTCAGTAGCTAATTTTGTCTATTGAGAAACAGAAACAATCTTTTGTTGCAGATAGTTGGAAAGATGCAGGTTTTGTCTTTTTCCGAACCCTAAATTGAAACTGAAAGTTTTTGTTTTTTCTATTTAGTTTCCTTGTGATTGACGTCAGACAATGTTAAATCATATAGTAAATATTTTTGTGAATTTTGTTGCAGAAGTAGTGCAATAAAACAGTTATAAATGAAACCAAGTTTTCTGGACAGTTGTTGTTTTTAGGGTCTCTTTGTTCAGTTTCCAATTAGTCTTCTTAAAATGTTCTTTTGTTAGAGGGGTGGAACAGTCGTCAACGCTATTAATAGAAGAAAATGAGTGCCTTTCCCTCATCAACTCCCCCTGGCAGGCGACATGTGGATGTCCACCATGAGTCATTTCCCTCCTCCAGCATCCTCTCTCCCCTCGACTGACTAGGGAAAAGACCCCTTTTCCAGAATGGGATTTGACTCCCTCGTCCATAGCTCACTTTGCAGTCACTGTTCATCAGAGATTCAGAAAGAAAACAAAAATCTCAATGTGTTTCAAACCAGAAATATATTTGCAAGTGTTATATGGAACAACAGATTAAAAGGTAAGTCCAAATCAAGAAAAACCATTTCACGCGTTGAGAAAATAAGTACCAAACTCTTTTTGATTATACTACATAGAACTTTGGTTGTCTTGCAAGTTTTTACTAAACTTTCTTGTTTTATTTTGTTGTGTTTAACCTTTCAGTTCACTTTATTATGTTTTCTTATTTACAAAAAATGCAATTTCGATTAATTTTTCTTTGGAGCGAAAGATGACAATAACTTGTTAATAGCAGTAGCTAAGCAAGTTTTTGTAAAACGTTATTGTATGGACATAATATACTTTCGCTATTAGTTTTTAAATCAAAGAATTTTTTTAAGTTTTTTTAATTAAAGTATATTACAAAATATATTTTTTAAGTTTTTTAAAGCGAAGGTTAGCTAATTTTTTTCCAAGTTTCATTTTAAATTAAAGATTTTATTTATTTTATATCTTGACTTATACTTTTTCCCATTAGCTATTATAATTACCACTTAGTCATTTATTTTATTCCTTTCTGATCGTTAGGTAGAACTAGCATTTATTGGCTTAATTTTATTTGATTTGAATCTTCATTGTTATTATCGGAGATTGAGTAGCTGAGATTTGCAATCGATTCCTTTTCGTACGACAGATAGCTTTTATCGTCAATTTAGTATCATTTTCAGTGAATCTCTGGTCCCGAACTGTCTGGACAAGATGAGTTCGCTATCTGATATGAAGTAAGAATTCCAGCCGATCTCCATCGTCTATAGGTTAATGCTCGTGGATGAATCGTACAGCTGCCTGGCTCGCTTCCATCGCCGTAACTGCGTGAAGGATTAGCAATACTCTCAAATAATGGCGACATGATTATTTTTATCCAACAATATGGTCTGTTTCACTGTTTTGGCAGATTCATAACCCCGCCCTTTGACATCATTCTGGTAATTTCCGAACACAAGGAATTCCTATTGAAGTAATTTCGATAATGATTACTTGAACGGTCACAATTATTAAATTAGTAATTTACCATTTAATTTAAATAATGATTACATCATTGTAATTAGATAGTAAATAAAATTTTAGGATGAAATCAAGTATTACTAGTTTTAAAAATGTAAATGTATTACCAATACATTTTAATTTAACATTGTTTCCATAATATGCTTACAGTAATAGATTGTGTGATTTAGATAAAAGCCAGTACTTACAGGTTTTCATTAGTTAACCAACTACAACCTATTAGGCCGTATTCGACAAATTAATGATCAGGAAATCGTGAAGGAAATCTTGACACTTCCATAAATTAGCTTAATCACATTTTAATGTCTTTTATTGAGTTGAAATTGATAGTCAAGTCAGCATTCGGTTTATTTTATATATTACACTTCGTCCAGACAGTCAACATTCAGTCATGACGGTAAAATGAGTGTATGTGTCTCTTCACGTTCTTGTTTGGCATATTTCAACTGTGAACGTTCAATTATTAATTTCTCTTCAATTATGTTTTGACAGGGAAACAATACGTAAGTAAAATTTATATCGAAAAGGTCTTTTGTTATTTTAGTTGACGGCTTTAACGTAATGTTTTGAAATGAAAAATATTAAGGTAATAGAAGTATTGTTCGGCTTTTGTTTTAATACAGAATTTGCTCTTACTCCATTTTTGTAATAAATAATAATATTATGTTTTTTTAAAATTACAAAATAAATTGAATTATGGATTATTATTTTTTTATTGATTTTCACTTCAATTGATGGTTTGTCATCATAAATTTAGCATTTATAACGAAAATAAATAAGGAAGTGGGAATGGAAAACATAGTTTTTGAATGTACCGAGTGTTCTCTCTGTTTTTTATTGTTGTATTACGATGGAATGTGTTTTTTGTTTCTAAAATTCCCTGTAGATAAGAGTCCGAACGAACCAAATAACCTCTTGTGTATGCGAGCCAGTGCACAATAATCTTGGTGTGACTATTGCATCGCTCCGGTCCTGATATAGTTTGGAAAGCTGCCAGGAGAGGGCATTTGCCCCGGCCATGGCCACAGCGACACCCTCAGAGGATGTGTTCAAACCTTTCTACATCTCATCCTTTCTTCTCTTCTCTTCTATATGCAGTTGGCATTGGAAACAGGATATGGAGAAGAAACGAGATCAAATCCTTAAGCTTTGGCTACACTTAGTCGCTTCTAATAGATGATCGCCTAAATTGAGCCTAATACATCTATGACTTCTTATTCCTTATTTTTACCTTTTGAATTAGGCTAAATTGAATTAACATTAAACAATGACAGTATTTTCGCGGTATCTTTTTAATTCTGTTTAAATATTCAGAAAAACTTGGAGGAAAACAAAGTTAATATATTAATTAGCAAATTAATGTATGTATCATTATAAAAGTCTAATTTAAATATGAATATTTGTTTACATGTTAATTACTTATATTATTGATTTATTAGAAATTTTTAATATTTATATTTTAAAAATAACTTATTCATTGAAAACCAATTCCATCTGAATTGACTGAAAACCCGTCTGTTTTGATTTCCCTCATGTTTGAAACCCTAATGAATAATTTGGTGAGAAATATTTTACTTATAATTCTCAGTTTATTAAAATCTTCTTAATTAATCTTTAAAGGGTTTTACATTTATTTCAGTTCTTATCAATAATCAACGGATTGACTCAACGAACGAAATTTCCTTTGACTTTTTAATGAGTCCTGAAGGAAGAATCGTCAGTTCTTAATTACAAATTACGTAACTGCTATATTTGCAAACAGAATCAAACTCTTGATTTAGATCAGGTCGATGCTTGGATAGAACATTTTTATTGAATAGGATTCATAAAGATTCGAGAAGCCACAATGGAAGTGACCAATACAATAAATTTCAAAAAAGAAAAAGAAAAATTCACTTGAAAAATATTAAATTAAATTTTACAAAATTTACGAATTTCGCAAATATATATTATAATTATTCCAAGAGATACCTTGTTTCAATTCTACTGGTTAATTGTTTTGTGGCTATTTTTCTTTGTTCCTGTTTTTGTCACTAATGAGTGGTTGTCAGTTGTCTTATTAGTGGACCGTTGCAATAAAGTCTTGGCAGATGGACTTCCTTTCTCGCTTCCTTGCGCGTGCCTACTGAACACCCCGTTGCCACTTTCCGTCGCGTCCATGTTGTCCTGAACCATTCCCGGAAGTGATTGAAGATGCCTCCAGGTTGCGCTTTAGGGTAATTCACAAAACTACGCTCAAAATATACTACACTTGGAATAAATAAAGAAATAGACAAATCCGACATTTACAATTAAAATTAAAATAACTAAACAAAGAATCAGAGAATCAGGGTAGTTTATTGACATTCTGTTTCCGATTTTAAAACTATGAAAGTTCATTGTCTTCCGACCTAAAACAAGTGCGGACCCGAGAACTGAGAACCAGATTTGATTGGCATTTTGACATTTTGATTGTTTTTACCAACGAAATTTTCACGTAAATCAGAAAATGCATCTTCAGTAATAATTATAGTTATAGATTCAAAGATTCATGCTTCTTTTGTTTTTTCTTGAAAAAATAAAAATAATAAATAAATGTTGTTTTTCAGACAGGAATAAAGATATCAGATGAAACTTTTAGGGCTTTTTTTTGGTTTTATTTTATATTCGTATCCCAGTGAAGATTTTGTTTTAGGCGTTTCTGAAGTTTTGTCCCGAACAGCTGTAATTAATTGAAAGGCTACAGAGGTGATTAAACCGTCCGTTGGCAAAGTAGGTGTTGTTGATTCGGATTCGATTACGGTTCAGAGCTTTTAATTTGGGGATACTATGAAGGGAAAGAGGGCATGCAAGTAATAATGTGTAAGAGAAACTCACTAAACACTTGTAATTGTTGTACTTACTTTTCCTATGCAGACAAGTTCCTTTTTTAATTTAGAATGTTATATTGGAGTTAATTGAAATGATTTTTAAATCGGTTTAGTTTCTTGGGATTTCCTTCCGTTTTTTTTTTTTTTTTTTTCATTTCTTAAAATTTGTTAATTAAAAATTTATTATTTTTGTTGATTTAATTTTCAGAATTTTATCTTTGAGTTGTTAGGGGAAGAGAAAACAGAAGTGTTTGAATTTAAACTTTGCAGAGTTTTTAAATTAATGTATTAGCCCCAAAGAGTTTTTGTTTACTTTTATTAATACAGTTGCTGAAAATTCCTTTTTTTTTTTTTCCCCTTATTTCTCAGTTACGTAATACATTTCATTTAGCTTAATTCTGTTGGTTGTATCTACAATCATGGAAGTGGTTAATGGAATAACCTTTTTTAATTCCGTCTTCCGTCAGTCAGTTTTTTTACTTTTGCCAGAAATCAACACAATGAAATTAAATGATGTACATATATAAAAGTAGTCTTGTCTGTGTGAAATGTTTCCTTTGTCCTGTATATTTAATTCATCTGGAAAGCATTCTATTTCAAATGAAAAAAATGAACAAAAGATTAAAAGAAAAAAAAAATCGCTTAAAGATTTTAAGAAATTTGGAAAAATCTATTAATGGAAACCAAAAACAAAACAAAATAATTTTAAAATGTGTACCATATTTTCGGATAGAGGAGTATATTTTAAGATGAGGTAATTTTCTTTTTTTTTATGTTTGATTATCTTACTTATCCGATGTTAGAGATAATTAAAAAAAATAGTATCAAAAATTGTGATACAATTTCACTACGGAAATATTATTTAAATAGCTAAAACCATTATGAAATTTTATTAACAGTCATTATTCTGGTCTAATCGGCTAAGATGTTCTTTGAGGCTAAAATCAAGAACCAATGTTGGCCCCAGTTATTACAGTAGCTTTGGGAACACAAATTCTTGAGGATCATTTTAGGGTTGCGAGGAAAAAACGAACCATCCTATTCCGTAACTCTTAACTGCACAAAATGCAACTTTCATTCGTATGATTTATTTAACAGTAAACTCCCCACCCGCCTGTGACTCGAATGGATTTATCATGTAATCTGACTCTCACTCCGTAGACCCCTGTCTTCCATGGTCCAAGAGTCCACGAACGATGGACAACGGACGATGGTGGACGCATCGGCGTTCCGTGTGTGGCTTATATATGCAGTGAACGCACTTCTAGTCAGTTGATACCTCGATCTTCCACAACGTCTTATTGACATCTTGTTGAAGGGACGTATTCATCATCTCTTGAAAGATCACCGATCTCTCTCCAGCTTCCATGACCTCCTGAAACACAGTGCAAACGATATGTTCTCTTCGTATTGGAGGTGCCCGAATTAGTACAATGCATTTCAACCATTCGCTCCCAGAACTGCGCCATCATTGCACCGGATAGCAGTTTCATTTGTCTCTCTTCAATTTTACATTGGCCTGGGCAATGACCTGTCACTATTAAGCCACTTAGATATTGCAACAACAAACTATATTTTGAGCAGAATAACAGTCACTCTTATGATATTATTACAGAATTATTCTGTAAATATTATTACAGAATAAAAATTTTAATTAATAAGATTTATTTTATTTTACAAAAAAAAAAACAACAACAACAACAACAACAACAAAAACACAAATAAATAAACTGAAGGATTGTATATAAGGAACTGGCTTTCCTGTTTTGAATAAACGTAAATTTAGAAATTCTGCAACAGTTTATTATTTTTTGTCCGTCTTTATTATTTTTTTATTTTTGAAAAGGTCGTTGGATTTATCGATTAAAGAGCGAATGCAATTGATATGAAAAATATAAGTAGTTTTTTTTTTCCCCCAGTGATTCAAATCTGAAAATGTACTTTTTTTTTTTAATTAAATATAAAAATCATGGAAACTCTCTTGATTTTTTTTTTGTAGTCATAGTTAGCAGTTGTGTATTTTCTGTTTCGGTTATCTTCCCTTTATACAGTTAACGTAGTTTCAATTAAAAAAAAAAGCAAAGCCCTAATGTTTATACTGACTGTTATAGTTAATCACTGTTTTTGTCTGTATTTAATTCAATAGTTTCTGATATCTTAAGGTAGAATCTTGCATTTTTTTTTTATGTGTAGGCCTATTTGTTTTTATTAATTAAATTAAGGTCATTTTGGTCCTATAAAAAAACAAAAACAAAAAAAAGAGAGAGGATATGGATTATTATTTTGTTTGTGCTTCCTGTATTACTGTATGAATTGGTTTTCTACAAAGACAAAAAAGGTGACATGGTAACAAAAGCTTCCTCTGTGTGAAGGCAAGGTCAAGTCGGATCAGTGACCAATCCAACAGCTGCCCGATCGGCCGCTCTGTTCCTCCCGGAAGAACAACCACCTGGCCTGGCTCTCCGTGGCGTGTCCAGGTGGCATTAGGCTTCTAGGAGATCGCACGATGCTCCTCCGGTAAAACAGCTAAAAATATATATATATATTCGAGTGACGTTGAAAAGAGAAGAAACGTGGACGAAAGACGAGCTATATTTTGTATAAATCAGATAGGAAGTAGTACAAGCGATTTATGACTGCAATGCAATATACATTCCTCTTCACTGAAAAAAAGAAGAAAGAAAGAAAGCGGGGAGCTTTTGTTGAGAAATATATTAGTTGCTAAAGTTTCTTTTTAATGATACTTTTATAAAAATAATGTATTTGTCATGGAAATGGTTGATAATTGAATGGGTCCGCAGATTCATGTTAAGAGACAATCGCAAAATCAAGTGAATTTTGGTCTGAATATCTCCAATCCTATTAATAATTCAGACTAATAAGCTTGAAAAAAGTAGTTATAAAGGAACAGTAAATTATTGTTAACTATACTAATTAATTTTAAGGAGCCGTGTGTCATGTGTAGCGTTAATCCATTTGCATTTCTTTTTCTGTTCATTAATCACATTTTACTTATTTACCTTCTAAATTTTCAATTTCAAAATTAATCATTTAATGAAAAAAAGATTTGGATATATCTGAACATCTTAAGGAAATTTAGTGGATGGGAAAAATATGTAATAAAATTTTTTTTACGTAACTTTACGTAATTTTGACATAATATTTTACGTAACTTTTTGTAAAACAAACAAGCAACTTTTAATTAAAATTTTGGGTTAATTGCTGCTTACGATTTGAATTTGTGGACAGCCTTCTTTCGGTAACTTAGCACTTGAAGATATATATTCTTTCATTTGGTAAATATTCCACGTGTTTTATTGCGTAAGAAACATAATTGAAAGGCGAAGGTTTCCTGTATTTCCTTGTCTTTTACCAGTGCTAATTGTAGGTTGGTGATTTAAAGTTTGACACATCGAGCTGATGACTATACTTAGTCGTATGACTAAGTGTAGTCACGACCTCGGCCATAGAGAATTCATTAATAGACCCCCAGCACAGAGGAAATCCTGAACCCGCCTTCCCTGTTGGCTTTGTTTTTCTGTGGTTTTTTAATCCAAGGCGAATTAGTATCCTCATCGTCTTATTAGAATTGAGCTCATTTGTTAGCGGTTTCCCTGGCTTCCATTGCGAAAGTGGATAGATCTTATTAGACACTGGTTACTTACGATAGCATTAACATTTATGAAGGAAATAGAAAATAAACTTAAGATAATCATTCATTAGCATTATTCTGAACTGAAGGATTATCGATGTGCAAGATAACATTTGCTTATACACAGAAATATTAGAAATCTCATAGAAAAATGTAGGATTGATTCTTGTTTAATTTGTTTCATTGTTTATTGGCTAGAATTTAAAAGCAGATAATTCTGATATTTTGTTCGAGTAAAATTAGGATAAAACTCAATTTGGAATCGAGATGAACTAAAATTATTAGCAATTGAAATATTTAAAATCACATAATTTGTGTTTTCATTTGTGCTTATTTAAACTGCTTAGTTTTCTTGACATTTATGTATTTATTTATTTATTTTTAATGTTTATGGTTATACATGTGATGTCTGCTATTTCAATTATTACTATTCTCACTTTGGCATAGATTGCATACAAAATGAAATGCACTATTAAAAACCTTAAGCTTATTTTGTACTATTATGAATTTTAATGGTATTTTTACTTTAAATAAAAATAGAAATGAGAACGTTTAGTTGATATATAAGTGTACGTAGCAACAAAGATCAATGTTAAATTGTTCACGTGTACATTTCGTAAAAAGGAAATTACCTTTTGAGTTATTATATTGACTGTTCATATTTACAAAAAATTCTACATTGTGTTTATTTAAGTAAATATTTTGAGTGAGAACATTTAGATTCTATTATAGGCGGACTTTCCTGAATGGATTTATTATCATTTTCCCTATCTGAAGTAATTTATAAATTTGTGACAAGTACAAGTGTGTAATAATTAGATAAATACGGATTTATTTATTCTTAAGGCGTACAGTATGGTGAAGCTGAAATATAAATTTCTTCAATTGATAATGAGAAGCTCTTATTATTTGCCTAGCTTTTATATATATATATAAATAGTGTGTTAAATTATTCGAGAATATTGATCTAATTAAGATTTCAATTGATGCTTCGATTTTGCCAAAAAAAAATCAGTGTGAGTTTCGATTTAGTTTTGCTTGTTTCTTCCTTAGTCTGTCTAATGATTTTATCACTTTTCAAAGTAGCGATAAGGCTAGAAGTGAACGCACTCGCCTACTTCCTCGGGGGAATGCTCTGCTCCGACGTGGGAGTATGGGCCGATTAATCACAACCTCTGTGCTCTATGAATTCACTTTCTTGCAAAGGAACCAGAGGAAGAATTATTCGTACCAAAGACAAAGTGTGAATAGGACATTAATTTAAATTTCCCATCCTCGCTTGATTTCCTTCAACATTTACCGTAAACAAAGCCACTCCGTTACTGCATGATTCAGCTTTGTTTATTAGAATTGCTGGCGACGGTAGCCCCGAAGTAAAAGCGTTTCTAGTCCAAAATAATGACGTCAAAATAACGCTGTAAAGAAGGAAAGTTCATCTTTTCCCGAAGGGAGAAATTAAATCAGAAAATCTACATATATCATTAATAATTAATTAATTTTTATTAATTAAACTATACTAAAATCCTTTTTTACCAAAATACAATTTTGAAGTGAGATAATTCATCAATAAATTATTAAGCCAATAGGTTTTTTTGGTAGCTTAATTTATTTAGAATAAAGAGTCAACTTTTTTTTTTCCTGAAATAAAAGGTTTTTGTTGAATGGCAGAAAAATATTGCTTAGTGTGTTACTTTCTACGTAGGTTGGAACAAATAGATTATTTTTATAAATAACTGCATACAATTAATCAATCATGTCAGTGACTTTTTGCGGAGATTAACCTCTGTGCTTCAGTTACTGATATTACATTGAGTTGTTTAACAATAATTACTTTTTATTTTCTTTTTTCTAGTATTACTTAAATGGATAAAATTAATTCCTAATATCTTTGCTAATTTTCTCCCTGTCATCTTTCGAAAATAAGATAAAAATGTAACAGTAGCTCGAAAAACTTTTAAGTTATTTTTAAAGATTGTTGTATTGTTATATCACATAACAAAAATTAAAGACAAATTTAAAATATGTATATTTAAATTACATTAAAAATACAGACTTAAATTTGATATATCATCACTGTATTTTATTATTCTTTTACAATTGTAAATTTCATTATGACGATTGTAAAAAAATTGGAAAGGCAGGCACGTGTAACGGTAAATCTTCATTATTGAAATAACTACCTGAAAACATTTCTTTTTATCGCTCAAACGCCAATCCAAAATTGTTTAAGATATTTGGAATTACCTACAGCATGAATTTTATTAGTACTTTGCAGTAATTTCACCCACTTGATAATCTCATCCCATATGAAAAGGCACTTGTGATTCTTAGGTCAGTGACATTTGCGTTGAAATCCTGTGCTCACTCAAGATGAGGTCATCAGGTTTGTCACTTGACTTGAAGGCCGATGTTTCAGTACAAACTACGTTCGTTTTTTATTTTGTAAAAACATAATGTTTTTTTTTTGTTTTGTTTTTTAGTTAGCTTCTTGCTTTCGTAACGACAAGAAAGTGAGTCTATAATGGTTTGAAATGCGTCATTTCTTCGCGTGTTTGTGATTCAACTTAGGCGTCTCCTGAAGGGTGGGAGGAAGGCAACCAAGGAAAAACCAACAAATCTAAACAGAACAAATTATAAGCAATTTACTAAGAAGTAGATGTATTTATCCGACTTCCTTATGATAGGATAATAAAAAAAAAAGCAATGTAAGCATTGACGTATTCATTATTTCTGTGTAAGGGTTTACATTTTTAGTAAAATAATAATTTTCTGATTTAATATATTAAATTTTGTTTAACATCCTTACGTTTCAATCAGACGTAGGGTGTTTATTCATAAACGACTATTATTACTTTGTCAGTATATTCTCTTTACCAATTCCGTTTGGAGTCAAACAATGAACAAAAGTGTTGGTTCAATTCCATCGTATTTCTGATGGAAATCAAAATATCCCACTGTAAAATCGATCTGGTAGATAATCATTTTTATATAAAAAACAAACAAACAAACTTGAATATTTAACAATACCCTAACAGCAGCACAAATATTTTTATCATCACGAAATATTTATTTAATTCAGGAGTTTAGTTATGTAATAGTTTTGATTATTGATAGCATTCATGCTGTGAACTCCTACAAATAATGTGTAATGAAATGCATAATTATAGTATTATATCGCAGTTTAATAATAGGGGATCGGAATGTTAGACTTTTATCGGGATTACCGTTAGTAGAGAACGCGAATATTCAGTGTGACTTTCAACCTCGATTGCTTCGCGGTCTGTTGAATGATGTCAATTTTCTAACAAGATAAAAGTGTTGGTCCCACGGACGACGATGAAAAGTTGTTGACTTTCTCGACAGATGTCAGCTGTCCTTTGAAGGGCATTGATATTAGTAGACTATAATTTGAAGTTGAAATACTTACTTACAAACAGGGGTAGGGGGGAAATCAAGTAAAACATAATTAAAAAAAAAAAAATCAGACTACTAATTTACAATTTATTACAGAATAATAATTGTTCTCTATGAAAAACTGTATATTATGAATTCAATACCTGTTTCGGCGTTTTACCAAATGCTCTTTTTATTTAAGATTGTGTTTAAGACTAATAATTTGTACTTTTACAGCTGCCTTTTTACGATACGATATTTTTTTTTCAGTGACGAAATGTAAATCATATATTTTTTTTATTTTATTCACTATTCATTGATTTTTTTTTTGATATTTGCAGTTAAAAGAAGTAACTCTACAACAGAGAACTATACACTATTAGGATTTATATATATATTTTTTTTTATTGTCCGGTATTTTTCCGACGCAGGGGGCGGGCAGACATTTGATAAGCACTGCTCTATAGTTCGAATGCCACTTGTTAATTTTATTTCACCTTGTAGTTTGAATCCATTAGTGTTTTTATTCACACTGGACTTCTGGAATGACAGTTTCATTGTAGAAAGTTTTCCACACTTAAAAAGATGTCCAGAATTTATGGAAAAAAAAAAATCACTGAGGGTTCAATGTCGCCAATTCAAAGCTACATTTCGGGAGAAAGACAATTAACATTTATCTTTATCTTAAAAACATTTCTTAACTCTTAAGGAAAATTCGAAGAAACAATCCACACTCGTAAATGGATTCGAATCCCTATTGAGATCATATTTCTCGTTACTTCGACTATCGTTGGACGGTTATAGAAAAATTGAAGGGAAAACTTGAAGTTTTGTCTGTTGTGACACATCTATACACGATAGTCTATAAAAAAACTTTTCGTAAAAAACTAATTTTTTCTTCACTAATGACGTTAACATGATCCTAATTCAGAGTATAGTCTCAAAATAAAGAAAGAAAGAAAAATACCAGTTGTATTCTTCGGTAGAAGCAGGGAGGTGACAAAATGATGCTCTTTGCTGTTTGACATCTCTCTCATACTATTAAGCATAAACTCCTCTCGTGACCATTACGTTCATCTCCGCTTGAAAATAAGCCTCCACCAAATCTAAAACATCTGCACCTGGGTTTCTAATATTGAATAATTTGAAAGGTTTGAATTTTGTTAATTGTAGTAGAGCTTAAACATCTGTATTCGCTGTGAAGTTCCAACTTCTACAGTGCTCATTGATGAAAATGAAAATAAGTTTGAAAACCCATAGACTACTGTTTGGAAGTCAATTTAAGATTTGAATCTTACAATCAAAAATTTTAATAGTATATAATTTTAAATTCATTTATATTGTATACTAATAGTATTGTTCAAAACTTGATTATGATAGGTTACATGATTTAAAGCAATTAACAGTTTATATTACAGATTTTTTTAAATAATTTTTTAACATTATTTCTATACTTTATATTGTAATGGTAAAGTTGTAATTCGAGTTTAATTTAAATTTTAGTCTATTTTAATTAAAACTTAATGCTCAGGATGATTAATATGATTCCTAAACGTTATATTGCTAAATGTGAACATAAATGTCAAATATTATTTATTTAATTCTGTAAATTAGAATTGGACATTTAATATCTGATTTGAATAAATTTTATTAATGAAAACAACAAAAACACTTGCATAATACGATTGAAAACAAAAAAAATAATTTCCTGGGATGTTAACTTTTAGAAAGCAGTTCATTACAGAACACAATCCTTTGATTTAGGAAGCCGTGCGGAAGTTACACGGCATCGATCAATAAACAGGTGAAACACTGGGAATCTGCTGACGTTCGCATTTTCGTGGTATCTTTGGCACGCGTTCTTGCATCCACATGGGGGTTATTTGTTTCCGACCTTTAAGAAGCAAAGGTAAATCTAGCTACTTTTGCTGCATTTCTAAGGGTAGCGAGAAGCAGCAGCAGATATGGGAATTGTCTTGTCGATCCTGAACACAGTGGGAGCATTAGAAAGCCTACTACAACAGACATCAAGGGGATTAAACACACGGATTTTCCTAGTTGCTGTTGAAATAACTCAGTCGCATTTTTCTCGTATCTTTTTTTTTTTTTGCCTTGGAGATAGGACCTTATATTAATTTAGATGCACTTCCGAGAAAGTGTTGTAAATAACCTTTGAAGATTGTAAGCTTCTTTAAATGATGTGTGACTTCAGCGACTCTTCCATAATGGCTTCACTGCGACTTTTCTGTGACATTTAATTATTGGCAAAAATTATAGAATATTTATTTCATAAAATAAATGTTAATTTTTTTATATTTTATTTTACTGGGTTTGTTTTAATGACAGGATTTGAATGTTTAATTTCAATTGATATTGAACTACTATTACTATTATTGTTATTATTATTATTTACTTTCTTTTCAACTCAATGCTTTTCAGTGATTATCTTTTTCGAAATTAAATGACTTCAAAAATTTACGAATATCGATTTAAAATTTGAATCTCAATTTAAGTTAAAATAGTAGGAAAGATGAAATGAATAAAATATCCTTCAGTTATAAATGTGTTCTTGTGCCAATTCAATGAATCATAATTTGAATAACGGTGGCTGACATCATGAAAACTTCCACATCCGGTGAATGAGTAAACATTAAAATATCCTCTTAAGAATAAATCCTTTATCACCCGAGAAAAAAATAAATAAATTGAGATTTTTTGAAATTCAATTTTTGTGTGTATAAATTCGCTTGATGATTTGTTTTTCCAAGGAGGCTGCTGACTATTCTTAATTTCGATTCTAAAGTAGTTTTTAGCTACAGGTAAAGGGATTTGAGCATTTTTATTTTTGTTTAATCCTTCTATGGATTGGAGGAGCTGGGTTGAATTGTGGGCGGAGGTAGGAGATTGTTTTTTCCTCAGGCGGGTCCTAAGGTTCACCCTGCCCTCTGTAAAATGGGCATTTTACATTTCATTTATGTTCTTAATTTTTGTAGAAAGAATTTCGAAAGTTGTTATGATTTAGCTTTCATATTTAAAACCAATGTAATGATTTAATTCCTGTATTTTATAATTTTACTTTCTTGTTGAAGTGGAATAAAAATAAACTATCCGAAAACATATTAAAGGAAAACTCTTTAAAAATTTTATTATCATAAAACTGAAACTTATTAATTTTTTAAAAACATAATTTGTAGTTTAAAGTTATCAAAAAAAAAAATTAAATAAATAAAGAGAAACAAAAGTTACGGTATATAAAATTATCTAAATGTTATCAGTATGTAATTAAAAAAGGTTAATAATATTTTTCTTAAAAGAAACCGAAATTAAAATTCCCATTAAGACAGAATTAAAAAAAAAATCAATCTACTGTATAAATTTTTTTGCAATTTAAATAAATTCTTTTTATATTTTAGTTTCAGTTTTATCTTTGTCCTTCTTACTTTTTTACTTTTAATTTTTCTTATAATTTTTTTATATTTTATGCTAGAACAATATTTGGTTAGCTTTTTCTTTTGATTTTCTTTATTGAAAAGGAAATACTTCATTCATTTAAAGTGTATTAATAAACAGGACTTCTCTATGTTGTCGTACTTTTCACTCTTTAACTTTTATTAAATAAGTATTGTTTTTTTTTCCACCAAATGACAATTATTTTATATCCATTCCGGAATCCATTTCTTATTTTTATAGCCTATATTTGTTATTTTATATTTGCTTAAACCGCTCTTATAAAATTGTTTTCATAATCGTACGTTTTTTTTTTTCACAAATGTTTGGGTTCCAGATACCGATACTAAATAGATCTGAGATACATAATTACATCGATTGAATTCTTTTCAAATTAAGCTAAAAAAAATATTGAAATTCCTTTTTCATCCAGGACAGATAAAAAGAAAGAGTAAAACAACCAGACCTTAATTGCTAACTGAATCGAAATTCATGTGAGGCAGTCATATGGTCACCCCGTGTTTGTAACGATCTTAAGGGATAATATTTGTAATGAAGAATAAACCCAACTTTTCATTTCTTTTAATCAAAGTGACGTTCAAAGTTGATCACTGGTGAACAATAAAAAGCTGAGATTTTTCGAAGTCGTCCGTGATTTAAAGTCAAGACCTGTCTTTCACGTCAAACTGACCTTGCGTATTTGATGTCTTTGAAAATAATGAATCCGTGAAAAACATTGATTTTTGCAAATAAGTCTTCCTGTATTTTTTAAGTATGAAATCTAACATTCTGTAATGAATTTAAAAACCAAACATGTAATGAAATGTAATTTAAAAAATTGAAAAGTTGGATCAAAAAATTTAATGAGATATTTTTTTTCCCAAGTTATTCCTTGTTAAGAAGTCTAATTAAGTAGTTTTAATGAAATTAACTTGTATTAACACATTAAAATTAGGCAGCATTTTAATGCAAAAGAGTATTTGAGTGTTAAGTTTATTCCTTAGAGGAATTTTAAGTTTTACAGAAGGATTTTGTTTTTAATTTCTCAACACCAATAAGTCTTTTTCAGTGAATGAATAGTATGGATATTATATGATATATATTCAGTTAAAATTGTTAAAGTTCAATTAATGGAATTATGAGTGATATTCTCATAAGTGAATATTCGGAAGGGAAGGGATTGTATTTTTACATGAAAACATTCCATTTCTTTTCCCGGGGTAGTTTTGCAGACATGTGTTCGCTGCGTGGCATGAAGGTTATGCAGATAAGTCCAAGATCGGGCCACGGGAAGATCAACGAAAGACAGAAGTGGTAGAGGCGAGGGAGCCCCAACCAAACTAGCTTGTTATAAAAATATGTGATAAAAACAACGTATTTTATTAAATCTTCTATTTTATAGCTATATTTTGGCAAGCACCAAATGTTGCATTTTTTTTTTTTTGGTTTCTTCATATTATTGTCTCTCAATGTTCAAATAACAATGTGGACGTAAATATAGCGAAGGGAAAGGTGAAAAAAAAAATCGTTATTTTCTTTAATTTTTTTTAAACTTTAATTATATTTCTTTTTACTTAATAATTACTTTTTCATTTAATATTCAATTTAACTTAATCGCTGCGGAAACAAGTTTGGTTGAAGCCGTTAGAGTTTCCCAAAGGGCCCTGCTTAACTTTCAAGAAACGAACAAACCATGAATCGATGAAGATAGGATTTACTGCGATCGATGTAGGAGAGAGGGTTGTTGTGCTTTAGAAAGCTTCTGTCAGTAGAACACATGACCAAAGCATTTTGTCAAAGAAAAATTGAATGCATTAAGGAAAAAGTGACAACACAGAATTTAGAAACAATAGACAGTCTTAACAAGACTTATTCATTTCCAATAATAACTAAAGTACTACAGAATATTTCATTACAGATTAAAACATCAAATTTACTAACATTAATATTGTAAATAATAATTTCATTAAATTCATGTTTAATGATATTGTAATCTGAATTTAATTTATTTATATTTCGTAATTAAATGCAGCAAGAAAAAAAAATGAAAGTTATAATTTGAGTTCTGTTAAGAGGTTATATATTAGCTAATATTATACAGTTTTAAATACAATCTTTCGATATTTATGTAATTGATATTATTGAGTGATGTATTTTTGTAAGAAGAAGTATTAAATTTTCTTCTAATTTTGTTTATTTTTAGTGATGGTTCCATGTGCAACATTCTGCAGAGCCTCAGGGTGGAGTTGGACCATGAGTTCGACCGTGCCCGGCATCGAGCCGACGACCTGATGTATACTGCCGTCGACCAGAGCATGGTGCCATTGGCAGAGCTTCTAGCCCAACTAAGTGATTCGGAAGCAATCAGCTATCAAGGTAAACCACACTCTAGACAACTTTTTCATCAGGAAAACTGGATTGAAATTTTACTTCCTTTAACAGATAACACTACTACTAAAAACCTTAAATTGATTAAAATAATAGAAATGAACTTATTGCTGTGATTAAATAATCCTTCAATAAAACCTGTTTATTCTGAAATCGCCTAAACTGTTATTTCAGAAGATTCAGAGTAATTGTTTTTTAGTAATTGTGAAATACAGTAGGACGAAAATAGTTTTTGGTATTGAAAAAAATTAATTAACGAATGGTATTATCTGATGTAAATGATAACCAACAATTAAACTAACTCAGGTAATTGAGGTTTTCAGTTATCTGATGTAATAAATTTTCTTTGTTATAATAGCGTTGGCATATCCGCGTTCTGAATCTGCAAAAACTTCGATCTTGTTTGCTTTAACTACAGAGCTTTAAGTAATTAATTTCAGATATCTCAATACAGGTACCAAAACAATTTTCCAAAAATCCGACATAGATTAGCTATGCAAATGAGCATTCTTAGAGTTAGTCAACATACGTTGTAATTAGTTCGCAAACTAATATAGTAGCTTAGATTGTGATAACTTTAATATAAATCTTTGTTTTTCTCTCCTTCCATTAACTGTTATCGATTTGATCGAAACTCTTGCTTTCATCCTGTTTTGGTTTCAACAACCTTTTCAAAGTAGCGTTGCACACATTCCATCATCTTATTTGATATAGTGTTGGAGGACTGTAACTGGTTTTTTTCTTAAACCGATTAAAATGTGAGCTTCACGGGTGGCGATTTCGTGTTTACTTTGAATCGGTGGACAATACAGGAAATGATTTTCTCATCACAACCACACCTATAATTTTTTCTTTCCTAACGATATTATTAACAATAAAAACTTCTAGTTAGATCAGTTCGATTTAATATATGACAGGGAAGACACGCACCTAAGGTAGAATGTGTACAACAATTGACAGCCGTAAATCTGGCTACAGTAGTGCTTAGTCTTTCGCTGTATGTACCAAATGAGATCTCCTACGAAACTGAGGGGCGTGAAGCTGAAAGAAATGAACTCAACTACTTCTCCCGACATTACCCCACACGGCGAGTAAGTGCCGCGCTCCCACTGAAGAATAAGACAAATAAGTTTCAGCTTCTCTTTGATGTTGTATTGAAATGGGTAAACCATATGGATTATTTGTATGAGATCAAAAGGAAAGTCAAACGTTATCAGAAACATAATATAAATGTTTAAAGCGCTATTTGACACGAGATTTTTTCTCTAATTTTTTTTCACTGTTGCTGCTATTTTTTTTACGGTTTTGATTATTTAAAGTTTGCGGACTGCTTATTGAAAAAATCGCGGAGTGATATTATTGTTACTTAATTGCTTCGTAATTCTGTTTGAGGTTGCGCATTAATAATTAACATATCGTCATATTTTAGAAATGGTCATCCCGCAGTTGATTTAAAAAAAATCGTTAACATATATCCACTGAAATCCATTATTGCTTTTCGCTGGGATACATCAAGATCACATCCTACTGCAAAATCATTGAATTCCATAGTAAAATCTTTTTTTTTTTCCAAGAGTAAAACGAAGAAAAAAAAAAATCATAATTCTAACTGCATCATACGGTTTACACCAAAATTATACACGACATTACCGACATTTTCCCAATTCTTCCTTACTATTTGTATATATATTACATAATTTTTTTACTTACTGGATTCGAAATTGTTGTAAGCAATACAGAATGAAAACAGTGATTTATTTTAAAATATATATAGCAGATATATTTTATCAGTTCCTTCCAGTTTTTAATTTTAAAATGACATGTTTGGCAATTTTCGAAATTATTAATTTAAAATTCCCATAGCGTTAGTTGGACACTTGGTGTCGCCACAGTCACTGTCATCGATCTCAACTGAATGTCACGATTTTCTTTCATAAAAAATTCACATCTTTAAATAAATCAGGATTATCAGCTTTTGTAGTACAGACACTTTTTTATAGTGTTTTTTTTTTTTTTATTTTCTCTTTTTTTTTCATGTTTTTATTTTGATGGAATGCAAATCTAAGTGAAATAAATGCAGCATTTCTTGATTCTTACGCTAAATCTGACAAACCGATTCTACGATGGATCGAAGAGTAAAAGTTGTTTATTTCTGCCTAAAAGAACTTTTACATAACGCGAGGTCTTCAATGGATTTCAGTGATGTTTTCCTCTTTTCTAGTCTGATTTTTTAAAATTGATATTTAAGATCAATGTTTTAGAACCTGAATGAGCTCAAAACTGACATAAATTACGTAAAAGATGTATTTTTTTTTTTCGGTTTTTAGAAATAGAAGTAGTAACTTCTTTCCTCGTTCATATTCATTAGAGTATTAATATTATATTAAAAAAAAGAAAAAAAAAAAAGATATCTTTGAAGATCGATAACAAAAATGGAAGAAGTTTTGAGTTATGATCAATCAGTTTTAAGTCTTTTTATAAATACCCAACACTACACCATTGTTGTTCCTTTTAATTCTATTTCTTAAGACAACAACAGGGAATATCCTCCATAAAGATGATTTCCTTTGTTTGTTTCGTTTTATTTACAATAGATCTTTCCGTTGAAGTTTGTGATCCCTAATTAAGTTATGGGGACGAACTGATTGATTTTGAGAGTTATTGTCGATGTCTTATTTATATGTTGCACGTGTATTCACAATGGTTCATGGAATTTTATATACCAAAGTTGAAAAAGCCTTGCAGCCTTCTCAAACATCCGGCACCTCCTGCTTCGACACCTGAATTAACCCAATGTTCTGTAGGAGGAATTGCGGATTATAGCAGCTGCACTCCATGTAATTAGATGCGATAGATTATATGACTAACCAGAGTTTGGTTTGTAAAATATCTTTTGAGAGGAGTAGAAGGCTAAGAGAACGGACACAATTGAAACAGACACAAAAGTGAGAAATGTCCGGCTTTTTTAGATAAGTTTAATCTTTATTCAATACAGTAGTATTCACGCAGAAAAAAGACGAAGAAGTATAACTTTTTCTTTCCTAAGCTTTCTAATTGTTTTTGATCTGTTCATACGTTTCTGACCTTTCAAATTCAGATTTGTTTACATTAACTGATGTTTTACCAAAAATCGCTTAGATTTAAAAGAAAAAAAAAAAGTAAATATTGTTATTAACTACAACCAAACTGGCATAAAAATACGAATTTATTTTTGTAAAAGTGGTTTGAATACAACATTTTTATTAATGCTAATAAAAACTTGATTTAATATCCAAGAACCATTCACTGGAGTCCATCCAAGACATGGAAAGGTCATTGACCCAGCAGATTATTTCTTAGGTTAGCCGATATAATTGCGGAAATTATTATTTTACTTGTAATTTATTTTTAAATATAAATGTAATCTTATAATGAAAATTAAAGAGAAACGAATTAGAAAAATTAACTTAATTTATGATAATTATTTCAAATTTAATTGAAAAAAAATAAAGGTAATAATGTTTACAATAATATTCGATATCGGTTTTGCATTTCCTGATTTTAAGCAAAGAATGTGTATTATCTGTCCAACTAACAAGTAAATCTTAAAAAGATTTTCAATTAACGAAACATTATCCGAAAATAAAACAGTTTAGGTATAATTGTGTAATTAAATATTCCAAATTTTCCCACGAAACAAACAACACACACCAGATTGAAGCTAATTTAAAAGTATAATAAAAGGTAAATTTGCCACGAACTATCATTCAAAATTCTTATCATTATCACAAATAAATAAATATCATTATCACAAGCACCTTACTGTATTTTTATCAGTATCTTACGAAAGAGAATACAATTTATTACGATAAATATAGCTATAGGTAAGTTAATATGGATAGATCTTATTTTTAAATTTTAGTTCAATTTTGCCAAAAATGAATAATAAATACTCAAGCAGAAATATATTTCGAATAAAAACGTACTATCAACAACTGCCAGAACCAGTAAAAGTGAATTTATTTCTAAATTTTGTCAGTTTGAACGTTTTAATTCTTAAACAGTACTTTTGTTTTATTAAATCTGTTTGCATCCCTCAGTTTATAAATAAGTTTGGAGAGCAAGAAATGCGTGTTTTTTTCTTCCTTTTGTATATATCTTTAATAGCATTCTGATCACTTAAAAATAATAAAAATAATAATTTGAATTGCTTAAGTATGAAAAAATTGGGGGGGGGGGGGTCATCTGTTTTTTTATTAACTCTGAGGAAAATTAGTTAAATCAACTGACTTCTGCATCGATTCTTGAAATGGCTTCCGTACACTAGATTCATAATACTAATTTCTATACATAAAAAGTAGGCAATGCATTTGTCTTATTATTGCTTTTACGTATTGATATGAAATACTTTTATTATCTAATAAGATGGTTCCAACCTTCTTGACTCTTGAATCTATTACAGCTTTATCGCAAATCCCAACCATCCAATCAAAGGAAAAATAAAAAATGGACACCATTACAGATTTCTTCCCGCCAGCCATCAAAGCACTGATTCAATGAAATGTTCCCGTCAGAACGAGTGTCGCATCATTCTCTGACGATTGTCGGAAATGGCAAAAAAATATAATAAGTTGTTTTTTTTCTATAAATAAAAAAATAAATAGCTACTGTTCGTCCAAATTTAAAAGAACTGTTCTCATCGAGCAGAGGTATCTTCAGATAGATAAAAAAATAAATGATCTATAAAAATAAAATTGTTGAGCGTTTCTAGTTTTTTTTTTTTCATCTACATTTCTAGATTAATAATTTGTATCATTATTTCAAATTTAATCAAAATATTAAGAAAATTGAAACTCAGTTTTATGCTTAATTTTTTTACAGCTTTTAAAAAAGTCTTGATTTGAATGAGTTCTCAGTGAAAAAAATAAAGTAATATTTAAAGTGGCATCTGTTTTTAAAATTTTCTTTTTCTTTTTTTTTTTTTTTTTTTTAAATCAAGATAAAATAGTAATTTTCGAGGCAAGAATATAGTTTGTGAAATGAAAATCACTAGAAAGGTCAAGGACTCTCTGACATTTCATTAGTATTTTGTAAAATCGTAAATTTTTGATGTTTGACCCTCGATGCTTTTATATCAAATCCTTCTAATTTTAAAAATTCTAAAATATTAGTTTAATTTTAGAATAGAATTAAATTATTTAATTTTTTTTAATCTTTCAATATTAATTTCAGAAATATGAAAATATAATTTTAAAGGATAATAAATTTATATTTTAAATTTGTGTATACATATACTATACTAATTTTGTCTCGAATTAAATGAAAATTTAGTGTAAATTTGAGCTGAAACAGGATGATACAAAAAACCAATAAAAGGTCACAGGCGTTATGACGTCAGAAGTTATTAAAGAAAACTTCATGACACAATCCATCGAAATCTTTATTTTTTATTTTATTATATGTTTTTGACGTTTGTAGTTATTGGTTGACGACTGCAGTTAACTTATAATGCAGTCGTAACTGCGATGCTTTTTTAAATTCTCTCTCGTCAAGTGCTGTAGACGGTGAAATCATTGAGTTTGGTTATTCATTCCTAAAGCTTTAAAGTCAGTTCTATAGACTTCTTTTTTTTTTTTAAGCATATTGAATTCCTTTTTTGAAGCATTATAATGTCTGTAAGTTTAATTAATCCAAATTTTATTCGTTGTAATTATCTTATAAAATTATAAGTTGAACGAATTGTTTTTGATAAATGATCTTTGCGTGTAAAGCATTTACATTGAATTTGTTTGTGTATTAATTATTAGAATTGATTTCAACATTGTTTAATTCATTGATAAAGACAGGAAAGGCGGCTTCGTCTGAGCAATTGAAAGTATTAATATGTAGCATAAATTAAATATAATTAAAGACTTAAGAAATGTTTCTGCAAAAATGAGATAAATTATCGATGTTGAGCACAACTTAGTAAACATGTTTTTTTTTTTCCAAAACTTTTAACGCAAACATTCAAATCTTTGATGCAGAACTTTTCATAAATTACGGCTGCTCGCCCCATTTTTGCATCGGAAAGTTTATTACACATAGCTGTCAAATAGTTAAAAGTGAAAAAGAAGATGAAGAAAAAACAAAAAATTGATTCGTGTAAATCTTGTCGTAATGTTTTACGTGCAAGTTACTATATAAATTTGAATTTGACACGAGTTCTTCACCTGCCATTTGAAATCAAATTCATCTCTAAATTATTTGTCTGATTTAGTTTTTCGTTACCAAGTCACTTTAAATTCATTATTACATTGATATTACCTTATTAATAATTTTAGAAATTTGTTGTTTGGAAATCAGCTGAATTTGTTTTTAGGCCTAATTAAAAAACAAAACAAAACCGATTACTGCTTTTCTTTGTTCTCACCGAATGCGAATCTTGTATCTGAAGATATAGCTTGAGGAAGCGTTGATAAAGTTACTGTTATTTTATCGCTGTGTTTCGTGTTAAAGTGCCATTGAGAGGCGGGTACAAACAATCGAGCTGGGATCATATTCTTGAATCGCGAACAAGTTGCGGCAAAGAGAGACGTCGTTTTCCGTTGTCGGATATATCGTTTCATTGGTGCGAGAGGATATTTTTAGAATATAAAAGTAATCAAATAGACTAAAAAGATCAACGAACAGTGAGTTGTGGTTATCGTGTGGCTTTGACAATATAGACAGCGAAGAAGCAAAAGAATTAAAATTGTTGAAGAAATACAGAACAAAAAGATTTATAAGTTATTTTATTTTTTTTCAGATCAGAATTTAAGTAATAATTAATAAAAATCGTTAAAGATTTAATTTATTGATGTTTTACTAAGAAGAAAATAAAAAAAAAAGATTAAAAAGATGCCATTTAGAATAAAAGAATAAGAATAGTGAGGTAGTTATTAGTTTCTCCTTCAAGAATAAAAATTCTTAGTATATTTGAATTAACTTTCGCGGCAAAAGTACATTAAAGAGGAAAATAGTTTTAAAGATATATTTATTTATTTATTTATTTATTTATAGTAAAATCGGTTGTAATGCGTCTCATTTATCCATGGCTTCGTATATATCGTGGTTTACTCCATCCCTCAACATGATTCCATGTTTAGAATCCTTTCCGTAATAAAGCGGATGTAAGCTTCGTCTCCAGAGACCACGTTATAACCGAATTTTATTTATTTATTTGTTTATTTATTTATGAGATTAGTTTTCAATTCAACTGTTCAATATTGCAAATAAATGTAAGCATACGATTTTTTGCTTCATTTAGAAATTTGTAAATATTATTTAGAATCGGATAAGTAAATAGATTAAGTTGTCCAGAACATTCTTTAGCGTGCTGTCTGCAATGACTTTTTAAAAGTTCAAAAGATGTAATCTTTTTTCTCTTTTTCAGAATAAAAAAAATAAAAAAAAATATTTATTTTTATTTTTTAGAATGTTGTTGCGAATTTCAAAGAAATGATTCTCTAATAAATGGAAATACTTGTATTCACATTTAATTTTTGTGGGGGCTTTCAGAGGAGAGGGATTAGGTTAGGCTAGCGTGACATATGGACTGTCCTAGCCCCATCTGCAGAGTCAACAGACATTAGAAAATAAGTAATTGTAACATATAAAAATTGAGTTCATTAGCTGTGCAAGTATTTATTCATTGAAGTGATGTTGAGTTCTGTGATTTCCCAATTCTCCAAAACAGAAAATACAAATAAATAAATATTATTTCATAAAAAAAATAAAATAAATAAAAATAATGAGGATAAGCCTAAGTAATGATCCGAATGATAAATGTGTATTTCAGGAACTTAAATGTTAGCAGTGTGTTTCATTAGAATAGATAGTAAAACAGTAGCGTAAATCCGATGTGTGTTTTTATTCTCCTTAAGGAGATGGCTTTGATGACGAACAAAACTTTCCTGGTGGGATCTCGTTCATTAGTTGGTGCTATCGGTGCCTGTCTTGGCGGGGGTTCCATTGTAAGTGGGAGGCGAACAAGCTTTGGTTGCGATGGGTAGTGAGTGAGTGACCAGAGGAGTTAGCGGTTATCTCTGGGTCTCTGTGAGGATTCCACTTGAGGATTAAACGAGGTCTTGAAGTTTCATTACCGTTGTGTCGATGAGCAGTCACGACTGGAGGTGTAGCTTTTTTGGAGTGTTGAAAGTGGGCTGAAAGAGTACATGACATTACCACTTCAAGAAAAAAAAGAAAGCCTTCTAATACATTTAGAAAAAGTCAACGACTCATCCTACATAGCTACGGTTCACTTCACAGAAGTTGGCTGAAACACGCCTTTTCTCAGCAAAAGCTACCCAAATTGGTCATTGTGTTGTATTTTCATTTCAGAGTTGTAAAACTTAAATTTCATGTTTAGTAAATTAAAACCTATATTTCTTCTGTTTCGAATTCAGTACTTTTTATGCACAGTTACTATAGTAGATAAGAAGAATCATTAAGAGTTATAGAAGACATGTATAGGAATATTGTGTAAATTGTATTGTTTTTATGCAGTTGTAATTCCTTAAGGAATTGCACCAAAAGCTTTTGTTAAAATAACCTTACAAGAGCTTGAACATATTTGATTAAGATTTCAAAATAAAAAAAAAACAACAACAGCATAGGTTAATGACAACGGCTTTGACTTCACGAAAAGCTTTGTTTTTTTCTTTGGACTTGTCGGGAAATTATCCAATTTCGTTTTCATTCTTCACGATATCCCTTCCATTTACTACGTCTTTAATTAGCAGATTTTCTTTATTAACACTATCTTGTCTTAATTAATTAACTTTTAACTATTATTTTGGAGCTTTTTTTAAGGAATTCAATGTTTACTTTTAATTATCTAATCGTCTTAATACTGGCCTTTATTTTTTTTTTTACTGATGTTCACGGATTGAAAAGCTGATTTGTTCGAATATTGGCTAATTAGGCTCTTTCTTGAGATGTTTTGTTAGTGACTTTCTATTGCCGATGTTTTCTTGAGATGTCACTTTGATTCATTCCTTTGTTAAGCTGCTTTGCTCAACGTGTAATACACTACATTAATTACCAGCTATTGTTAGTTAGAAAACTAACAAAGATTTTAAAATTAATTAGTTATTTAATATAAATAGATTTTCATTTCAATCCAATTTTAAAATCTTTTTAATTATCAAAAAAGAAAGAACATTTAAATCACCTGTATTGCTAACAAATTTATCCAGTGATTTTCGTTTTGTTATTTATTTATTTGTTTGTTTGTTTGTTTTTGTTTTGAGGAAAATATTAAGAGATTGCATAAGTACGGTTTTAATAGGCTTATTTTTTTTTATATATATTTCTGAATGTTTTTCCTAATAAATTCATCTTTATTTATTATTTTTCGTTACAGATCCAAAGTCAGAGGATAACTTACTGCAGAAGTTCAATGTTCCTTTTGCTGATTCGCTGGTGAATTTAAGTGGAGAAATTGATTTAAAGAATCAGGTTAGTTAGCGTTACGTCCAGTCACCGTAGAAAGATTTATATCCATTGGTTTTTATTATTATTTATTTATTTTTTAAATTGAATTGTTAACCAAATAAGACTGTGCTTAATCATATTGTCAAATTCAGTTTTTACTTACTTTTTATTATGCATGTAGCAAAAGCTATACTTCCTTTCTAATTTAATATTTATACTTTTTGTTTAATATTTGTTATAAAATAAAAGTGGTTATCATATTTGATTGAATAAATTAAAAAGGCAATTCAGAAATTTTTGGTAAAACGTTATATCAAAAATTGAGTAAAATGTTATTCCAAAATGAAGGTTATGTTTAGTTTTGGAAGAGATGAACTGGGATATTTCGTTTTAGGTTTTTTTGATCTGGGGTTGTTGTTTTGCATGTGATGCCACATCATCTACGTATGTACGATCTTTAGTTGTCATCTGAAATACGAAACATCACTACTTCCTATTGGGAACTGTTCATTGTGTTATTTTATTAACTAATATTCACGGATTTATTACAGTTGAGGTTTTCAATTTAGTAATAATAGATATTAGCGTTGGAATAAAAGAAAGTTTCATTTCTCTATCTGCAACTCATAAAATAATAGTTATATATTCAAACTAATTACATAAGGGAATCTCACAATTATTTGATAGGGATTCCTTGTAAGATATCAGTTGATTTCAATGGTTTATCATGTTTATAAGAGATCGTAAATTTTTGAAACAGAAGAGGAAGTTCATTTATATAATTAAAGTTCATATATATAAAATTAAATAATGGCATGTATTATTGTAGGAAGCTTGTCTTATTTCGGCTGCATTCGTTAGTTCATCGCAAAATAGAAAATCTAACGATGTTATTTTTTATTAAATAGCTTTTATGCTTATTTGCTAAATGAAAAATACATCTCTTAATTCACAATAAAACTTGCAACTGTTGCGCCTCTAAAATGATTGGCTTTAGTTCCGAGGAACAAATATTAACTTTACTTGCAGTGTTTAATGATTATTTGGGCGCCAGGCAGATTCCACTATTTCACGGAAGATAGTCTGCTTTTTTCTCGCTGAAGTTTACATTAAGCCAATTATGGAACAAACAAACAAAAAGTAATAATAGTTAGCAATTCCTTTCAACTTTGCTTTTACCGTTTTGCCTTTTTTCTGAAAAATCGCTAATTATCTTCCTAGAGATAATCCCATTGAATACTGGGACTGGACGGAGGAAACTTCCATAAAGAGTTTTCTCTGGATGTAAAAGTAAGGGAGAAGGAACAAACTATAAACTCTTCTTTGTGCAAGACGAGTGTGTGTTGCAACCCAATGCTCATTACGATTGTTATTTGTTGTGATTATATTATTACGCTAGTGCCAAGCATCGTCAGTCAATAGGTGTCAATGACCTCCTGAAAATAGGCCAGATCCTCTATTAGACTGCTGCTGAGACGAGTGAGGACACAGCAGCCATTTTTGAGCCATTCGTCATTTCTAATGATGTAATTTACTTAATTTTATAAGTTGTAAATTAATTTCTCTTAGGATCATCTACATATCACAAATATTAGTAGATTTCTTACTTTAAGCGCGTATTATCTATTGTTTTTTCATTTTTTTCATTCAGCACAAATTGTTTGAATACAACTGCCGATATTTGTAATCTCATTTTTCTTAATCTAACAGCCGTGAGTTAATAATTACATATATTTGACAAAAAAAACGAACTGAAAGCAGATGTTCTAAATAAATACCATCACAGATTATAGCAACTTCATTTATTTATTTATGTTGACCTATTAATTTTTACTTCCTCTCATTATTTTCCTATTTCCAATTGAGGGGAGAGGGGAAAAGTAACTGAATGGGATTCAAATTTTTATATTAGAATTGAGAATGATTAAATTATTTTGATATTTATTTTGAAAAACGTAGAAGATGGGAAATATTTTATATACATAACATTAAGCAGTTTTATTTATTTATTTATAGCTTAATAATGATAACGAACATTATGAATAAATTCGAATTTATAAATACTGATAACTTTAAATTTAAATGGGATAGGTAGATAAATATAATGATACTTGAAAAATTAATCTTAGCTTTACACTGTTAGTTAATTACAATATGTTTTTAATAATAAAAGATTTATCTTGATAAATGAATCACAAAACATTTAATCCTAGTATCTCTGTGAAACAGTTGCAACTTGAGTTGATGTAACATTGGTTATCCATCAACATGCCCATTGAAATCAGTGTGGTTTAATTTGACTCAGTACTATTTATTATTTTATAAGTAGTTTGTTTAAGGAAAAAAATATGGTTTATTGAATGTTATAATACCTTTTGATATCCAGTGTGAACAAATAAGTTTAAAGTGCAATTTTTATTTTTGTTTCTATTATTTTTTTAAGGTCAAGTATAAGTGTGATCCATAGAATTTGAACTAAACTTTAATTTGAATTTCCTGTATATAGAAAATTGGAAATACTTATAATAATAATATAAATATTTCCAATGGTAATATTTATTTAATATAGTACAGAGTGACTTTGCAAAGAATACATTTGCAATGAAATGAAATTTTAAAAAGCTTAGACGATTATTATATATTTATTTTTTTTCCTAAATGACAATTAGATTAGGATGACTTTTAATCCTTTTCTAATTAAGGTATCATGCTTAGAAAAAGAAATAAATCCATCAAATAATAATTGGATTAAAATATTGACACTTTAAGTCGATTGATGATTAGAACAAGAACTTGTCTTTTTTCTAGTCATCAATCTTAAGCCTAAAGATACTTTAACTGAATCAGTTGATAACGTTTCTGTTAAGTATCAAACAGTCGAAAAATTGGAATTGGATAAGGTTTATCTTCTTCCACTTTTTAGACAATAATAAGATTGCTTCGATGAGATAATTTATAGTTAAACTTGACTATAAATATTAAAGCAGTAATGGATGAATAATCATCCTGATCACATTTATTTGCTAAACGAAGAGTAATGGATGACGATCCATTCTTTTCCGTTCCTAGATTCCATGATGGCTACGATGACGTAGTTATTCATTGAAACTCGTGAACTGCTGTTGAAATTCAATGAAAATTAACCAATCTGTGAAAAGTTTTAATACATTTATATCAAAGTCAACCTTTTCAACTTCACTTTAAAAGATTGATGAAATTGAATTAAAATTCTTTTTGATTGATGACAGTTAAGAGGTAACAAATTGAATAAAGGCCATTAAGATTCATGGCATGTCTCTGTCTTGGAAGCCTAAATCACTAAATGTTCACCGAAAAATTGAAAGGCAAATTCTTAACGAAGGATGAAACGGGAAATAGTGGATTTGACGAGGAGTTGTTTGACAGTCTGATTAAAAGCGTTACAGAGAAGTCTTTTCTAAGAATAAGGCCTTCTGTTTTCCAGTGAACATTTTCCAAACTTCATTTCAGTGATCTTCATCGCTTTATGGAAACTTCGAAATCTGTGATTTTCTACAAGTTCTTTCTCTCTCTCTTTTTGTTTTTTTAGTTTTAAATTAATTTTACTAATGATAAAAGGTGCCAGAAATAGTACAACTGCCGAGACTGGCTCTGGAAAGTTCATAGAGAGTGGGGTCGAATCTCGCTGAGATGTGGAGATTATTTCTCGTCTCTGTTATTTTCAACAGTCGCTGTAAGCTTTTAGAAATATAAAAGAGGACGGAATAATAGGAATTAGAGTAATCGTTGGAATAATTTTTGCAATATTATTCCTCAAGACAGTAAGATTACATCTAAGCAGTAAGATTGTTTATTTTTGGATATAGAAGAGATGGATTATTGATTATTTTTTTTAATTCGTTTATATTTTCATTCTTAGTGTAACTCATGATTAATATTGCATTTTCAGTTCTTTTTTTCTTATTAAAATCGTTTTGTTCTGCTTTAATCTTCTGTTAACGGAAGCTTGAAAATAGGGAAATTTCGATTCTAAAAGCTGAATGAAACTATCAAATTCTTATTGTTGAAACTTATAAGATTGATGATTCATTCAATTATTGTACATGACAGTCATTAACAGTTTAGGCGGAAACACTTGCGTCTCTAAATGATATGCAGACAGACATATGTAATGTTTTCTCTGCACATGTTCCATTCTATCATCAGTCTTTCTTTCTTTGCTTTTAGAAGGCCACAATTCAAGTTTAGGTTGCGTCTTATTGCAAATTGGCCAGCATGAATTACAAATACAAATTTTTTGAAATCAATTTTCGAAATCCATTATACATTTCATCTGTAATCCTGGTATTCTAATATTTCTTTCCGTTTTTAATTCTTTAATGACTATTTTATTAAAATCGTTATGTCAGCAATTCTCTCTATTAATTCCACAATGTAGTATGATATTATTTTAGTCTTATCCGAATGCTTCTATTTTAGATACATTGCTTCTGCTTTGCTGCTAAAAAAAACTTATTCAAAATTTATGAAAAAAGTGAATCCGATGAATTTGCAATTGATTGTTTCAGGAAAGCTTTATCGTATGTTTAAAAACAATGAGTAGAAATTTAACTGTCATTAATATCAGTCATCAGAATTCCGAATATAAGTCTGTTTGTCATTTGAAAATTGTTTTCATTCTTTGAATATATTGTTTTAGTGGCATTAAATGACACAGAACTTAGCAAAACTTATTAATGAAAGACATTGTATCCTTTTATCATTCACGAATGAACTTTGAATCAGAATTGATTTACTTACAAATAGTGCTATTTAGATCTTAGTATCTAATATTAATCACTGACAGGTCTTTGACAGTTTGGTGTCTTTAACTATTTGACTGTTTTTCTTTTTCTAAAGATATTCGATACAATGGCAACTCCAGTTAAGGAGGTCTAACAAGCATGAAACTGTTCTAGGTTCCCATTGAAAAAAGATCCAAAGCAGCATTTAAGCGCTGTTTTTCTTGTAATTTAACGTTGATGCAAAGGCAATTTTTTTTGCTTTTTACTTAACGACTTAACTCCTCAATTACATCTTCAGTATGGATTCCTTTGATTGACCAAATCTCAACTTGAAAAAACATAAATCATAGAAAATGAGCTCCAGTGAAAATATCTGAAGGTTAGTGACTTTTTATTTCGAAGAATGAATTGAAATCCCAGAAAGATTCAGAAAATAAAAATTCTTGAACTGTTAATCAGCATTTTACAATCACTTTAAGAATGTTAACATAATCAGTGGAAAAAAACAAAACAAAAACAAAGTAACTGTGTTTAGAATTATAAAAAAAAACATTAATGAAACATCATATTAAAAACAATTACAGGCATAAATTATTAAAAATAATAATAAAAAAATCGATTCTTAATAGTCTGTTCTGAGTTTGTTTGTTACCGCTTTTTTTTTTTCTAATTTCATTCTCGTCAAAGGTTCTTATTTGCTGCTAATACGATTTTTTTAATTATTTTTTTACTTCAAGGTTATCTTTTATGGGCTTGTAATTGTTTAATTCCGTTTCACTTCATATAGGTTTTCTGCGATTGATGAGGTTTTTTTTAATTGTTATTATTAAATTAATTATCGATCGTGTGTTATAATGTTCAGCACATTGTTAGTTTTTGTATTTTGTAGTTTTTGTTATTACTTTTTATTTTTTTAAGTTTTAAACTTTTTCTCATCTAAAACTGGTTAGACCATTTCGAACTGTCTTGAATTGTTTCTCTTGATTATTTCCTTCATTTTCTGCAGTGTTTACGTTTTGTAGATAAAATATCTTCTTTCATCATTCGATCGATTGCAGAGATATTATTCGTCTTAAAGAGTGAATTGATTTTTATTAACTTCCTTTGTTTTATTTAGTGAAGAGAACTTACAGTCAAGAATTAAAATCCCCAATTGGAAAATGAATTGGATTTAATAGGAACTACAATTTTGTCCGCTATTACTATAAAGGATATATTCATATATACATTCTTAATCTTGTTCAAGTGCAATCACTGAACTGGATTTCTAATCTTTCGCTCTTAACTGTCTTAACTGAATTGATCAGCATCAGCGATCAGTTCATATACGATTTAAAGGCTATAAGAAAATCCAGTTACTCTGGATATATTAAAATTGGATGGTGAAGATTATCCACTATTTTTTGTACATGCTTAACATTGCCTTATGAAATTGCCCTAGTTTTAGTATCTGCATTGCGACTTGGAACCGCCATCTTATTTCTTACCATTCAGAATCCTACAAATCAGTTCCTTACAGATTTACGAAATCGACGAACTTAATGATGCTTTAAATTATCGAATTGGTTACAACTGACAACACACGAGGAAAAAAAAAAGAAGCTTACTGTTCAAATTTATGCAGTCCAAGACATGAAAGAAGAGTCAATTCAAACGAATTCACATGGGAAAAGTAAACATGATTTTCACATTTCCTTTTCTGTAAAATATAGAAAGAATTATGCATACCAAAAAAAAAAAAAAAGAAAAGTAAAAAAAAAGGCAACAGTGAAAGTGGAAATTACTTAAGAGATAGTGGCAATGAGAAAAATTAGTATTCAAATACTGTACTTCGAATCATATGACTGAGTAAGTTATTAGCAGTGATTTTATTTTTTTCGCCTAGAGCTAAAATTTGCATATTGGCCGTAATCGTTTTTCATCAAACTGTTTCAAGGATTAAGAAAACAGAGGGAAACATTTATTTTTACAGAAAAGGAAAGAAATGATTACTAGCATATTAATGGCCAATACAAAGGATCGAGCAAAACTTGTTTACCACCCTGTCCGGACAATTCCTATCCATCTGGAGGGGGTAATAGATTATGATGATGATGATGATATGGTCAGCAAAATTGAATCAACTGACCAGGAGTGTTTAATCTGTCAATAATCATGGGAGAGGCAGTCGATCATTAAACTACTTAAAGAAAAATAAATTTACGTTATTAAAATCTTCATTTTGTGAAGCTTTTTAAAATAGTAAAATGATTTGTTCAGAAGTCTTATAAACTAAGATTCTTCTGAAAGATTTGAAGATGGAAACAAATATCCACACCACTTAATACATGCAAGTGATATTTTGCTTTTTTTTTTCAAATAATGTCATGTAATTTAATGTCTGCAGAAGTAGAACTGGATATTTTGAAGTCGAAAACAAATCCCAGCGATTTTTTATTCTTAAAAAGAAACTAATAAAAAAAATAAAAATAAAAGAGTCATTGGAATTTACAGCTTTCGCAAGTTAGACGATGAAAGAAGAAAGTCTAGAATGAAATCACAATGTGACAACTGCTGATTTTCATTTCCGCAGTTTTTTTTTTTTTTTTTTTTTTTGTGCAGCTCAATCGAACAACAAGTTTCGTTTCTTTGGTGTGGTAGTAATGATGACGCATCTGCATCCATTGGAATTTAATCGGGAAATACCAACGACTCATCTTTGGACATTTTTTTCTAGTGACACTCGCGCCAATACGGCGGTCATGGAACACAGCTGATTCGTCATTGGTAAGAAATATAAATGGCGGTTCTCTTGCTATCTAAAGACTCGTCGCAATATTAAACGCATAGATACCATCGCCAGGGCACTAAGTTGTTCCATTATTTATCTCGCCATAGTGCGATGAATTGCATGAAATAAATTCCTATCCTGTATTTGGATTTTCGACAGCCTCTGCCTCAGCTGATGGCTAAATAAAGCTTCAGCAATCGATCCATAGGTGGAGCTGATCGAAAATCCAAAACCAGGTTAATTGCTTGAAATATTTAAACTATGT
>JAFIDM010009631.1:81371229-81408661 GCA_023159025.1 Thereuonema tuberculata | reverse complement strand
CAAAAACTCAGAAATCGATTTATTGGTAGCGCTGTTCGAAAATCCGATATCAGATAATTGTTTGTATTATTTTCCTTAATGGATATGACATTGATAAAGCAAAATAACTTTCATTTCAATAACTAAGTAAATAACGGTAAAGAAGTGATAACATTAAAACAATTACGAATACTGTTGGGTCACCTTGTCATATTTGAATTATGATAATGTTTATATTTAAAGTACTCATTAAATATTTGTATTGATGATTAATTTCTTTATAAATTGTATCATCATCCATAATGTAGTGATTTCTTTTAACCTTTATAATTTTGCTATTATCTATTTTAAAGAAAAGGTATCTTCTAAGAATGTAATTGGTAAATGATACCAATGTAATTTAGTCTACATTAAAATCTGATATCTGAGTTTTGTTTTGGTGGTGGTATTTTTAGTTTTAGTTTTTTATCTTTTTTTGAAATATATTATGCCGCATAGTAACTTCAGTAAGTTTATTTTTTTTTTTTTTTAATATAAACAATTATGTTTAGGGTTTACATAAACATATTTGTAAGATTAAGATTGTCCACCCGGAAATTGAATATTTATTACTGTATTGAAAAACTCGACACGTAAATCTAGAAAATCCCCTGAATTGTGTCCGATAACATTCTTTATTTGCGTGGTATTTCAATGGTCTATCGCCCACTGTCTGATCTCATTTTCTTTGGTCAGATGCCAGTTGCGCGGGTGCATCGTGGAAATTCCTGCCAAACTGAACGGCAACACCCGTTGAATCCCTTAAAAGAAAGAGACAATGTTGTTCCTTGATAAGTTGCATCGCAAGGTGGAATGCCATCGGGTCCACTTCCACCCCCCACTAATACAATCCCGATATTCCCCCACGTAGTTCAAAAACCTCAGCTGACGAAGGACTAGCACAGTTCACTGGGCCGAAGTTTCTTTACTTTCTGGAGTCAACAAAATATGTTGTTCTCTTGCTATCAGTGACTTAGGCCTAATCGTTGATGACATCTTTAACAGTTATACATAGTTTTCATTCTTAAATGCAGTCAGTCACTGAAATCCTTCAGAGTTTGCTTTAAAATGATTTCGCATTTCCTAAAAATAAAAATCTAACGAGTAGATAAAAAGTTAAAAGTTATTATAAATTACTTTTGTTCTATTTATTTTATTTAATTCTGATAAAACATGATTTATTGAGGAGCACTTGAATAACTGCAAGTCGGAAATTTGCCTACAGATGAAGTCTATTCATTAACATAAATAAATCAGTAGCTACTAAATTTTTCTACTTATATTTGTTTAAATTGATATGGGTTTCACTTTCCTGCTTCGAAAATAGTTTACTTTTATGGTAATCATACGAACTCAAGACATTATGTTAATAAACTGCACGTACTTCCTAGTTCCTCGTCTCTTCTCTTAGCAGTTGGAGCCTAATCTGAAGTAGCCTTTTTAACTATTTCCTAGCAACTTCGGGAAATCCGACTAACATTAACGGAGGAAATGGAGATTTAAAGGGATTTTGAGGAATTGATCACGGAAAGAATAATTGTGGAGATTTCGTAAATTGTATGTTGTTGCTATTTTATGTTGATAGGACTTTTTTTTTATCCTAGCATTAAATCGCAGCTTATATTTCTTGTCAATTAACTTAGCTATCATTTATTACTATATAAAAACATTATGACTATTTTCAAAGATGGATTAACAGGAACAGGTGGGTTTGTACATAAACATCACTTAGCATTTTTATTCTTTTTCTGATAAAATCTAAGAAACTACAATTATTAATAACAGATTGAATCCTTTGTAATACACTGATACGTTTCAAAAGTCTAAATGTACATTAACTATTTAAAATATATATGTTCTTAACTGGGGATTTTTTTTTTCCAAATTTTTAAAGGAATTTTTTTTAATTTTATAATTTACAAAGTAATAAAAAAGTTTACTTGCTTTGTGTAAACATATGTTTTAAGCTCGATGTAAACCGGTAATAAGCATAACTATTATGCGCTTGGTCACATTGAAATAAATCAAAGCTTTGAAAATAATAATTGACAAATTCAGTATAATTTTTCCTTTTATTTTAATTAAGACAGGATCACATTAAATTAAACTGTAACTGCTTCAGAGATATGAAATAAATTCGAGATAATTGCTATTAGGGTTCCTGTTTAAATCACTATGTTGTGTTCTGGTCGAGAGAAGTTTTGTTGTGGTGATGATTGAATTAACGCTCAAGCAATTATTGTCCAGAGGCTGAGTCGGCATTAACTTAAAAAAAGACATAATCCCTAGCAATGAGTGAAATTCAACACAAAAGTTCAACTGCATTTTGCGTTCTCACCTCAGACGAGAGCGAAAGTAGTTCTGTGAGTAACCTGTCATTGACCCCTAGTGGTAAGAAGTGGAACTTCCTGGACTGGAAGTGCAAGAGGCGATGAGATCATGGTGCTTCACCAAACTAAGATTTGACAGGTTCTAACGTAATTTTTTATCTCATTAAACCCCGGTTTTTTTTTTAAATACAAATATATTATGAACTGCAAATAAATAACACATGAATTTAAAATATATATAAATAAATGAGCCATATATTTGCTTGTAAGTTAATTGCAGTTTATTTAAAAAGATTTGTGCAATTTGTGAAATACTTAAATGATTTTTATTATTTTCGGCTTAACTTCATTCCACAAAATAACCAATTTCGTTATTGCAGGTTAAAAAAAAAAGATTAATTAATAGTTTTTACAATATATTCAAGAAAGAATTGGAAGAAGAAGCAAAGTAGACAAGGCATTAATTAGCACTATTAAGATAATTATTTGAAAGTTAATTTGTGTTAATTGCTTTTTTTTTCACATTATTACTGCAAGTACATCACATGTAGAACAATATTTACTAAGAAGAAAGTCAACACTTGAATGGTCAAAACAGGAAACTATAATTCTTCCTTCTTTCGTAAATTTCTTCCCTTGTATTTTTTTTCTTTCCTTCATTCTCTTCCGGTTTCCTGTATTGATTTATCCGCATTTACCAAAAGAAATGATGCCATTTTCTTTGGCACAATCGTGCTAATTCAGAATGAGGGAAAAGAGAAAAACCAGAAATCTGTTGTTAAATTTGAGAAGATAAAAAAACAAAAAAGAAACAAACAAACAAACTGTAGTTTATCTAAGACCACATTGGAAGGATCCAGATGAACAACAAAAAAGCTTGCACATCCTTTTCTTTCATAACGGGTTGGGTGGATCTGAAATGACTATTTGTGCATTACTTCAATAAAGACTAATTGTTAAATAGTTTATTATGGGTTGAATGTAATTTACTGGGAATAATTCCGAATTAAAGCTTTAAATATCTTTGATATATTTCCAATGAAAAATCATTACGAAATGTAGTAGACTTCTTAATTTAGTAGTTGTTTATCTATTACCACTACTTTTACCTTGCTGCTTCATTAGCGACCAAATGATTAGTTATTACTAACAAGTTTAGAAAAAAATGAATTTAGATTTGGAACTACGAAGTCATTCATTAAATTTTATAGTAATAATTATATTACAGTTTTTTTTTTGTTTGTTTTTTTTACAGTTTTATAAAGGTTATAATAAAGGTCAAACAAGTAAAGTAAAACAAGAGTGCAATCCTGTTGGGGTCAGTTGAAGACAGTAATTGGATGGAACAGATCATTTCAAAAGAACTCTGGATCAATGAAAGTTATTCAGTAACTTCAATTTTTGGCTTTTCGTTCAACAGAAAAGTACCTATCTTTGTTCTTTGCAAATGCGTTCTGCCAATTTTTGTTTCTTCCCAGTGGTTTCTGTTAATACAGTTCATTAGCAAATGAAGAGAAAGTTCAGCTGTCTTACCAAAATTGAAAGTCCTGAAAATAGTACTCTGCTCAAGTCCAGTGAACTTTGCGGTGAATGCAAATATTTTGACACGAGTCCTTATTTCTTAGCTAATTTTAAAATTGAATTACGTTTTTTTTTTTAAAGCTGCTAAATTATATCAAGAAATTACCAGGCATCTATAATATCTTACAGATATTATAACTCTTATATAGAGTTATATCTGGATTCCCAGAGAAGTGTTGACTGTCGTCGACATCTGGCGGACGATTTCTAAACTATTTCTGAGTTTTCTCTGTATTCACGGTTTTAGGATTCTATTTTAATTTATTCAGGTTACTCTTATTATAAAATATTTTAATAATACCCAAGTGAACTAGCTGTAATTAATATATTATATAATAGTAATTTTTATTATTATTATTTTTTTTGAAACGTAATTATGAGCATCTTATTACGTGAAGCAGACATAAATCGCATTAATTTATTTATAATAATTAGGGTTCAAGGAAGGACATTGCCACAAAACTGAGTGTTTTTTCTTTCTGTAGCCACGATATCAATTAATATATTTACAAGTGAATAAATTTTAAATTTATAAAAATAAATTACAATAATTATTAAATATTAAAATAAAAAAAAATTAAAAAAAAAAAAACCAAACAAACAAACCAGATTATAGTTTTTAATAACAGTATATTATCATTCTTTTTAATAAAAATAAGGCCCAAAATTGATTATTATTTGAGAGAGATTTGAAGACCCTTATTATTGTTCTCCACATCGTTGATTAATTACTTTTTATGTTTAGTTTTCATTAGCTCAACTTTTCTATTCAAAAATGAAAGAAATACAAGTATTTAAGATGTAATTATTAGAGTTCTATACTCTTAATTGTTGCCGAAATATGGAGTAATAGTCGTAAATATTTATAAAATTACGCAGACCGACATTTACTATTCATTGTTATTCACTGTTAGCTATAATTTTTTCGTGCATTTTTGTTTTCTTTTGATTATCGGGAAATGTGATACTAGTTAATTAATTATTCTTTTGATAATCCGAAAATAGCCGATAGAATGCCAATGATATTCTCGCCATACGTAATCATCATCTTTTGCTTATGTTATATTTCAAGCAAATATTATTACTTGTTTTTTACTGAAATAGTAAACTTTTCCTTTTGATTTACACACTTGAGGTTTTATTTAATCAAAATAAGGTCATCTTCAGTTAAAATACTCTCTCCTCTTTAAGAGAACTTAACAACGGAATGCTTAGTCAGTGGCTATTGAAGCCACAAGGAATTTCCACGAGGATTCAAGTACTTTTCCAATCCCGTTTTGCCGTACGTGACCCCTCCACTTATTCCCTGAGGTTCTTATTCTTGTTAAACCAGTATTGCATAAAATACATAAACCAGTTATTTTTTTTTTTCCACCAATATTTTACCAGTATTTCTCGCAGTCTCTGGTTTGTTTATATCCATGCGGTGATTCAATCATTTCGGAAGTTTGAGATTCTGAATAGTGCTTTTAATAGGTAACTATTTCAGGGTGGACCTCTAACAAATTCAAACATAGAAAAATTGACCTGTTTAAAAATCTTTTTTTACAATTATTGTTTATTTTTATTATTACAAGGCTGTCAATAGAATTGAGAACAAGGGAAATATATTGTTTGTTTGGCTCTATCTAGAACGTAGAGTCAATGTAATTGAAAGAGTCACGCTATCCTCGATTCGAATCCAGCGTCGCCATATGTTATGTCATCCAATGTGTTCAATTGGGTCAGAAGATAACCTCCTTTTGTTAACAGCATCGCTGTACAGAAACTCACTTTGATTTCATTTGTACAGAAAATTATACGAAATGTATTAAAAACAAAACAAAACATTCAAATGGAGGAAGTTTCCCAACAAACCATCGTTAAGATAAATGAACTGAGAACCCCTATCGTCTGTTCTTCTATGACTGTCTTCTCTATCACGAGATCTTCTTGGTGTTACCACCTAATATAAGCAGATTTTCTGTACGCCTGTACAATCTATAATTTGTCGTGAAATATCTTATCTATATATTTTTATTTTAGTACCGTTCCAATCAGCATATTTTCTTGTTTTTAGTAAGTATCAGCAATTGGATGACTTCATTTCTAGCAGTGAAAGGTAATTTTTATGAATAGTTTCCATAACATTATTTCTATATACATACAATATCTTAACCACATTTTTCACTGTTTTAGGTTATTTTTCTTTCATACATATTTTTACAACTATCTTTTTAATATTGACGTCAGCCTAATCGGTTTTGAAAAAAAAAAAAAATATCAGTCATTTGTTTGTTTTTCAGCATCGTCTGATAATTATTTATTTTTTTCATTTTTAAAGAGTTTTGTATCAATTGTAAACGTTTGGGGTAAGTATTGTTCAAAGCAAGAATGTTTTAACCTTGATTTCCCTTTTCCTCCTGTTAATTTGATCCTTCAATTAATAAATTTGAGTTGAAGATAGGTATTTGTTAATTATTGTCTAAATTTTAGTTGCTTGGTTTTTTTTCGTTTTCCATTTTGTAAACTCTGTAATTGATGGAACTATTAGTGAAAGAAAGTAGAAGTTAACAGTAGAAGGTTTCCAAAGGAAGGTTCTTCTTCAGAATCTATCAATAAAATCCTATTGATATAGAGTTGTGGTTTTTTATAATAAGAATAATATTATTATCCTTCATTTTGAATTGGTAAGATTTAATCTCAGCTTTAAAAAAAATAAAAAGCTGAAAGAAATTTCTTGATTTTAACTTTAAAAAAAACAAAAACAAAAAAAAACCACGTGAAATTTTGAAATTTAACCTTACATAAAAACTCAAAATTATTCAAATCGTTCTTTTGCTCATAGAAAGAATAATGTCAACAGTTTGAAAAGTCCCACTATTTTATTATAAGAATGTAAATAGTGTCGTGGTTCTTTATCACCATGGACAAGTATTGTAATGTTTTAAGAAATGACGGAATTTTCAACTGAACATCTTTATATTCTTAGGGATAAAAAGCAGAAAAAAATATTGCATTTCAGCTTTGCTGAAATTTTGCAGGGAAAAAAGAAAAAAAAATCCTGATATTAGATATAACTAATAGAAAATGTGATTTGGTCAAGTGAAGTCTAGAGTTTTAGTCCGTCCTCATTCGTAGCATCGGAAATTGGCTGCGTTTCTTAACGGAGGTGAGCAAATGATATTAAGAACCCGAATCGTTTTTTCTTCTTCCCATGAGGAGAATGACTTTTATTAGCAATGAATTTGAAAAGGATTGAAAGACGGAAACATAGTCTGGACATCGAATGAAGAACAAAATTTAGCAAAACAATTAATTGTATTGAAATCGAACTGCCTTTTAATAGAGAGAAATTTAAGTGAAGATAAAAAGTGTCTGTAGTTTAGACTGGCGGATGTGATAATGATAGGCCTAATTGTAAAGACTTAATAAGATTTTCACTATTTTTTTAATCAGCATTTAACGAAGTAAAAATAGCAATCAGCTGAAAGATTTTTGTTGGTTTTTGTTGCAAAACTATCGCCATATAATCAACAAACATTTCTACGTCATTTTACAAGTATTGGGAAGAAAAATGAGAGGAATTAAAAATTAACAAGTATCTAACAATTCTATCAATAAAACAACGTACAAATATATAAGAACAAAAAAAGACGAAAGACTTTTTATATTGTTTGGGAATGACTTCTTTTTTGGAAATTTTTATTCATTACCTCGTCCATTTCATAGATGAACTTTAATTTTTTAATATTATTAAACAAGTAGTTCCTAAAATAATTTAAAGTCTAGTTTCCTTCAAATATTGAGTTTTGTTTATTTGTTTTGGTTTTGTAAAATCGTGAAAACTAAAAGAAGGAAGAGTTTACTATAATAATCTTCGGATAAAATAATCTATCTTCAAATTTTTCTTTTGTTACAAAACAAGTAATTGGTTAAACTTTTGATATTCTTCTGGGTAACTTCATCGATACGACATTGCTTAAACCCTAACAGTATTAAGACTAATTCAGTTTATTACAGAAGCTGAAAAGAAAGTAAGCATTAAACAAAGAGAAAAAAAGAAAAAAAAAATGAATCATTATTGTAGATTTATGGCAAAACACAAGAATCTAATGCTGACTACTGCGTATTACTAAAATCGCAGGAATGCTTATAAGATATCTTTAAATTACGTTTGCTAATTAAGAAAAGGAGGAAGTTCATATTTTACTTTAGATTTATTAGCTAAATGAAATTTCCTTGTGTTCTAAGCCTGTAAAATAAATATTCCGTTTTTTTTAGTTGTCTAAAATTACGATGAAGTCTTAGTATATTAATCTTGTAACTAGAAATTTTTGAAGACTGATTTATGCAAACGCTAAATTACAAGACCGTTTATCTTCCTGAAAAGCGAGTTGTTTCGTATTTCTTTATTTCGCAGATTACAATATGATTATTAAAGCTTTGATTGCAGTCACTTATAAAATTGATCAAGACGACAATTGAACTTAATAGAAACCGTTATTAGAAGCAGAATGTTTATGACGATGAATAAAACCATCGATGTAGTTTGGTTTTATTGAAATATGCTTCTTTATCATTGTTTTTTTAACTCAGAGGCTATTCTGAATTTTATATACAACCAATCCTTACTTCTCCCCCACGCATCTGTTTTCAATTACATTACTGTTAGTTTTAAATGGCTATAACAGTTCCATTTCAAATTGTTTTCATTTTAATTAGGCCTATGGTTTCAATTTGCTGAAAGCAAGTCGATAGCGTTTGTATTTTCCTCATAGATGTTTAATTAAATGGAGATATTTCTTTTTGGCTTGAATGTTGCCAGAACCTAATTAATAGGGACTATTACGGTGGATTCAAATTGCCGTTAGATAATGATTGTAGCATTGCCTGAAAAGAAAACGAGGTTAAACCAGATCAAACACTCACTTTCATTTGTTCTTTTTTTCTTCCTTTGCGTGGAAATGCTGCCAAGAATGAAAACATTCGTTTTTAAAGTGAGAGAGAGAGAGAGAGGATTCTCAACCAAATCCATTCATCACTTTCTGTAGTCTAACGCGTTTTACCAATAACAACGAAGGTCTTTATGGCCAGTGTCCTTCATGCTGTTGCAAATTAAACGGATTGTTTGGCTTTGGTTTGACCTCTCCAGGGTTCACCCACCAAAACGGGATAATTATAAGGCGCTAAGAGGCAATCATACAACATGTGGGTGATGAGACTTTCTTTTTTTTTTTACTCCTTGGGTTTGAAGTTGATCTGTTGACTCAGATTTGATTAAGAGCTTTTCGTGTTGGAATATCATACTCCTAGTCATAAAATTCACGCTCTGTTGTCATTGAATTGACTGCTGGCTTCTGCAGCTATCGGCAAACGTTAATTCGCCTTCCCTAGAAAAATCAATAAAATCGCCGTGAATTCTCAGCGTTTTTCTGCTACTTTATTCAGCAAATAATTAAATATACATCTCAAATATGCCTTAACCACTTTAAGATACATTTAGAAATATATACGATACGAAATGAAGTAACAATGAACTGTAGAAATAATGGTTCCTTTTACAAGAATTGAATTTTTAAGAAATGAATGTTCAAAACTAAAAGAGCAGATGATCAAAAAAATTATTAAATTCAAAACTTTTTCGACATATTTACCAACAATTGTCATTAGTTGAAACCACTGTCTTTTCTCAACTAAAAGAGGATATATATATATATATATATTTTTTTTTTTTTTTTTTTATATATATATGTATAGGCCTATATATATTTTTTATATAATTACCTACTAATAGATGAATCAGGCGTTGTTCGGGACATTTTCCAATAAACAGGATTTTTCAAAACGATAACAGTAAATAGTCAGCTTTCCGATAGGTTTCATTCACTAGTATTCTCGCTTGATGTTAGTTCAATATTATAAAAAAAAAAATACGTTAAATTAAGATATTAGGTGGAAACTGAGGTGAGCTTTGGAATTACGTAGATGTATGTAACCTTAACAAGAATTTTCATTGCAAAATTTGGTGTTTTTACCTCTTTTGCAGGAAGATTGGTAACCGTTCTTTTTTATGGAATTAATTGTTGTTTGTTTTATTTTTAATTTACTTATCATAAAAATCTGTGCTATATATGACTGTTATCTTCTTCGTTTTAAGGATTGGTAAAACAGAGCCATCTTAAGATTATTATCCGTTGTCAGGTAAAAATGATAAGTTCTCGATATATATAATAACCAAAAAATAATAAAATATTACAAAAGAAATTCTCAAGGACCTTATTGGCTAAATCTTGCTAATAGGCAAGCAGACTTCAAATTAGAACTTACGAGGATTTTGCAACCAAAGACTAGAAAGAAAGTATTTACAGTGTTTGTAAAGTATTTTTAAAGACCACTTCATTCAGTCTTCTCTTTATTCTAGTCAAATGCACGATATTTCGACTGTACTATGTATTATTCTTTTTAAGGTTTATGTAAATTAGCCTTTTTCCAAATCTGACTATACAAAGGAATTTGTTTCAATATTGAAACAAACAAGAAACGTAACATTTCACAAACAAAATTACAACAAAATAACAATGCAACCTGTATTATTGTGTAGTAGCCCACTGTTTGTATGATACTTAAATGTTCCACTGTTTGTATAACATTGAAGGAAACGTTAAAAGAACACATATACAAACATAAAGAAATGTATATCTGATTGGGTAGACCATTTCTTTAATAACTTGTCTCAATGCAGATCCTTTAACAAAAATATTATTCAACCTAAAAGATGAAAAATACCGATTAATCATTGAATCCTTTATGATTACAAATTTCGAATGCTTTACTAATAATAAAGGTATTAAAAATTAATGAATACACATTTGAAATTTTTAAGAAAATGATGAAGAGAGTTAAACAATAACAAGTTATGATACTGTACAGTAATACAGGTTGAGTTATTACTTTGTTGTAATTTTGTCTGATTATTTTGTTTTTTTTGTTTGAATATATTTCTTGCTTGTTTGAATATCGAAACAAATTCCTTTGTATAATCAGCTATGGAAAAGGGCTAATTTAACATAAACCTGAAGAAGAATAATACATAGTACAGTCGAAACATCGTGTATTTGAATAGAATAAAGAGAAGTAGAAGATCGAATGAAGCGGTGTCAATATAGAAGATATATATATATATATATACTCGCACCCCCAGACTCGCCTATAAAACATGTGTGGGCTCCCCTGCAAAACATTTCGTATGGTGTCGCAAAGGATATGTTCTCTTGGAAAGGTTCACTAAAGGACCACCTAGCGCTTTAATGGGGCGTTTCCGGACATGGGTTCATTAGGAATATATTGATTCTTAGCCATGCCCCTATACGTGGTTTGAATATTACACACGAATTTTGCAACACCCTGTATATATAAAACTTGTGTGTAATATTTAATTTTTAGACAACCTTAATATTACCTAAATCGTGCTTTAGATGATAATAGTACTACAAAATACATAGGGGTGGAGAGGTTTATTCACTTTTGAACAGTTTCGTGATTTCTTCACATTTGTCAGTTTGCTTGTTATAATATTGCCGTTTTTTATATAAATAATCATCAGTCAAGGTGATAATGTTCTCCAGTGGCATTCTACTTGCAACCATTTCGAAATGGAAGAAGAATTTGAATTAAACATAAATAATAAGAACAGTTAACATTAATATTGTTAGTAATTGATAATAAAATAATCAATAATTTTTTTAACACTTTCACTCTTATTATTCAGTCAGGATAAGTCGGGTGTTATTTTCCTTCAGATTTTAATTCATTTCGAGCTAAACGATGAGGAAAATGTTCGAAAAAGAAAGAAAAGAAAAAAGTTGCCAACAATAGTATAAAAAAACGAATCAATTTAAAAGCCTTTTCTTGTTGAGTTTTTTTCCTTTAAATTTTCTTGGGAGTTGGTAGCAAGGCAAACTTGCTCGTTTTAAGAAGCGTTCCCGGATGGACTATATTAAGTTGCGGAATGTTAAACGAGTTCCTTTTCTGTGATTCGCCGCCTCAATCGATTGGAGACTTGAAGTGGGCCTTAGAGAAATCTAATGACTTCTCGAGTCTTCAGTTTAATTTCGAAATATAATTCTATAATTCTTGTGGATTATTTTTGTAAAAGCGCAATACAATTATTAAATGAAATGCTGATAGAATTCGAAGGATCTTAATAGTCTGTTATTGATGTTTTTGAAAACTGCAAAATTAATTTTACTAAAGTATCGTTTTTAACAGACGTTTATTTATAAATTATTAACAAAATAATATTTTAATCCTTTGCTTATAAAAATGACTAAGTTTAGACATTTCAGTAAAGAAATAAATAATTTCCATAGGAATTGCGTTAAACCAGAGGTTTTTAAAGTTTCTGTCGACACTCGCTTTCTCTGCTGTTGGCGATATTATAATTGCTTCCCGCTTCTATACATTTAATATCACATTTGAATGTATTTCGAAATTTTTGAATATTATCCTTATTTTAGAAAAATGTCGTTAATACGTTTATGTATATAGGATAAATTTGTTTAGGTATATTATTTTCAGATGTAAAATTTGATTAATAAAATTAAAGAAATAGGTTTTTAAAAATACCGATTTTCTCTTTCCTCTTAACGCTTGTGCATCAGAATATGTAGTACAGCGAGTGGGCGTTGTTGCATTAATATGCTGAAGATTGACATTAATATTTTAGTAGGAAAACTGAATATTGTGAATTAATAGGATTGCTGTTCATATCTTTGCATTTATTAGTTTTTATTTTTAAATTTTCATTATGTTTCAATAAAAAAACTTCCCCTGATACAGAATCTTCATTCTGTTTTAGAATTTTTTTTTTAAAGAAATTATTCATAACTGAATTTACGATCTCTGTTGTTTTTCTTCCCCCTTTATTATTCCATAATTTACATCAAATAAACATTTTTCACAAAATCGCAAATTAGGATTGATTGATTTTGGCTTCGCTGATTTTTTTCTCATGAAATCCACCTTCTCTTTGCTACTAATACGCTCCATGGCTTAGCCGATTTTTTTTTTCTCTAATGAATGGTGACGTCTATACGCGCCAACGGCATTTTTTTCTCTATATTAATATGGAATAACTGATTTTTTTTTTCTTTTTTTCTTCTTCTTCTATGTGATGCAGAAGGTTTTGCGAATAAAATTCGGTAATTTTCGGAAATAATAATGTCTATTAATTATTTTATTCATACATTTATTTAATTAGATTTTTGAATAATTTAAAAAAGTACATTCGCGCTAAAAAAAATTTTCTTAATTTTACAGTATTTTAAGTTGAAACCATTCTGATTTTTCTCGGTGCTTTGAAAGATCTCAGTAGCCTTGAAATTAATGATTAACTCAATGGAAGATAGGAGGAAACTAATGCCACAAGCTGCGATTTTAATTATAAACAATTCATTAAGAAAAAAAAAAATGAATATTTAAATAAACAATATGGCTATTTTTTTCTTTCTTAATTATCGTGAAGTCTGACGTTATTTTGGCATGAAGACGTTTGTAGATTGAATTGGAAGCAAAAATATTGTAAAAAACAAACCCGAACAACAAAAAAGCACCGTTGATTTATAAGACCAGAAGCAAGTAAAAAAAAAAAAAAGTCCCTTCTCGATTTCCTGATTGAGTTGCACCTGAGTTATTTTTTTTCCCCCACCTCACAAGAGGCTCATTGTTTGCAAATGACCACCCCAGCGCAGCGTCCAAATAGGGTCGTCAATTCTAAAACTATTCTTGAGCTTTAATCTTTCGATTTAAGGAATTTTATAAAATTCTAATACAGATTTACATTTCAAGAACTGTTTTAAGTGAACTTAAAACTTTTATTTCCTGTTTAACGGCGATCTTTAACTAGACTTAATCAGTGTTCAGCGGCTGACACGATCTTGACTGAATAACGATCTTGATAAATACGGTGGCAAAAACGATAGCAAGTAGAATGCTGTTACTGAATCATCATCATCATCATTATTTTCAACCGTTTTCAATCCCCTGCCGAATTTTATAAGTTTTTTTCGAAATATCTCCTTTTCCAATCTCATCCATTCACCTACCTTGGATTTTGTTTCCTCTCATTCCTCGAAATCCTGTTCAGAATTTCTATTGTCCACTACATTCATTTCTTCTTGCTGTATGTTCTGCCCAATGCCATTTGATATATGATTTCTTTACAACATGTGGTATGCTCTCTCACTCAAACATTCGGTTTCATCTTTTAATTCCTAATGTGCATCTTTCCGTAAATCTCTGTTCCCTACTTTTGAGACTGATAATAAATATTGGCTACATAATTTTCTCTTTTAATCATTGATCCTTCAATATTTTATTATTTCTGCCGAAGGCACTCCAATCAAGTTCGTCATACAAAAAGCTGTAAATAAGATCGGTGAATCTTTGTAGTCAATCCTACTATTAACCAAGAGATTTGTTTTCTTTTCACTTTTGTGAAATACGTTTGAACTTCTAAGGAATAAGGCTGCATCAACTTTCTTTCTTCCTTTAATTCCATCAAAAATATACTGAATTTTCAGATTCGATTTGCAGGTTAATCATTTTCCCCTCAGATGGCGCTCGATGTCATTTGATCATCTTCTCAGCATCGCTATAGAATAAGTTTTATTTTGCATCCCAACAGCGTCTAAATTAGAATTCTTCATTCTTCATAGACGTAAGAGTAATTGATTTTGGAGCATCTCTTAGCGGCCGGCTGCTTGCCTCTCCAACAGGAAGCGGTTCCGTGTGAGCGAGTGCTCCTGCGACCCGGGGTCGTTGCTCGGGTGATGGGAATCGCAATACCTCGCGGCCAAAATGGGCTCTATTGGCTCATCCTAGCTGCAAAGGGTGTATTTTTGTGTCATCTTACAGTTTTCGATCGATATCAGACGCCTGACCTTTTAGGTAGTTTTTTTTGTTGTCAATTTTGTTGCCTCACTTCGAGAAATTAAAAAATATTTTCGAGATATTAAAACTGCAGAAGAAAACATGAAAATTTTATGTTAAAACTTATTGATAATCCTTGCAACTTTTTTTTTCTGAGTTACATTCATAAAAAATAGGCTTCTTTTCAGAGACTGCAAATAAACTTTTCGACATAAATATTACATTATGAAACAAAAATGAAAATTTAACTTAATAACATAAAATTCTTTTACCATTGATTGACTTCCAAAAGGTGTATTCATTCCGATTGAATTATTGCAATGCAATATTAGATAAAGGAAGGATATCAGCCACTTGTCTATTTTTAATGGTGTTTCGTGTCCATTCCTTCGATCGTGAGACCAACGATGCTATTTTTAGACTCGAGCGAAAGACACGGCCATATGATAGTTAAGCTTCTTGAGGAACGACCTTATCAACTTCCGGTAGCAGTGGGGAAATGTAATGCTTTAGGTTTTCTTATTTACGGGAGTTTGACCATGCGGTCTAATTTGTCCCTTTGAATAATTAATCCTAATTATCGATCGGAAGCATCTATTCGCAATCCCGTAACCGAGTTTGTTGTTTGACCTCATATGAGGCGGTCATCTTTTGTGGTAGATATTGATTAAGAGTCTGGGAACGACAAGTTGTATCATGTTATTGTTAATAGAATAATTACGGAAGTAATCAGTACAAAAGCACGAATGGGGATTTTTGAATTGATTTTACAATTAATAGTTACCAGGAAAATGTAAAAACTTTGGGTTGATTATTCTTTACAGCGATAATTAAAACATTTGTTGCTATTTGATTTAGCTTATCACTTATAGAGAATTATTAACTCTAACAAAATTATGCAATAGTTAGCTGATTTTATTTTTCTTAATTTATTACTAAAATCTTTTCTACAAAGTTGCTGTGAGTTTAATTTCAAGTTTTTAGATTTGAACAAAGAGCTGACATTCCTTTAACATATTGGTAAAAAGTGAAAACATTTTTAATGTTGTAAATAAGGCAAAAGCTTTTGTTGTTTTGCTTTATTTAGTACAGAAGTGCTTTTGATATCCATTGATTCTGCTTTTCTACAGTTACATATCTCAGCTTCCTGTCAAATGGTTCGTCGTCTTTTGTTTGAACGTAATAGTATCCATATTAGCTCATACATGTTTAATCACGTGATTCTTAAATAACGGAGATCTCCGACATATCAAACAAGGGTGGCCTTATGCTGCTTTCTTTTTCAAATTTGCTTGCGAAAATTTTTTTTTTTTTCATTACTCATAAAACTATCGTTAATTAGTTTTTTAATTCTGTTTTCGTTAAAACGTGTTTTTCAAGTAAGTTTTTTTTTTTAGTTTCTACATCCCAGAGCAGTAAAATAGAGATATTGCAGAACTTACAGCTACAGTTAACTTAACATATGTTAATTTCGCAAAATCTCTTTAACGTAAACAAAAAAAAATGTAGTTCCAGCTTTCTATTTCACTGTTCGGAGATTGAATTTCAGGCTAATCCTTGTATAAGATAACTGTAATCTTAAGATGTTTCCTGACTGACCCTTCCAACAACAGTTGTCTAATCTGAACTAAACCCGGGCATTCCCCTAGTTTTTCTTGGGTTAAAAGCTAATACATTCCTCGGCATTTGATTCGTAGGAGTTAAGAGTTGAAAAGGAAACAGGAAGCAGGCAGATTGCCAAACGGAAAAGAAAGAGACGAATACTTTTGTTGTAGTAGCAACATCAAAGTATCGACAGCGTAAAGGAGCCGATGCCTGGATAGAGAAAAAAAGATTTGAAAGGATCTAATATGCTGCGATGAAAAACAGAACCCACGCTTATAAGAAAAAAGGAAGAAAAGAGGGAGAGAAAGAATCAATTCGTGATTGTATATAGGCCATGTGAAGAATGATAGTGGGGGACGTATCAACGGAAAAGGAAGTCAGTTCAGTGATTGAGTACCTAAAAGGAGAACAAATGAACAGTTTTGCCTAAAAGTCTACATTTCATTTGCACCATTTACTTTAAGACAGTAAACGAATGATACATAATAACAACAGTGTCAAGAGAATGCTAATTAGGAAGCATGTTTATTTTTGCAGATTGCTGTTAACTAAATGTTCCTCTGTGAATGCATTTGTTTGTGAAAACATATTTTATTTTCATAATATTAAGGAAGCGATTTACTGCAACGCGTTAAATTTACTACAATTATAATCTGTTTTGTAATGGGAAGTTATTTCAAGGCGAACTCAAGAGAGAATCAGCATTTCTGACAAAAACTTTTAATGAAATGAAATTGAATTCCTGCGCTGTAAGATTCTTTCCTACCGTTACATTTCATCAGCCAATGAAAAAGATTCTTAAATTTTCCGAATGTCAATAAAAATATACGTAGTCTTATTTGGAATCCATTACCCACAGATTTCTCTTTATTTCTAAGAAATCTTAGAAATCCAACTGAATTATATATCCTTCTTTGTTTTATACATAACTCTTGTTTACAATACTGTAAGTATTACTTCCTACTTAATATTCCCAACACTTTCTGTCTGATCTAAAATTTGAAATCTCTCTGCGTCAGAAATAAACTATGGAATCTATTTCATTGTGTAATTCGTTTATGGCATGAGATTTTGATATATTTCTGAATTTTAAGTCTGAAATTCTTTCCTCAAACTATAAATATATTGATACACTAGTAGGGTACCGTCGCTTCGCTCCGGAACCCTTGCATACATAAGCATAAAAAAAAAACCCAACTTTACTTATTTAGCAAATTGTGGCCTTATCCGGATAACTCAGATGTATTGCGGGTTGGCGCCACACCTATATATCGATAAGGCAACTCTAAAGCGAAAATATAAATCCTCTTTATTCCCTATCCCGTGGGAATTTCGAAGAATCCGTCCTTATTCCTTGTCTACATCATAAAGGGAACCTCTGTGCAACATTTCAGCTTTCTAGGTCCAAGGGTTTGGGCTGGGCGTTGATGAGTCAGTGAGTGAGGACTTTTCTTTTTATGTAAGGTAGATTTGCTAATTTTGAACATTATATTTGAAGTCTGTTAGCATTTATTTATCTACAGAAGTACATTTCAACTGAACAAGTCTTGAAATATTTTATAAGAACTGTGGAAAGAATATATATTTAGGATTTCTTTTCCTCTAACAAATAAGCAGGAAATTGATATTTCCTCGTAGAGTCCGACGATAATTGATACCATATTTTGATTCTTTTCTTTGTTTTTGTGTTTTTTGAGCCGTGGACCTCAATGAAGCATCCGTTATCTGAGGCACCCATACCATCACAGCTCCTGCTCAGAATTTCCAACTCTGTGGTTATTAAAATTATTTCTTCATTTATTTATCCTAAGTTTGACATATTTCCGATATTAGATTTAAAAGGGTCCCTTTTAAATGTTTCGGTTTTCTTGCAGAATGAGTTACTTTACTATAGTTAGTTCTGTAATGAAGCTTTTACAAAATGGCTGCGTTCCACAGAAGTATCATACTTTTAATTTCTGTTATGTTCCGCTACTATTACAAACAAAAACAAACAAACAATCATACAAAGTTAGATTTTTACTTATTGAATTTAAATAAGAACTGATAATTATCAAATCTTAGTAATTTATCTTTGTCATCTCTTCTGTTTATAGTATAATTAATGATGTCGATTTATATGTGAAATAATGCTAATACAATTCATGACATGTACCTATTTATGAGAGATCTTCTTTCTCTATTTTTTTTCCGTAAATTATTAGAAAAATAAATTTAATGATAATAAATATCTCTTTCGGAATTTAAATTAAAACTTCTGTTACAATTCATTAAGCTTTGAATGTATCATCCATTGATAATAAATAAAAAAGAAGTTTTTACGGCGCTCTGACTTAAAATTGAGGTAACTTTATTTCTTTGATACCAATGCCATCTACTGCCAGTTACATTATTCCAGAGCACACAGGTCAAATCCAATTTCAAAAAGACTTGGATGTATGGTTAAAAAGCCACGGATAAAGTTCGGAGTTCAAACGTCGATTGCTGTTGCTTTGCTTGTGAAGTCAAAACTGTGTTTATTTACTTGTGGAACTGAAGGAATGTGTGGAGTCATCCCTGCTGTACATTCATCTGTCTGACTAAGGGAACGAGGCATTAGATTGTCTCATTTGGAGCACTTCGAGTAGTCTGTTTAGAAAGCAGGTGAATCAATTGTTAAAAATAAGATCGAAAAGAGCCTATATTTTCTTCCTTGTTCAATGAACTCTTGGAATGTACATGATGAAAACGGAATAGGATCAATTCATTCCAAAGCTTTGTTTAGTATTAGTAAATGTTAATCCTGTGTTATACTTTCGTCTCTCATTGATTAATTTTGTTAACTTTAAGTCCTCACTCGAAAGAAGAATTAGTTTTATTTCAAAACTGTAAGATGTCAAAATGCCTTAATTTTTGAAAGTGTTTTCTCTTTTTTTTTTTACCAATGAGGGCACTAATTATTAGTACTGTTTCACGCCCTCTCAAAAATGGGCCAAAATTTTCAAACTTAAGGAAGTTCGGCTACAACCATTCGTTTTTCTGTAAAAAATGAAATAAAAATGTAAACAGTTGAGAATTGTGATAACCATCTTCATTGCCGTCTCTTTACAGCCAGATTCTTTCCTAATCAAAGCTTGTTCGTTGAGACTATTAGAGATTGTGTGAAATAATAGGCCTTATGCCTGACTGGGAATCTTTAACTATACAATGCATAAATATTATACAAATGAATTAATTATGAATTGCTTCATTCTCAAGAATTTTCAATGTTTTATTTTCTGCTTCGACCAAATGAAATCCTTACTTAATACTGCAGGAATATTTAACTGAATTGAAGAACAGACAAATAAAACGTAATAAACCTCTATTACGAAAACATTAAAATCTCAATTCAATCAGCATCAATTAAAGCCAAAATAATACATTTTAGTAAAAGTATTGAGTCTTTAACCAACCAACTTAATGATTAAGAATCATGATTGTTTTAGTTTAGAAGTATTTGCAATATAGATAACCTAAATTACTAATTCACTTACTAGAGAAATTAAATTTGAATTGCTAGGTTGTTAAGGGTTCTTTGAGTTTGTTGACATTAGTTAGTTTATCAGTTGTTATATCTTTTTTATATGGCAACAGAATGAAGGTGTTTGGTAACTTTTCTTCTTATAATTATCGAACTGTCTTAATTTAGAATTGGTAATTTTAATTCGATTAGTTTTATCATATTTAATTGGCAAGTACAATGCTTGTATTAAACTGACGAAGAGATGAAGAACAAATTAATTGAAAATATTATTAGTTTGGAAAACTTAGCATATTACAAAAGGCGATTTGATAATTTTGGAGTGTAAGGTGAGTTTTTAAGATAATGGATTAAATGCTAAAAGAAAATTTTAAAAAAGTATTTTTACTTTTTTATTTCTTTAGTTTACTTTTTTTTTTAACATTAGGAATGCGTAAATTATTTTTATTTTATCTCAAGGACAATAACAAAAACGGCAAATAAATGTAGCCAACAGAAGATTGATAATTAACCAATGAGCGCTTCCCTGTATAACTTGCATTGAGTATGACAATATTATCTCCTTCCGAAAAGCATATCTGTATCCAAATCCTTCGATATCCAAAAATCTCTGGATCTCCCTTCGATGTAATGATATTCTGGTTTGTGAATCATATTTCTCATTTCACCTTCTCTACAATGAATTTTAATATCACTGTTTATCATTTAAATTTATTTTTCTTTTCCTTTTTACAGAAAAGTCCACAGTTAAGCCTACATAAGGTACGCTCAACAAGTGCCGCATGTATTGAAGCAGCTTGTGCCAATGGAGCCAAAGTTAATGAACAGAACGTTGGGGGTCAAACACATTTACATACAGTTTTATTAGGTAAAATTGATTTAGACTTTTTGTTAATATTATCCTTATGTTCAGTGAATTCTGTTGAGATTAAATTTCGATTTTTAAATGGGATTATATCACCATGTCAAATCAAAATATAACAAATATTCAGATACTTCTGTTACAAACCATTTTATATTCCAACTTATAATTTATGATCTATTATTAAAGTTTACTTGAGCCCAATAGCTCAAGTGGTACGGGCTCTGGTCTTGGGTTCGATGCCCTGTGGAAGTCAGGGATTTTTCTCCTAGTTGTTTACTTCTTCAGATGGTCCTTGGGTTCATATAGTCCTCCATCCATTGGGACCGGATGTCTTCCCAAAGGCAGAGTGTAGCCTTGGCAATTTCACTTCCTCTGTGCCCATTTTTTAACGTGAAAAACTGCAATAATAATAATTTGCAAAGTCTAAAATTCGTTTTGACTCTTGATTTTGATTTTGGTAACTTTATGGGAAGTAACTGTATTGTATCAAAATTTAGATCATGGATTTAAGTTGCCTTAACATAAATCAATAAACACAACTTCTTTAATTTTTTTAACAACTTCATCTGTAAACAATTCAGAACTTTTGAAACAAAAATGAAAATATGAAAAGAAAAAGAAAATGAATAAGGAAAATGTTGAAATAATCCCATTCATACTTATAGTTTGAATTAATTATTAATTAACTTATTTTAGACATAAAAGAATTCTATGCTAAAAATATAAAAAACATTCATAATTAATTAGAAATTCCTAACAAGTGATTAGATAATTTTTTAAGGTTCTACATTTTTGAGATAACATTGATTTAGAATTTCTGAAAGCAATTTAAGAATGTATTTTGACTAATATTCTTAGTAGAAATTCGTCATATAGATGACAATGTATATTTTTTTCTTGCTATTAAAATTATAAATTTTTAAAATTCTTTATATTAAAATGTTCTTGAAGTGTCTAAGTTGTGCTTAATTTATGCTGTCTCTAAATTTAAAACGACTAAATAAAAAATAAAACAAAGACATCAAAGGAAGTTTAGTAAAATTATTTTTCAATCTGAAAATGTAGTACGCTATCAAATGATGATGTAGAAGCGTAATGCTTAATTCAGCCTCTATAAAAAGTGATGAATCTGCAACAAACGGTGCTACTAAGAGGAATTTTAGATGTAATCAATATTTCATCTAAAATATGGCTGCTAATACATCTTTAAAAAAATGGAATGTTTCAGAAAAGAACTGTGTTCAGATGAAATTTTCTGCTTATTATTACAATTGGGGTCATTCACGTGATCTCTACAACAAGTTCTCTTAAGAGTTCGTGCTTCCCAATATTATAGAGATTCAAGAATTAACTTAATAGCTGTCGATTATTGACTGTGCCTAACGAGGATCAAGTTTTCTTACAAAGTATTTGAAAAAAATGATATGAACTCATTTGTATCAGGAAACATTAGTTAGCTGATAACTAGATCAGCTATGTTAATGGAACATCCGTTATATTCTGTGTAGGCAAATACATTATTGGATCTACGCTGCAATGGAAAGCAATGTTTTTCAACAGGCCTTTCGTACATACAAGGTAAGGAAATGAGAACGGTATAGACAGCATTGGCAAATGCCCTTGAGCTCTATTAAATTAATTAAACCAGTCCAAAAATATTATCTGCAATTAGTCAATTGATTAAAGAACATTAAAAGAGACTCGAATGATTTCGTAGCAATGCCTCAGATCCCTTATCTTAATGTGTTTTTAAGAACGTTCATGTTAAAAGAATGAGCTAGTTTCTTTAATAAATTTAGCTAGTGAATAGTTTGTGAATGTTCATTATAATCTTCATCAAAATTTACCTCTAGAAGAAAATATTATGTTTGATCATTATTTTCAAATTACTGTTCTGAAATTTTTTTTAGAAATATATAGGAATTGAAAGGTATATATATGGTGGACATATTGAAGCATTACATACTAAACATTAATATATGGATTTACACTATTTTTTAATAAATTAAAATATGTCGTTAGGTTTTGATGTAAACCGTAAAGATGAAGTTTGAAACCCAATTAAGTTCACACAATAATTTGCAATACAAAATAAACTTTACATATAAACTTCGTAGTTTTACTTAAAGTAACTATTTTTATTAATTTTCTCTTCTTTTTTTTTTTTTAATCAGGCGATATTCACAATAATAGGAAAAATATTGAAGATGCTGTTAGGTTTCTACTTCAATGTGGTGCAGATGTTAATATAGCGGACTATTCGGGAAATACCCCGTTGCTGTACTTACGGAATTTTCTGAGGATTGGTGCCTTCGAGGCAGCTGCAGACTTTGCCAAAATGCTCCTCGAATATAATGCCAACCCAAATGCAGTCAACAAAGAAGGTAGGAGCCTACTGACATACAGTGTGTCATACTTAGATGACAGTGTCTCATTGACACGCCTTCTGCTTGTTTATGGTGCCTCCGTGTGGAATGAAGATGCCAAAGATACTAGGGAGTGGCAGTCACCTATTGAGACTGGAGCCAGAACAAGCGCTACTCCAATGGACCTGCCACTGTCACCAGGGATGGCTGTGCCTCTCAGAAAAGAGAAATTGGCTACAACGACAGCTTCAGCACCTCTTGTAACATCGCCGCAGTACTCAATTCCACCAGCAATCATCCCAAGTATAGTGGACCCTTCGGCGTTCAGCTGGTTTCTGAAAGCCGTCATCCACAGGCGTCGCCTAGAAAACTGCAGTCAGACCCTCAGGCTGTTATCTCAGGTGATGGGGGATTCTCCACGTCGTATGTATGCCCATGTTCTTCGCACTATGTTTCGTCATGTGCGCTGCTTTCGAGTGCTGGGGCCAGTGTTTTTACAGCTGAAGTTGAGTATGATGCCGTATTGGAGTCAACCCCAAGACCTGAAGTATCTTTGCTGGAGGACTGTGCGTAAGACCTTAGGTCCTCGAAGATTGCTTCCTGGAACACCACATCTAGGTCTACCGAGGCCTCTCCAAAATTATATCTTAATGGAATGATAATTTGTTTTGTTGATCTTGTGTATCTGTGTTGTTTTATTTGCCTTGTTTTCCACCCTAAAGTTGCTGTAGATTTGTACTGCCAAAAAATGTTCGTAATTTTCAAAAAAAAAATATAAGAAAACAAAACAAACTAAGGTAAATTTATCATAAAAAGGCATAAATAGCAAGTAGTTATTTTACTTATTCTTAACTCTTGTAACAATTCATTGGAAGTGCTATTATTTTAGCATTGTATTATAAAACATTCCCTATGCACTTTGTAAGAGCTTCGTTATGTTAAATAGAAAATGTAGTTTAGAATTAACAATTAATTGAACTGTTTGTTTTCATTATTTTTTTTTCTACTTTTATTTTAAGAAAATGTTTCCGTATGTATACTGTGAGAACGTTTAAACTTCCAATTGTTATCTGCTCAGACAACAAAATATTGTCCAATTAACTTTGAAGCCTTCAAAATTTTATGCAAACATAAATGAAATGTATGGTTGTTAATTTTGAAAAATACTCTTTTTCTTTAAAAAAAAAAAAAAGATTTTCAAAGATTTTTTGGTACATTTTGTTTTAGGGAAAAGAAATGGATAAAATATTTCAAGAGTTATCATTTTCATTAAACTAAGAACAGTCTTGATTAGTATCTGCACAATTAAAAATTGTAAAATGAAAATTACTACTGAAATTATTTATTAATTTTCTTGTAATTTTGCATTATTTCTAAAGTTATCATTCTAAAACTGAAATGAATGTAGTTTATTTTTTCAAATTTTTCATTCCAAAGTAGGTGATCATGTGTCTGTTGCTTCCAAATTGAATGAATTTCAGTTAGAAGTAAGTTTGCAATAACTTTGTTAACTGTAAAAAATGAATGGATTTGAATAACAAGGAACCCAACTTACTTCAAATATAATCAACATAACTAAATTGGAATACCCTTCCATTGTTTAAAACTGCCATTTCCTCATTACACATCGAATCCAGTTTTATCAGGGTATCTTGAAAGCATGTTAATCAATCTTTCCAATGGATTGTTACGGAGATTATCCTTGTGGCTTCTTCCATGTCTTATTAGCCTGATGCGACGTTATCTCCTTGAATAGACTCGAGTCTTGACCTCAGAATCCACAAATGAACTCATGCTTCCATAACAACAATAAATGGTTCATTGTGCTTAAATTTAGATCTCGAAGGTTTCGCCAAAATAAACAGCTTCAATATTCTTCATTCCAAATTTTAAATCTTCATTCATACGTTATCATTTTTGTAATTTTTAAATTTAAAGAAAGGGTAAAAAAAATTACAAAAATTAAAATTTTATGATGATATATTTAGCACCGTTATTTTTTTTCCGTACAGCTTTTGAATTCGTCTGGTAAATTTTGGAAGAATTCTCAATTTTAGAAAATTTAATTAAAAGATACTTTCAGAATTTGAGTTGTTACTGGAGAGTTATCATTTATCATTGATGTTTTCTGTTTTCAGACTCACTATATTAAATGGCATGAACTATAAAGCTAATGAGTTTTATTGGAATATTCTCACCTTTACATATCATTCCCAGATAGGCAATGGCACTGCCTCTGACAGCATCGACCCAACCTGTCTGATACCCTCCTTCAGATGCTGTCTGATTCCCTATTCAAGCCTTTGCTTACAGACCAATATTTATGTCTGGGTTTATGATTTGTTTATTAAAACGTTTAAGAAGTTTTTGTATTATATCAATAATGTAGGCAAACAAATAGGCTAAAAGTTTTCCAAAAACTGAGTTTCTAGTCCTCTAGTAGTATATCAGTAGTTTCTTTCCTCATTCAAGTAAGAGAAAGCCCAGTAGCAATATCTCCATCTCTTCTTCCTTGAACTCCATCAGTAAGCCCCAACTAATGGTTAGCATTGGTGGCCAATTACAGTCTTTCAGTTGTGCTCTCATAAAGATAGAAGTTAATGAATAAGATTTAGAATCAGTTTGCTTGTCGAATAAACTGCTAATAGTATAGGTTAGAACATACCAGTCAAATAGATTACAGTATATGTAATGGTTGCGTTTATTAAATTAATGATCGGGACAGATTACTGTTTCAATGTATACCATTTTAAAATTTTCTGAATGTGAAGCCTGTCTTGATGACAATCACATAGGCATTATTTGTGTTTCATCTTCCTGTATGTTTTTGTTTGTTCTTAATTCCAAAGTTCAGATGTCTTAGAAATGGATATGTATATATGATTTGTGTCAGACTTCCAATTCTCTCTTAAACCCCCCGTCTTCTTTATTGAATCTGCTGATGAATTGTTGCTTAACTAGAATGAAAACTATTTGTTTATTTGATATCAGTTTCGAAATCTTAGAAGATAATTGAAATTAAATATAAACTGAAGGAAAAAAAAACCCAATATATTTTGTGTGTAAAATTATCCAAAAAAGAAGCTAAGGTCATTTATAGCTGTTTTTAATTCTTTTCTATGTTCTTTTGACTTTTGACAAAGACAATCTCAATTTACAAATTTATCTTAAAAAAATGTTTAGAAAGTGAAATTAATCTTTGAAATTTAGTAAATGTTTTCCTTAAGAAAATTAATTATTACTTGTTGTATTTCTTTATGTGGTAAAAATATTCAAATTTTTTCCATGAAAATTTTCATTTGGATTTTATTTTGTTGAGACTGTTATACATCGTTATTAAAGAATTATTTTTTCTTTCACATTATGAGAAAAGAAATTGAGTCTTACAAGAAACAGCTAAATGATTCTAAACATTATAAATTCCCTATCACTTTTCTGTCTTTTGTGCTAGCAATATAAAAATTTGTATCGTCTAAGAAAAGGTTATTTAATTCATAGAAATTGAACTTATTTCCCTTTTAAAAACCTTTTTCTCAGGTGTTGCATTTTTGCATTGCCTTACTGAATGATTCATGTGATATTTTAGTTTCATCGAGTCTGGTGCATAATTATAAAACAAAAACTTCGATCGAGTTTATTAAAATTAAGAATGATATACAGAATAGTAAAATTCAGGATATGAGTTCAGATTCTTAATTAAGACTTACAGAAGACGGAAAATTTTACTTTACATTTATTTTATTAGAGTAATTTGCAGGAATATTTTTTTTTTCTAAAAAATAATTAAAATAACATTCAGGTAGACACTCATTCTGTCTTTAAGAACCTTGTTTTGTACTTGATATGCTTCTGATTTACAAAGAAATTGCTAATTGTGATATGAAATAATATATACTAGACTGGATTCAATTGAAGGAAGTTACAGTAAGAACACAGAATTGATTTCTTAAATTGTGACCACTCGTTTCATTTCTGAATCGGATTCTGTTCAAAAGACTAAGATTGTCTGAAAAGGTTTAACACTGCTCGATTATTTTGAAGAATCCAAGCTAGGTAATCTTAAATAGTGAGACCTCTTCCATTTTTCTAATAATATCACTGGAAAAGTAAATACGTTTTCATCTTACAACGAATTTTGTATTTAAGTTTTAGGAAAATTGTCTTCAAACCATTTTCTTCTAATCCATTGCACAATTGATTTCAGTCTTATTATAACTCAAAATTGATATTTCGTAGATGTAAATTGCTTATTTTGTTGTGAAGATTAGTTGCAGCTCATGTATTTAAAGACTGCAGAATCACAGCGATTTAATAATGTATTGCTAAGATAAGTATATACATTATTTGGGCCTATTTTGTAACGTGTATTTGAAAATCTTACTTCGCACATAAGCACTTCGAAGGGTAAGATCTGCTTCTAAATATGTTTCTAGTACCTGATTATGCAACGGAGGTACAATATTTGAAGTAGAAATTATAATTTCTAAGATGCTTAGTTTTTTAATGTATGTATTATTGTTAAGAAACGGAAAATTGCAAAGAATATTAATAAAAAAAATACCGGTATTTTTAACAGATATTTTTAAATTTGTTTCATATATAAGTTAGAAAAAGATAAAGACAGCGTTTGATCACTGCATGTCTACGCTTTTGGTATTGGATTTCCAAATTCTAAGCTTTTTATTTGCCTCCTGTTGTATGTTTTTTTCTTTACCCGATTCTACCCTTTCCAAAGTGAAATTTATAATATAGCAAACACCAACAGAAAAAAAAAAAAGAAGACAGAAATTGGATCTACATCCTTATATTTGTGGGTTCTTGATTTTATCTATCTATCTTTTATGCTTATTAATGGTTTAAAGACAAATTAGAAATTCTACAATACAGTAGGACATATCTTTGGGAGGGAAAGAATTTGTATTGTTATTTTTTTTCTCTATCTAAGTACAGATTTTGTAATTTATTTTCTTAAGTTCATTTATAGATTTCTTTTTGTTGTCTTACATTTTCCCACATTGGAGCAGTGAAATTCATTTTAACAATTCCAATGATGTAACCATTGTGAGTTTTTACTTATTGAACTGCTCCTCTCATGCCATATCAAACTAGTCAGCAGAGAAGTTTACCACGACCGCAGATTTTAATGTTACTTTAAAACCCCACCCACTATCTTCCATTTTTTTTTCTTTATTTATTTAATTTTGTTTGGTATTTTCTTTAATTTTTGTCTTTACTTTTTGTATGAACTACGATTCTTATGCAGAGATCAGACTTACTGCCCTTCAAGGCAAAATCAGGAATGGAACAAGGAAAAATAACACAGTCGAACCTCAAAGGGACTCAGGAAGAAAAAACAAATTCATAAAGTGTATAAAAAGAATGGTTTTATGTAAAAGAAATAACAATTAAACAAACATGAATTTATACTTGTATAAAGATGAAGAAATGTAATCTTCAAGCTCTAAGCAAAGTTTTTTTTTTTTTTCTATCAAAATTTCATCCATTATATTAATTGGACTTGAAGTGATTTAATTATTAATTGAAATCAAACTACATTTAATCAGAATAAATATTATTTAAAATCAAACTGAAGGTTATAATTTGTTTCTCCTTAGCCTTATTCCGGTGAAAAAAAAAAATCCATTCCAAAAGTTGAAATTAACGTTTTTAATTCAGATATAACACACAATATTTACAATGTCAAAGATTCTTGTAAAAAAATTTCAATTTTAAGGAATGGGTGTTTTAAGAGAAAACAAATAAGGTTTGGTGAAAATATAATTTCTATGGGAATCTTCAAATTCCTAATTATAGAGTTCGACTGTGTGTGTTTTTTTTAATTACTTAGAATAATAAGAAAATAATGTATATGGAATGACAAGCTTGAGATTTTAAATTTCGAAATTTAAATATTTTAATAATCTTTGAAATATTTAAATTTTTAGTATTAACAGTAAACCCAATATTTAAATGGTTGAAACTTTCTATGAAAATTAGTAATGAAGTTTATTTCTGAGAAAGGCACAACTCAATTTCAATATATTGGAAGCTTGAAGTTGAACCCAAACTTGCCAATCACGAACCCCACTGTCAAATTTGATGTGTGGGATGTAAATAAAAATAAAAAAAAGTATAATTTAATAACTGGATTGCATTCAAGTAATTCTTAAAAAATTAAGATGACGTTAAAAATGAATAATGAAACTAAAAGATCTAAATTGTAAATTCAGTTCTTTTAGGCTATAACATTATTCAAAGCAAAGTACAAGAAATTAATATGATACGGAGTAACTGTTGAAGCTTCAGTTTCCAGTTCTCTTTTCAACTAAAGATCGTTTAGGATTACGGAACAACAAGGCCAATAACCTCTTTCCATTGTCTCGTTGACTTTTGTGTAGCAGAAAAATGCAGCCAAGCAATGGAGAGGTCACACATTATTATTTATACTTATTGAGACGCATTATTTTGTGACTGTGTCAGCCATGTTGAATCGCGATGTATTTTTCCATTGCTAGTTAAACATATGTTGTTCCTCATTTCCTGCACTTCTCTAAAATATTCCTAATGCTAACATATCGAAAGCTTGAGATTCTCATTCCTTGTTCCATCTCCTGCAAGATTTCTTTGGTTTAATTTTGTTTTGTTTTTTAATCTTTATTTCTTTTAAGCAATGCAAATAATCTTCTCAACCTTTTAAGATGAAAATATGTATAAAAATGCATTGTAGATAAAATACAAAAGTCAGTGATGTATGATCTCAACCTTCTAGTTTGCTTTCAATTGGTTTCTATTACTAGATTTTTTTTTTTTATTATTATTATTTTTGTGCCGTAGATATTAATTTGTATTCAGAAATACATTGTAGGTATCTTAAATAAATTATTATTATTATTATCGAAATTATATTTTGTTTGTTTTCTTTTTATTTTATTTGTTCATTTTCATTTTCTTTTGTTTCCTTATTTTTTATTTTGGCGTTTATTTTTTTCTTAATATTATTTAATTTTTATCTTTTTAGTGATACAATTTTTGAAATATATTAAGAAAAATGAAAATTGCTTTCTAATCTTTTAACTTGTTATATTACTATAGAATTTCAATATTGAATTGTTTCAATAATTCTAATGGGTTTTGAAATGACATTAAATCTTGAAAATAGCTTTATAATGAGTTCATCATTTACGTGAGTAATATATAATTTTGATGAATAGGCCATAGTACAATAATAATTGTAGTACTTTTCGTAATTGTTTTTTGAAAAGTATCGAATGTCAACTTGATTAATTGAATCTAACATTATTTATTTAGAATTTTATGCTTCATATCTTTTTTTTTAGCAAATTTTCTACAAAATTTGACGTTTTGTAAATTTTTTACTTTATTTATTAAGATCAAAAGAAACAAGATTCAGCAAAAAAATCCCTCTCACAAGAAGAAACAGTATAGAAATACTAAATTGTTTCATATGAATTTCAAACACCACAACCAAAAAATATCACATACTACAGGAAAAGTTACTTTCCCCAAAGGAAATGATAACAATGGAAACTTCGAGACGAAAGGCGCCTGAAATCTGTATTTGGTGTCTGTAAAACAGTTGTGCAAACTACAGACCATCTGCTAAGAGCATTGACATATATCAGATATGCTAAGTTCTTTGGATGTCCATCTTTGAAATATGAATAATAATAATAATAATAAAATTATTTTATTAAGGATTCGAATTTTAAGTTAACTCCGAAGATTTGTTGAATTATATTTGAAAATAATATCAAATATTTTTATACATTTTTCTAAATTTGAATGCCAGAAACACTGCCATTTGCCAATTATTATAAATATTTTTAGATAAAATGGGAACAATTAACTAAAACTTTTTATCCTAGTTTATGAAATGCTAATTTCAAATGTGAAGTGCAATGAAAAATGGAGGTCTTTATTATTTGTTTTTAAACAGTGATGGATTTGGAGTAAATGTGTATATTTAAATAACCTAAGTGATCTTTCTGCGATAAATATATAATTGCGTATACGTTTATACTGTTGCCTTCACATTCCAATGTTAATGAAGCAAAATACTTGGTTATTTGTATTAAAAATACATCAGTATTAAGTTCGCGTATAACGTATATAAGAGATATCAGGATGTAGTCAATGATGATTGAAATTGAGGATTAAAGAAATAAAGTGACTGTTAATTGATAAATAAAAAGGTTTAGTTAACATCAACAGAATGTGTGAGCATTTGAATTAAATCATTGTCTGTGTAATCGAAGCACTCGTTGCAAAGGAAATGTTTTTCTCTCATGTGAAGATAATTCGAACAATCACTCTCAGTTCAGGTCAATAATTTGATTAATGAGAAGCAATTACCATTTTAAATCTATTGATAAAATGCTTTTTAAGTTCAAAAAACTCGAAATTATTAAAGTAACCTAATTGAAGTTGAAATCTTTCACTTTCCCCTCTGTCTAAAATGCTGTTCAACTATCAATTATATTAAGTTTTCCATGTTACTAATTAAGCATTCCGTTTAATTATAGATTTGAAGAGCATTATTTAAAAGTTTTGTTTTGTTTTAGCTCAATTCTCGAATTAGTAAAAGCTTAATCTCGTATGAGTAGATAATTATGTGTGCGATTAACGATGTAATCGATTCTGCCACAAAACGAGTCGATATGATATATCGTCCATTTTGCAAATAGCTCTCGTTCGGAGCAAATTGAAAGTGTCGGCATGGAAATTGACTTGGGAAACTGATCCCTCGTTGCCATATTGCCCCTTTCCCTTGCCAGAATGTATCATAGTGTAAATGAGCTCGTCGACTATGCTGGCAAGTTCACTGACCTGTATCCCTCTGCTCTGTTTTCTCTAAAATACGTGTGCGAATGAATGTATCTACTGTCGTCCAGTTTCGGCCAACAGGGACTGAGCCATTACAAAAAAAAAAAAAGAATGCGGTCGCACAAGGCAGAGCTTGAACGCAACTGCAAACTCATTATTAGTTCAGAATGGAAGGTGATGTGTCATCAAGCAATTGTCTTCTCTTTTAAGTAATTAAATAAACAAAACTCCATACAGTAATTGCATAACGAAGCATCATCTATTACTTTAACAGATACTAATAATCAAATAAGATGCAAAACACTGCTAAGAAAATGGAAATTACTATAACCTTAAAGTAGAATTATTTCGATTTTTCTTGTTTGGTACTAATAAACGACAAGCTATAAACTCTACTGGATTTTTAAGAAAAATTTTGATAACACGATTTTAGAAAATCTAATTTCAAACTGATAAAATTTCACAAATCTTCGTCATTCCGAAAATCATCTAAAAAAAAAGAAAAAGAATACATATATTATTATTTCCTCTTCCTTATGTAAAAAGCATATAAATTTAGAACTGTTATTCACAACGGAAAGAAATTGGTATTTTTTTTTTTTCATCTTTTTTCACTTACGATTAAAAATATTACGATTCAAGCTAATGCCTTGTAAGATCACGAAATTATGATGTTTAATGGAATTCAAACCACAGTTCAGGAAAATACAGTAAAAATAATTGGCAAAATAAACTTTTCAAAAAAAGAACAACTTCAGTTACATTTACTTTCAATTTAATAATGGATGCTGTTTTCTTTTTGTACTTTTTTTGTTTAATTTCAGCAATTGGTTTTTATTACAGCATGAGCCACATATTTACTGTATAGTTGTCATAAGATTTCAACAATAAATTGTTTTCATGATATTAGTAACGATTTTCTCAATATGATTTGCTGTTTGGTAAACTCAAATACAATTCTATACACGGACCAAAAAGTGTAAATTTGAATTTGTTTTCTGAGTAAAAATTGTCCTAATTCAGTTTTTTAAATGATCAATGTCAATGAATGATTATCTTCGCCGTTGCTCATATCAGATGTAAAGATTGGGACTTGTGGCGTGATATTACCGTGATTTGATGATAATTATTTATTCCAAGCAACTAGTCGTAGGATTCTAACATTAGCTGTTAGTGATTAGTTAGTGAAATTAGTATACAGTTGTAGGTTTTTCTGCAGTATTCAGGTAGGGCTAGATAACCTTTGTAATCGTAATCTAGTATTTTGATTTTCATTAGAATTTTAAACAGACATTCAAATAACTGCATTATCATTAAATAAATGTATTTATTTTCATTTGCATTTTTTTATTGTTAAAAGCTTAATTTAAATAATAGTAATCTTAAAAGCTGTGAAGGAAATTTAAGCCTAATTAATTTAATCTCCAAATAAGTTTTTAGAGTTTTGGATTAAACTCCAAAGCACCTTAACTTGACAGATACAAAAGACTCAAGAGAAACATACTTCTAAGAAATAATGAACGAATAGAGAAGTTAAACAAATTGTAAACAGATTATCCCCTTAGAAGTGAATAGGAAACTTGACTTAAACATAATTAAATTGCCTTATGTTGATTTAATTTAATGGTACTTTCTTTCTCTTTGTTGTAATAAGGTCGAGCTGCCTTCGCTGACATGAAAGCTATGACGCATTTCCGGTATTTTTGGATGAATATCTTGGCAGCTCTCTTACAAATGGAATAAGTTTTTTTGATGCTGTGATGCATCATCAGAAATTGCTTTCTTGTCTTAATATTTGATAGTGATTAAAATAATGAAGACTATTTTATTGGTAATTAATAAAATAGTCGTTGTAATTTGTTTTTTTAGGATACTTGTAAATAGAAATGATGAATTAAATATCACTGTGTCTTTGATTGGCATATGGAAATGAATCACGAGACACTTTTATTTAGATTTAAAATAACACATCAATAGTCCTTAACCTGTGAAGTTTCCTTTACCAATTGCATGAGTTGTTGGGGTACCAACATTTTTCAGATGATGAGCTTACTGTCAACTTAAGGTGATACCTAACTTAATTAACGAAATTTATTTGGAAGATTACATGAGATTTACAAAGTTATGAAAATTTATTTTTATTTATTGAATGTCCAATTGTAATATAAATGAAAGTCATTTACAAACTAAGTACTGCCAAGTTTTCTCTTTCTATTTCCCAATGAAAGAGGATGAGCTATGTGCAATGTGATGTGTTTTATAGATGTATTTATTATGGAAAAACACTTCACTGTTAATAATAAATGAGAGAATACCCTAAGTCTTTCAAATGCTTTGAGGGACTCAACTTTGATATTTATTATTGCCTCAGTAATAAATAACTTGGATTTATTGAATTCTTGGTATAAATTTCTGTGAATGTGAGTGCTGTTGGTAAGCAAACAAGAGTGCAAGATTAATTTTATGTAAAAATATATTTTTTAAAAATTGGTTATTTTAATCAGTGTTGTAACCGTACAGTTTTATAGAAATAAGAAAATAAATAAGTAAGTAGGTAAGTAAAACAGAAAGAGAGATTTAGAATGGAAACAATTTGAAAAAATAAATAAATAAATATATTATAATAATGAAAAGAAAAGTCTATAGGTGGCCAAATAATCGGTAGCAAGATTAGATGTCTGCATGGATCGGAATATTCTAGATTTTGTGAATCTGAATCAATATAGTCATATTTCCTATAGCTTCCGTAGCTTATTTTTTGAGAAGCACCTTAAAAAGAGTAATTTATCGGAAGGATTACGTTTACTTTTAATGATAAAGAGGAGTTAATAGTCTAATACTGAGAAACAATAAATCAATAATTCTGGCCCATGCTCACTTCTAATATGGATCTCTTTAAACTACGAAGGAAGTTTACAAAATAAAAATTAGGATGCAATAATTTTTATTATAAAAACCCTCTTTGTAATTTTTATTTGTAAATATCTTGTTTTATTTGAAATACCGCTGATGCCTGAGAGTATTGAATTTATTGTCTCAGGAACGTTAGCTACTGACTGATAACGGAAAGTGAAATATTTAGACTAGTGTTTTATTTTAAATTCAGTTACGAATTCATCGCTCAATTGCCAACATCGAATTTTACAATTATGTCCAATAAACTGAAAACCAAAGCATATTTATTCTATGTATCATGTCTTCATTCGTGAAGCGAATGATCCCCAGCTGTAGTTACTATAACAATTGTTTCATTTTGGTGTTGTAATCCCTCAATCCTATTTTTCAATAGGCTGTGTACTGTATTTGCAGAATGAAGAATAAAGTTGAATTGAAAATGCCTTTGTGATTTTGTTTTTCTTTCACCTGACTTTTGAATAACAATTATCAAACAAATAAGTACCTAAATAAAAATTATTTATTTATTTGTTTATATTTAGTCTCTGTAAGAAGAAGAAGACTGGTTCTTGTTATCTAAGCAGAGATTAAAGCATATTTTTTCAAATCAGCAGAATAAAATTCAACGGAAATCACCTCAAAGAACGTCGAATTTGCGAAGTCAGAAGCGGAAAAAAAGCAATTAACTATATTCCACGATCAACTAAGTAATGGTCTTCAACTAGAGCTCAAAATACAGCCGTCATTACAGCTTAAAAATTCGAGATAAGCCATTTAGGCTACATGATACTGAAGTGCAATAATTATGACAGCCATTAAAAAATAATTAGTCTTGAATTATCAGATGGCTATTGAAGATATTGGAAGACTGCGGAGATATTAGACGTTATTAAATTAATCACTTACTCAATATCTCACCTTTATAAATCGCTCTTAAAACACGTACACAAACCAACAACAACATCTAACCACTGCGTAGGTGTAATTGTTAACTTCTATAAGAAAGGGAAAGTGAATCTGACAATCAATAATTCAGGTGAATTCTCGTTAAGAAAGATAGCATTCGGCAAAATAATTGAGACGAAGAAAACATATCCTCTTTCAGCAGAGGCGGTTTTAGGCAAACTAGGATTCTTTTGCTGCACACTTCGCCCTTTCGTATTTACCGTTCGTTTTTTGGTTTTGGTTGGATTAGGAGTGGGGTGAGGATTTCTATAAAAAGAGCGATGCGATGCTAGAAAGTTCGGAAATCAGTAACCTGTAGTCTCGGATTTTATATCAACTTAATTAAATGGGGCCTCATACAGCCACGTATTTCTTCTAATAAGGTGTTGAAGATTGGTATCCGAAGTTCTTCATATTCTATTGTACAATGATTTTAGCATTTCATCATACGAAGGTTTTTGATTTCTGCATCATGATCATTTCCATTTTCATCATCTTCATCTTCATCGCAATTCATTGCTGTATTGTTTTTATTTTTCACACTGTCCAAAATATCCGATTCAGTTAGTGTTTACGAAGTCTCAACTTCAAAATCAAGTGAAAGATAATCATCAATCAGCACAGTGGCGAGTATAGAATATATTTTCGGGGGGTGGGGCAAGATTAATGTAAGGGTTAAGTTAAGTAATTTTAAGTAGACATCCCATGGAAACCTATCTGTTCAACCAAAAAAAAAACGTTGGGAGGACATACCTTCATTATTTCGGGAGGGGGGGGGGGTGCCCCCCCCCCCTTATATACGCCCCTGAATCAGCACATCATCGTTAATTTCTTCTTTTTCCCTCAGCTGTATCCATTTTTCTTTCATTTCCTCTAAGGGAATATTAATAATAAAAATATTTCAAGGAGGAAAAAAAATAGATACCACGAAAAACTTCGTTAAATAGAAAAAGCACTTCGCTATTTGGAGGTTATTTTACGAAGAAATTAGCAAAATGTTCTTGATTCCAAAGAAAAGTTCGCAAAATAGAGAAATTCGCAACATAGAGGTTCGTTAAATTGAGGTCCGACTGTATTACTAAAAAAGTATGAAATTAGAAATTTGAGAAAAGAAAGTTATATTTTTACGATTGGAAAAAAAGATTTTTTTAAAAACATTAACAATATTATTATATTATAATTATATATATATATTTTATTAATTATAAATTGAAAATGAAAATAAAGCAGCAGCACTTTAATAGAATTGCCTTTTCTGATTCAATTATGGGAAGGATTTGGGAACGGCCGTTTCAGCCTGCAACGGGATCGTCAGCCCAAATCCGCCTCCCTCGATAAAAGAACCAGAAAGGCGCAATCCTATGTGTAGGTCACCGACCAACCTGGCAGTGACCCCCCAAAGGAAAAAAGGCAGTAAAAGAAATTGATGTGTCGAGAGACATCATCATAAACCTTTGCCTACGACTCGTGGGTCAAAAAGGCATTAAATTAAAAAACCAAAAACTTCCAACAGCTTCAAATAATCAAAATAATAAATTTAACGTGCTGTAAATAAGTTGAAAATGAAAAT
>JAFIDM010009631.1:81318482-81336239 GCA_023159025.1 Thereuonema tuberculata | reverse complement strand
AATTATAAAACTTTTTTTTCAATTCAACAAATTGCTTTTTGTTGAATTGAAAAAGTTTTTGTTTTGTTTCTTTCATATTTATTTCATTTTTTTATATAAATTTTGAAAATGTAATGTTTAAAAAAATAATACACTATTATGTAATATTTGTATTGTTAAATATTTGTATATATTTATATACCATTATTGTAGTAGTATTTTGTGATTTAAGTTTACTATGTCAATTTCCAGGTTCATCTAACCTGTATGAACAGCTAGATGTCCTCTCGTTCAAGCTCCTGTTAGTTCGAACAAATCTTTACTTCAAGCGTTATATTTAAAAATGAAATCGAAACTTAATCCAGGTAGAGCTTGATGGCGGTGAATAGTACATGGTGATATTTAATTATCCAAAATTTTAAATCCATTATTAATTTAATATTATTAATTTCAAAAACAATTTTAAAGTAATAATGTAATTAAAATAAATTAATATAGTAAAGTAGGTATCAAAATAAATAAAGGATTTTTTTAGTAGCTATTTCATTTTTCTTCTTTTTTTTTAGTTTTGTTTTTTTCATTTCATATTAAAATGAATAAAGAAGAAAAATTACAAAAAAATTGGAAAGAATTTACAATGAAAATACGATTGAATGTTTTAAAACTGCTTGAGATGTAATAGATTGCCTAAAATGATTGCTAATTACCTCCTCTTTAAATTTATTGATTTATTTATGTTCTTGAAATTAAATTTGAAACAGTAACAGAATTACAAGATATTCCAACAGTGTAATTGCTATTTAAGATATAAAAAACACTATTTAAGTTTAACTGATCAAAAAAAAAATGTCTTAGATTAGATCAAAAATGGTGTGATCCCTCCCTCCAAGAAAGTTGCATTGTTAAAAACGGAAGAGGAAGAACGAGAAATGCTAGAGTTAAAACATTTTTAAGGAGATTCGCCTTCATTTTTATGGTGAAATCGATAGGGATTTAATGGGAGAACCTATCTATTGGCTGCTATTTTTGTTGTTAAAAAAGTCTCACAAATAAACATGCAAGACAAACAAAAGCTATTTATTGTTAGAACTATAAGAGGCAATAAATGACGAATAAAAAAATAAGATAGATAGGACAAAGATTTAACTTGCAGATTAATAGCCCTTCAATAATTCCAGACAGTGAAACATGGAATTATGGAAGGGCTATTAATCTGCAACTTAAATCTGTGTCCTATCTGCCTTTTTTTTTTTTTATTCATCATTATTCCTTCATATAGTTCTTTTACTTACTTAGCAAATATTTAGCATATTACTCGGGAGTAGCATATTACTCGCCTACGTGTGTTTTAAGTGATCTAAATCGTGAAAGTTTTCACTTCTTCCAATGTTCTTCCAATGTTCTTCCAATTTTCTTCCAATGTTCTTCCAATGTTCAAGGGGTACCACTATAGCGTGCGGTCTACCGGGACATTTACGCTGTAGGATCAATTTATTAATATCAAGAAATAAACAAAACATATAAAGATGTTGAATAGTGTTATAATATTAATTACATACACTTAGTATCATATCCTTGATTGCAGTAGACCGTACGCTGTAGTAGCACCGTTTTAGAAATCTTATTCAAGTGAGGGAATGAGGATGTCTTAGTTTGTAGGCTTTAAAAAACGAGAAAACGTAAAGTTATTATATTTGTAATACACAATAGGGCCCTGTGACCGAATGGTAAGGGCGCTTGGCTGGAGGTTGGAAGTGGCGGGTTCGATCCCCCGCCTCGGCGGAAGGTGGAGATTTTTCCCACTGTCAGTTTTCACTGAAACGGGTCCTAGAGCCTATTCAGACCTCTGTTGAATGGGTACCAGATACCTCTCTCGGGGTAGAGACGGGAGAGCTGGGCTGACCAACCGGCCTCATCTCAGTTCTGGGTCACTGAAACGTTGGAGCTAATACAATTTAATTTCCATACACTTAAAACAAATATACGTTACATTTCTTTAATCAGAACTACGCAAAAAAAAATAAACTCCTAAATACGAAGATTGATGTTGATCAATGAATTATTCTTTGAATCACTTTACACAGTATTTTTAGCCTATAAAATGTGTTTCCGTGAATCAAAAGACAAAAAATAAAAACAAACTCAAATCAGGATTACAGAATAAGACTAACTTTACAAAGTCCTATGTAAATTTGATGTATATATCGGTTCATTATTTTTGCAATTACTTGAAGCTCAGTGCTTTGTAAAATTAGTCTATAATTACGAAAAATTTAATCAAGGTTTGTTTCATGCTATTCTTGAAAAAGGAAATTTATTGACTCAGAAATAATTAGAGAAAGACACAGACATTGATTTATGAGTCTAACTTCCTTCAGGAGAGCAGGATAAAAATGTTATTTAACACATATTCTCTATAAAAATATAAATGGTTAATTTAAATTACATAATTTTAAAAGCTGTGAGACGATATCACAGCTGAACGACGATATCGTGGATAACCGGTATTTAAGACTACTTACAGATATGGAACTTATTCGTGATATTCTTCGAACCTATGTTTCTTTGTCTATGCAAGAGTTATTTTTATATTAATTTTTATCTTGATTAAAAATTTTAGAAAGTAATACCCATGCAAACTAAGATCTTTCTCTGACAGTATGGATATGTAGCTTAATAAGATTAAAGATGCAGAGAAGGAAAAATGTACTAATGTTCTTACTATTGTGTACTATGTACTGGTTCGAGTTCATATTTTCGTTTAATGGTGGAATTTCTGAATTTTTACCTCGCAGAAACTAGGTATTTTTTTTTTCCTTACAACTTTCATTTATGTTGTTTTTAGCGGCCCCTAGATTACAGCTTGCATGTAAAACATAGGGGACCGCTCTTGCTTTTATGCTTGCTGGATGTTACACTCTGTAGTGGCCAAACGGTCAGAGATATTAGAATGAAACCTTCACCATTGCGTTCAGCATCAAAAAGGAGTTGATCACGTCCAAAAAAATCAGACCTCTAGGACCACTCCCTGACCGGATGTTGGGGGGTCAAAAGTGGTCGCTTCCGATAAAGAGGCGATAGACGTCCCCCAATATCGACCCTTCTGAACACATTTTATTTACAAAATTGTGCATATTATGGGGCCGCTTTGCTTTTGACACTGTCTAAAAGCATTAAGAATCTTGTTCTATATCTGTTTTGAGTCGGTGTTTCAGTTTGCTTTTATAACCTTAAATTTTGGTTTATTATCATCTTCATTTTTTCATGAATCCTATAAGTCCATCACGTCATTTCACATTTTTTATATCTTCTATAGTGAAAAATAGATTTTCTTCAGATGAAGGAAACATTCTCTTCTTCGTCTACTGAAAAGGTTTTGTCAAATATTTGATAATATTTTATCTTAAACTTATTCATGCACTTTTTTCCAGAAGTAGTCTATGAACACCAATAAACACTACAGTTACTGCGTTGATTGTACAAATCACGTAGGATCTCAGGAGTTATTGGAAATTAATTAAACTAAGTAAAATGCAGTTTTCACCAACTTACATCTTCTGTAGAACGTTTATTAATATCTTCCGTAATTGGTTTGTTAAAACTTTTCTACTGTTTTCTGTCTTAGGCAAAGCTCAAAACCTCTTTATAGTTTTTATACCAAAATTACTATTTCTTTACATTTTTAACACATATTCCATCTACGATTGTCTTCCTACATATTTTCCTTCAATATCTCGTTCTGTAAGTACAGTAGTTGTTTTAAATTGTTAGGCTTTGATAGATGTCCTACAACGTGATATCTTCCTTCAACAATAAATTTTATTATTTTGTTAAGAGAAAGAGAAACTAATCAAAAGTATAAAGCTCTTTTGCCATTGTTATACAAAAATTATTTATGAAAGTTATTACAAATCTCCTTAATTTGAGTTGTTCTCAAGTCAGAGAGCAAATTGGAGTTCATAATGATTTAGAATGATCAAATACTTTGATTCTGAACCTTGAAAAATTTGAGAAAGTTGGAAGGAGTTAATCTTTATTAGCGTGGAAAGAAATATAATGGAAATGAATTATTGAATCAAACTTGGATGGAGTGCTTTTGGCAAAAATAATGCATAGTAGATGTGAATAATATTTGAACAATAAAAATATTATGACGATTGACAATTTGAGAATATTTATAAAGAATCATTGCTAGTAATTAGAAACTGCAAGTTAAGTTGGTCACCAGACCTTGTGATTTCTTTGATGTCCCCCTGTATTTTGGAATGTCATCAACCTGACGGGTCTTTTGAGTGGTGGATTGTGAAATCTCTGCCGTCATAACGCTTGTTAAATCTTCTCGGGGACAAGGCAATGCTCTGAATCCTGTACCAGACAGCTCCCCAATCCAAGGTATCACGGGAACCCATGCCGAGGGATGGATGGCATTGGGATAGAGTGTCGTGAACACTACCTTCGGAAAACATAGCAGCATCCCATCGTATTGTTACCTTATCTGCATACGGGACACTTCCCAGGAAGACCTTTTCTCCCCTTATCTTCTGCGGTCGTGGATATATAATTTTGATAAGAGAACTATGGAGAGTTGTATTAATGGGGACCTCTTTTAATATTCTTGTCTCGGGCTCTGAATCGGCGGGCAGAAAAATAACTCTCCGAGTAATAAAGGAGGCCCGGCTTCCCCAAACCCTAAATGATCTAAGACTGGGGAACCTGAGGAGTAATATGTCATGGATGTCTCTGTGCAAGGTTTGGTTTAAGAAGCACAACATATAGAACGCAGAGCAGAAGTGAAGGAAGAAATGCTTCAGCTCAGACTTTCTCTATGGGTGAGAAAGGTGGGAGGGTCAAAGGCAAACCCTTGAGCTCTTAGCTGGGTGCTGGAGGATCTGCTCCGGCTGATATACTGGCTAGAACAACTCATGCTTCTGCTATAGGGTCTCGAGAATGCTGGCCCCTCTATCATAGTCAAGGGCTCTGGTGTTAACGTATCGGGCAACACACCTCCAAAAGTCATCACTACAAAGTAACCTGGCACTCAAGGATAACTCAGGTATTCTGATGTAATATCCTGTGATATCTCAATACAAGTCGCAGTTGTTAAAAACAGTCGAAAACCTTTGAAGAAAAGTGAATAGAATTCTCTCCCTTGCGATGGCTGAGAAAGCTTGAGAGATACTCTTCCTCGCTTACGAGGCACCAGTAGAAAAGCAAATGCACCATTATCGATGCTGCAGATGATACAGTCGTGAATGGCTACTTAGAGTGGTTCCAACCATGAAGGTTTGGAGAGTGTCGAAGCTATCTGCCATTATGGCGCGCAACATCTGTTTTCGGAGCTCTGTTGTGGGCTTCTGACATCTATGACCCACAGTTAAGGTCGTGGCCCACATTCAGGATCAGAATGAAGAGTTGAGACTACAGCCTGGAAAATCTTCGAGGTGAAACAAGAAAAGCATGGTCTTCGGCTCGATGAGGCCTCTCTTCACCAACTGCAAAGAATTCAATTTTGGTCATGTATTTTCTTATATTAGCACAGATAACGCTGCTGGATAAGACGTTTTTAGAGGAAGCAGTGAAATCTTAAAGAAATCAATAGAAGATGTCGATACTGGGACATGTCATCTTCTATTCCAGGCACCAGGCCCTTCTAAGTAAGTAAGTGTTTCTCGTTTCTTTTATCTTTTTCTTTTTTTTTTTACAGATTAACCTACAACTCATCTCAGCAACCACTGGAGTTCTGTCCAGAAGAATTGCTGATTGTAATATTAACATTGTTTTGGTTGTTCAAAAATAGGCTAAGGGGTTTAGAAGGTTAAAGACATGATTAATGTCAATGACAACTATGTTAACTCTGTGGGATAATGACATGAATTCAAGAGGAGAGGCTCTTCAGAACTATTCACCACAGATTATATAATTCATAAAGGATCTGTTTAAACTTTCCTCACTCCTTATAGGAAAAAGGTTCTGGATCTTACATTCGTTCTTCAGAGCCAACACACATAAAAAAGGTTGAAATTTAAGTTATTTACAATAAAAATCCACTATCGGTTTCTCGAGCTCATAAATTTGCCCGCATTGTCAGATGATACATTCATATGCTTCATGTTCCTTAAATAAGCAACCTCCCATTAAGCTGCAAAGAAATCAAATCGTAAACCAATCGTATTAGGTTTTGATTATCGTCATCAGGGTTAAAACCATAATGAAGTGAGGATATATGAAACAGTTGAGTGGATAAGGAAAAAAAAAATTAATAAATAAAAAAAATTTCAAAAATATTTTGAAAGGAAAAAAAATAAAAACCTTTGAAGTTTTTGATAACAGGATATTGACAGATTTTTTCAATCGATTCTATTATGCTATATTTAATAAATTAGTGGGATTGAGAACTTCAGGTTCTGGATCTTATTCTTTCTTCCTTCATTCTCTCCAAGGACATTAATGAAGGGAAAGTCTGTGATGACGTTTCCATATCCAATCATAGACACATCAATTCATCCTGGACAATTGTTCAGTTAAGAGGGATTGGTTTATAAATCCTAGAAATACTCACTGGACTTTATTCAGAGAGGATCTTAATATAAACATGGTTTTCCCGCAAGTTATAATAACGAAGGAGAAATTGGAACCTGTGTTTTATTTTTTTCTTTACCCTAGTCCTGATTAGTTCCTAAGAACATAATTGCCCCATTCGTTGAAGAAGAATTCTGTACCCTGGTGGAATCCCTCTTTGGAAACACTCAGGAAAAAAACACGTCGGCTACTCAAACAAAGACCAAAAATTCTCATTGGAACTTTATAATGGCTGCTTATTAAACACTTTAACAGAATATCTTAGAAGGCCTTAGGTGATGTGGCCTTTGGTGATCCTTTCTCCACAAGGCTTATGAAGATACTTGCAAAACATCTTAGCACTTATTTGGGTTCGTTTCTTCTTAATGGAGCTTACTCCTCTTCTGTGGAGGAGTCAGTGAAGTATCTTTAGATACCCATTTTTCTGCTTCGGATGTAGAAAGTGATCATGAGGACTCTAATTTGTGTAAGACGTCAAACAAGCTAAGAATATTATCAACTATAATGGTGTTAAAGAAGCTATTATGAGCTTCAAACCTTTAAAATCGGCACGTGAGAATTGAATTTTTCCGGCTCTTATTCAAGAAAGGCTAGATTCTACATTCATATTTTTCGCTCTTGTCTAGTCCTAGGTTGCATTCCAATGTCCTGAAGGCTTATAAGAATAGCTTTTTATTCCAAAAGAAGGTAGAACTGATTTCTCCCTCGCAAACTCCTTTAGAACTATTAGCCTTCTTTGCTTTTAAAAGCTCTTTAATGGCTGGTCGAATGATACATTAGAAAAGTTTCCTTGTTTGACCATCTTCTCTGCTCTCAGCAGCAGCTTGCTTATGAGAAAGACAAATCCACTGGCACTGCCTCCAATCTGCCGATTGGTATAGAAAACTGAAAAATCTTTATCCTATATACAGATGACATTAGGGGCCTTCTTTGATATCAAATTGAGCTTTCGACCGAATTTCCTTTGTCTCCATTTCGCAGAGTTGCATGAAATCAATCCATTTATTATCAGATGGATTATTAACATACTCTCTTTTCGCAGTGTATGTGCTTACACCTTGGATGTAAGACAGACCAGGGTGACTCAAATTTATCCACAGCGGGAAGTACTTTCTCTTTTATGGAACCTTATGGTTAATGATCTTCTTAGTCTCCTGATATAAGGGTTTTTATACCCAGGCTTATACGGATGACATAGTCATTTTCATTACAATCAGTCTGCTACTATTATCTCTGAGCTTGCTGAACTCTTCAAAGAGAGTTTGGTGAAAGTTGATTGCCTTAGTAAAGGCCTAATAGTTAATACTCATGAAACGTCGTTGGTTAATTTCACCAGGAAGCGAAAAATTGCTACTCTTCCGTCTATTTCTTCTTTGGGGAAGTTAAAGCTTTCTAAGTCTGTTCGTATCTTAAGTCATTCTTGACTCCAAGTTAACTTGGAAAGAGCATTTCGATCAATGTATTAAAAAGGCTATTGCCTCCTTCTGGTTGTTTAGAAGAGCCATTAGTATGCAATGAGAATTGCTTCATAAACCGACTGGATTACTAGGTTTGGATTTTACTATTGATTTGTCCGAAGGTCCGTGTTCAATGTATCCCTAATGTTCTCAATCTGGCGAACCACTAGAAGAATCCAGAGAAAACAAGGGAGACATACTCCCGTTACCTTCCTCAGGAAATTATTAAGGAATGATTTCAGACCTGAAGAGAACGACGAAGAAGCAGACAAACACAGGAAAGGAAATTTTTTCAAGCATTCATGTAGATGCCGCGATTCAAATACAGGTTCCGACATATCTGCCTTACGCAAAGCCACCGGCTAGACCACTAGGCGATGCCTGAAGGGCTTATTGGATTTATACAACCCTTATTCGACCCATGATATGTTAAGCATCAGCTATCTGGTGGACTAGAACCAGGGTGAAAACTGTGCAAACTAAACATTGCTATGTTCATGGATATCACTGTGAGGACTGCACTCTCTGATGCATAAGAGTTTTTTTTTGTCATCTCTTCATCTTCCAGTTCTCAGTGGCCAAAGCTTAAATATGGTAGCGTTAAGAGACTACGTGCTAAAAACTGCTGGGCTCCTGCTGCTGTAAATTTTTAATGGAAAGGATCAAAACATTCTAAAGATATTTTTTATTAAAATAGTGATAATAATGAACTGATTGAAATGCAATCTGTATTCAAAGAATTCAGGGCCATCAAATGATGCAATAACAACAGGTATTATAAAAGTAGCTGAAGAAATCGAAGGAATTCCTGAAAACTTTTAATTAAATGCATGAGTCTTAGTTAAGTGCCAAACGATTGCAAAAAATTTCTATTAAAATCTAGGCTAATTATGTGGATTATGGCTGTTACGAAATCCCTAACACATCTATTATACACACACTGACTAAAAATTACGAACCTTTATTAATATCTGTTTTCTATTAAAGATTCGCAATTCTTTTGACCTTTCAAATTAAATATCGGATGACAGAACTTAATCAACGATTTGCAATCATCTCAAAGTATGTATATCTTTTTAAATAAACTAGAACATCAATTCACTATAAATATCTTCTTTACTGTTTGTATGAAATATTTAGTTCTTTAGAATAAGAAACTTCTTCAGGTTGAGGATAAGAAATTTTCTTTTTCTCTACATTTCATTCGTTACGAATACACGCATTTTTAATTACAATAATACTATCAATACAAATTAATTAACACCATGCTAAGTGAACACAAATACTTTTTTTAAAATGTTGTTTAAGTCGTAGAGATTTCAAATTATATTCAATTTTGTGAATTTATCATGTTCTGAGCATAATCTTCTAATAATTTGCAAATTGTTGTACATCATTTCACTATAAATATCTTCTTTACTGCTTGTATATAATATTTCGTTTTTTTAGCTACTAATTTCTATGATTTCTCGACACCTAGAATTTCTGTTAGGAAAAATTGGACATGATCCAGGCTGACATTAAAATCAATTAAACCAATGGATTTCCAATTGTATTGAAAATTATATTTTTAAATTACAGAAAGCTAAACGAGTAGCATTTTGATTGTCAATCTTATAAACTTTTTTGTCGCAAATGAAATCGTTTCCAAATGCAAAATGTATTCCTTTTGAGGGCAATATAATATTAAAGGAGTTCCATAATGTTGTACAGAATATCATAAAAGGGTTCCGTGGCCAAATTAAATTGGGAAACGCTTATTCGAATTTTATTTTGTTAAAGGACATTTGATATTATTGCACTACGTGGTTATTTTTACTATTTGTTGTATTGTACTTTTTTTGTTTCCAGAAACTTTTATTGCTCGCTAATGATTTCTAATCCGCTGAAGTAGGCAGAACATCTATTTTATTTCTGCGCAGCCATTCCACGTGAGAGTCTGTGATTCTCTTGATTCAATACTGCCCATTAATCCTTTTTATTGGCTGCTGTAGAGCAACCATGTTATTTCTTATCTTTTAGTTAACTGACTAAATAGCCATTATGCGATTATCAAAAGTTATCTATCTTCTATCGCTCATAGGGAATTTACCTACAGTTGTTTTGTTTTCGGACGGGCCACTGACAGAAACATTTGTGATATACAATAAGATTAGAGCTTGATTTTTCATCCACGCAAGCTAAAAATTAAAAAGGCTTGACCATATTCAGTTGCATTCTTTGGACAACTGTCATCTAAAGGATGGAACAACAACTGAAAATGGTTATGCTACTGAAAATGATTTTCAGTTGTTGTTACGTTCGTTAGATGGCAGTTGTCCGAAAAATGCAACTGAAGATAGTTATGCAATTTTAATGTTTTAACTTTAATATCAAACTTTTAATTTTTGTGTGTTTCTGAGAACACAATTTTCGCAATGACAGAAGTAAACTTTTAACTTCTTTCAGGAACTTGGTAATGAAATTTAATTACATAGAAAGCAGTCATTTGAGCTTCCACATTTCCGTTGTCGTTCAATCCTGTTCTCAACTTTTGTGCGAAATGACATTTTTTATTATTCTACAAGAATTTGTTATTTTCATATACTTTACTATTTCCAGAAATAATTCCAATCGAATTTTCTCACTTAAGTACGTTTAGTAAATTTTATAATAATATATCAATTGATTCAGTTGTATTTATGTATATTCAAATAACCTAATTTTAAAATTTAAATAACATATTTTTGTTTAGCATTGTTAAAATGTACATCATCATCAATACAGAAATACTTTTACATAAATGAAATTTAACATACGTTAATACATTATTATATAGAAAAAGAGAACAGAAGCGTACATAACCAAATAAAAAACAAAAATTCACTGACAAGGGAAGTGCGTGACCTCGAACGCTGAGAACAGCACGAAAATGGGCTTAGAATATAAATTGCTCATGCCAAAAACAGTGGTATGAGTCATTCTCATGCAAAACTGCACGTCTTACACGAGAGACATTTGAATGATCACCTATTGAAGGTCCAAGAGAGGAACTTTGGTAACGCGAAGAAACAAAATATCGCTATAATAGGACCAAAAACACACATATTTCAATGTAGTGACTATATTTCCAACATCACACTAAATTTAAATGTAAAAAAAAACTACATTTAATACTAAAAAGCAAATTTTCAAAAAGTCTTTTCTTTTTCAAGCCTAATATTGCTATATTTCCCTCTGCTTACAATAATTACGCTATCTGAATAACAAACTTTTCCTACTGACTTGATAGTGTTGCGCAGCTATTCAGTCTTCAAAGTGCAGGTCTTCAAAGTGCGCTAACAGTAGAGTTTTTCATGGGAAGGACTCATGCCACTGTTTTTGGGATGAGAAATTTATATTCTAAGCACATTTTCGTCCGGTTCTCAGCTTTAGAGGTCACGCACATCCCTTTTGATCTATTTTTGATATTGGAAACTGGGAATCACTCCTTTTATTCTTAATTTAGATTTTGATGTTTTTTAATTGAGGGAGGTCATTATTTTGTTTGTCTCTTAGTTCTTTAGAATAAGAAACTTCTTCAGGTTGAGGATAAGAAATTTTCTTTTTCTCTACATTTCATTCATTACGAATATACGCATTTTTTAATTACAATAATACTATCAATACAAATTAATTAGCACCTTGCTAAGTGAACACAAATACTTTTTTAAAAATTTTATTTAAGTCGTAGAGGAAAAAGAAAAGTTCTTATCCTCAACCTGAAGAAGTTTCTTATTCTAAAAAAACGAAATATTATATACAAGCAGTAAAGAAGATATTTATAGTGAAATGATGTTCAACGATTTGCAAATTATTAGAAGATTATGCTCAGAACATGATAAATTCACAAAGTTGAATATACTTTGAAATCCCAATTATTTTCACTAATCTTCCTGAAAAAAAACACTTCCTGAAATATGAGGAAGTCATTGTGAAATTAAAAGAAAATTAACTAAAAAAAAATCGCCACCAAGGGAAGATGTTATATAGCTTGAACTAAAAGGCAATAAAATTCATCGATTAAAAGTTAAATTTTCTTGACTACCACTTATTCGTCAATTCCATATCCAATATTTTTTCTTGCTTCTTTATTTCCCAAAAGCTAAAATTTGATTTTTGTTTTATAATTTCCTTCTTTTAACCGCGTTACCACCATATTAGGTGGCTGACTTGATCTCTTAGCAAATGGATATTACTTTAACTACTAGGTATTTTAAGAACTATTGTCAGTTAATTTAAGCCATCTCTGAACTACTTAATAAAACTGAAAATGTACTATTCATTAGTAAATTAGTTTCTCCAGTAGTAACAACAGTGGAAAGCGTGAAGGGACACAAATCCTTTATAGATAACTTTCATTTAGAGCGCTAAAAAAGAAGGTTGAAAGTACGTACGATATACTATATATTAGAAAAGAGCTAGCAACAATTTGGAAAAATCATAAAAGGCGATTTGTACAAAAAAAATAGCATTTTCTCTCGCTTTTTCACACTTTGCTAGTTTCTATCCCTGAAATGTTTGTACCCTTCATTGTTGCCATTCTAGTATGGATATAATTAAATCTGGATAGATAAACTTTCTCTGAATTCCAATTGGAATTGAGAAACCATTTCACTGCTTTACACATTGATGAATAAAAATGCTAAGCTATTATTTCACTGCTCTCAATATCAGATGTTTTAAAAAGAAAAAAAAATGTGAAAAGAAACATTTGATGATTAAAAGAAGAATTGTGAAAATGAAAATGTGATGCTAATGTGATACAGTATTTTGTAAAACAGCGTAAACATGTTACTGAAGAAAATATCAGGAATACAATAATGAATTAATGAGAAAGCAGTTAAGAAAAATAAAACCTAAAAGCTGGAAAATGGTCTACATGCACAAACATGGATTTATGTATGAGCTTTTAAATTGAAGCTGCCATCTTTAAAGAAGCCTGCAAGGATATTATGAAAACATTAAAAAACATTAAAGTAAGTTAAATAGAAAGCAAGGAGACTTGACGTTCAGTGAAATGGGTGAAAAAATGATTAGCAAAATGAAAAAATGCAATATTAATCAAACAAGAACTTGAAGGACTTCTTATTTCCATCAAACAACAAATACTTCAATGTGAATAAAGACGCCAAAACTTAACTTCACCAATATTTCGTTTCTTTAATCAAGAATCTTTGTCAAGGTGTACATGAAATAAAAAGAAAAGAAACCATCTTTCTCTTTCTCTTTCTTAAATAAACAAACAATGTAAACGTGAAGAATAAATATCAAACAATAAAATAAACATACACGCTCTAAACGTGAAAAGATAACAACCTGAAACCAATCAAACAATATAAATCTAAAAACACAATTCAAACAACAAAATCTTAAAACTTAAACAAAACTGAAACAAAACAAACCTACACAAAGTTTCATTTCTCTTTTAGTTTGCATATTATTATTATGATTATTTTCCATAAATTTTTTAAACATTTCTATTTTATGTACACCTTGACAAAGATTCTTGATTAAAGAAACGAAATATTGGTGAAGTTATGTTTTGGCATTTTTATTCACATTGAAGTGAATAATAATAATAATTTGTTGTTTGATGGAAATTAGTTTGAATTTTGAATTTATGACTTCTGATTAATTTTTTTTTTATGAATGTGTGAACCAAAGCAATGATTAGACCTAACTTATTATTAAAAAAAAAAGAGAAAGAGAAGTTATAGGAAATAGTTGCTTCGTCAATATCTTGCCAGTATTATATATTGCCTAGGAAAGTTTTTATAATAGCCTTAATAAAACATTAGATTCTGTTAAGCAAGGGAACAAGCTGGATTTTGTAAACATCCAGTTCATTGATTTAAAAAATAATTGATATGTCACGTTACATTTATTGATTACGAAAAGGTTATTTTTAATCAATTATCATGTCTTTGTTATTAGTGCTTTAGGAAATCACGACACTGATTACATAAAGCTTATCAAAAACGTTTACCAGAATCCACCGCAACAATACAAAGTTGGCACAAAAAATCAAGATAAAAAGTAGATAGATAAGTGCTTACAAAAGAGATAGGGAAAGCAGGGAAACATTGAAATTATTGGCAACGATTTACAGCACCTTTTCTTAGGATAATAGAAATGAGACATCTAGATTCAAAACCCACCAAGCGCAATTTACCAAAATATCGGTTGAGTAAAAAATGCGCTACAGTATGAAACTGTATTTTAGATACTGCAAGTGACTTTTAGTAGCTTATTTTATATGTTATTAATAGGATCTTTTTTTTTTTTTTAACTAGAAATAAAAAATAAACCTTAACTGTGGACTTAACTGATTTTGAAACTCAAAAATTAGAGGGCTTTAAACAAAGTTTAGTTATTTTTCCGTTTAATGCCGTAGTGAAAGAAATTAAAATTTAACAGAAAACTGCAAAACCTAAATCAAACAAATGATGAAAAAATCTTTTTTTAAACTTTATTAAAAATTATTTTTCAAGCAGTATTTTCATAATAGTTGTACTCTATTTGTTACAAGGTCAACAATTTTTTCATCTTCAGGATCACGAACATTTCTGCTTTTATTCGCCAACTGTACATAAAACTGCAGTGTCTCTATACCCTGTCACCAGCCTTTTCCAACTTTCTTGCATCTCGTACTTTCGCTGTGTTTAATTCTACTCCAAGATTAATTATAGTAATTTTCTTTCTTTCTTTATTTCGTCTATTTTCCTTCAGACTTTTACATCTGTTTTGTACTTGACGATAGTCACAAAATAATTTTTTAATTGGATTAAATTTAAGATGCCAATGGCCTGGGATTTTTAAAAATGTTTCCGACTCTGTGATCTAATCTTTAAAAGTGCATCTCTTTCAAGCTGAAAGATGATTCTATGCTTTCCAATTAGTATTATATATTGCTGAGCTTCTACTACGACTTATTTTAACCTCAAATATTTCTCTTTTAATCCTAAGACGCGATAAGAGAGATGAAGGAATACTCCACCCCAGGAAATGTAATTTCTATGCTTTTCACTTGCTTTGACGCTTCTGACAATAGCATTTTGAACGATGGCAATCAATGTAGAGTTTTTATAGTGTGTAATAGCACAAAGGCAAACATTTTTTTTTCTGAGTTACATCATTATTTTTTTCTCACCAGGCTCAAGGATCTGAATTCCCATTTATTTTTGGAAGAGTGGTTGCAGTTAGGAATTGCAATTGTGCAAGTTTTGTGCAAAGACAAAAACGGTCTCTTAGGCGTGTGTGGTTACGTACACGAGCGTCACGTGAGCAGCATGTTCCGCTTTGCGAACACCAATGATGTCAAACCCCATTTCCTACCCAACGGATAACACCATAGCACGTGACAGCTGCTCACGTGACGCTCGTAACCACAGAGTCCATTTTTCATTTAATTTGGATCATCAGTATTCATAAAATGTTAACCTATGTACTATCTTTTTTTTTTCTTTTATTTTCAGCAGTCCTAGTTGAGTTGCAGATACCTGAAAACCTGCGCTGATGTTTGCAATACGTCGGTGCTGATATTTTCGTATAAAATTCGAATGAGAGCATTTACAACTTCAACATCACGCACAGTACACCAAATATTACGTCTTCAGTCAGAACATTAACAGCCGCTTTTGTTACAGCCGTTATTCCAATAACGAAGAAATAACGTAACTACCTCACTCAATAACTACATACCTACCTACGACTACACTCATATACTTACTACACTCGAAACATTTGAATAAAAGGAACAAACAATGAGAACCGACCAGCCAGAACACCGGGGATGGGCGCACCTGTGATCATTTCACATGTAGTACTGTTGAGAAGGTCAAAGAGGTAGTATGTGGTCCTGTGGGTGCACTTCTTGCTGGTGGAAATGCACTATTAAAACACAGGAAACGCCATCTATTCCTACCCAGTCCGATGCATGCACGTCCACATCGTGACCCCTGGACAACGGGTACACTTAGTGTACACAGCTAAGTCATGTAAGGGCGAAACAGCGAATTCCCGACGCTTAAATGGGGATCAATCAGCTAAGGGAATCAACCCTGACAGAAAATATCGGTCCACCAGGATTGCTGGGGGTTGTCCACACAAAAAAATACCTGGTTATGAGACATACCTACAGAAATAGTCGGATGGATAATTGCCTGGACGACCAGGCAAGGAAAAGGAAAAGGAAAGGAAAAGGACCAGGCAAGGAGATGTAATTTTTGGAACCTGAAATGTGTTGAACCTATACCGTGAGGGAGCCTTCAGAAACCTGAAGGAAGTATTAAAGAATTATAAGGTGTCGATTGCCGCCCTGCAAGAAATTAGGTGGAAAGGTGCTGATATTATGGACTCAAGGAGCTACACCATATTTTACAGTGGGGGTGTGAAAAACCAACTGGGAACAGGTTTCATGGTAGCTAGTGATCTGAAACAAGCAGTCCTGGGATTCAAACCCATTAACGAGATTATGACGGTATTCTGTGCACACGCTCCAACGGAAGATTCAGATGAGATCATGAAAGATGAATTCTATACCATCCTTGAGAAAGAATATGAAGGTGCTCCTAGACATGACGTTAAGATTGTTCTGGGGGACATGAATGCTAAAGCAGGGAGAGGGGAAGCATTTAGACCAGCAATTAGACTGCATAGGCCCATATGGGTAGCAATGCTAACGGCCTTAGGCTTGTTGACTTTGCAATTGAAAGGTTGAGCGCAACAGTGGTCTAACCCTCTTTTTTAAAGAACTGAGATATTGTATTGCAAAGTTGACATAAGCCTGTTTTTCATGTGTTTCTGTTACATTCATTTTATTTGTATCAGTACTTACTCTGAACCTTATTAATCTTAGTCATATAAGAGAAAATGTCTTAAGATGAATTGAAAAGGCTGAAATTAATTAAATTCTGGTACTTGAAACATCACAGAATGGGTTAGACCACTGTTACACACAACTTTAACAATGAATTTCAAAAAATCATTTTTCATTTTAGAACAAAATATAAACAATCCTTGAAACTTACAGAAATATACTTTTATTTACTACACTAGCATTACAGCCACTAAAACTATCATGACATATAATAGGAAATTAATGAAAATAGAAGTAATAAAAAATCATGTGTTTGAATGTAACCAGGTTTATCAAAGTAACCAACTTCACGTCTATATTGGAATATTTAAGAAATAAGATTTAGAAACAAAAATAAACTTCATTGTGATTATACCAGTGTTTCTCAACCTTTTAGTACTTGCGACCTAATTTTCAATCACAATTCTCATCGAGCCCCCCTACAACCAAAAAAAAACCTCCAAACCTATCTGTTCAACCAAAAAAAAAAAACCTCCAAACCTTTCTGTTTAACCAAAAAATCAAAAAAACCTCCAAACCTATCTGTTCAAACAAAAAAAAACCTCCAAACCTATCTGTTCAATCAAAATAAAAAAAACCTCCAAACCAATCTATTCAACCAAAAAATCAAAAAAAACCTCTAAACCTATCTGTTCAACCAGAAAATAAAAAAAAAACAACCTACAAACTTATCTGTTTAACCAAAAAAACAAAAAAAAAACAAAAAACAAAACCTCCAAACCTACCTGTTCAACCAAAAAATAAAAAAAAACAAAAACAAAACCTCCAAACCTATCTGTTCAACCAAAAAATAAAAAAAAACAAAAACAAAACCTCAAAACCTATCTGTTTAACCAAAAAATA
>JAFIDM010009631.1:81302117-81312947 GCA_023159025.1 Thereuonema tuberculata | reverse complement strand
TACAGTAAACTCCCGATTATCCGCGGAGTTGGGTGGCGCGGCAACCACGGATAAGCGAATTCCGCGGATAATCCGAAATAGGACAAAAAAGGACGAAAATCAACAAAAAATGCTTTTAACATGTTGTATTTGCATTAAAATGGCAGTACATTAAAAACAATTATTTTATTTTATTTTACTTTATTTTCTTACTTTTTAACAAAAAAAAATCGGTTAATTGTTTTTGTTTTTTCGCGTCGAAACACGAAAACCCCCTACTTGGACGTCGCTAAATGTGCCTCTTTTATTGTTTACCTTTTTCTAGATTTAAAAAAAGTTTCTTGATTCCGTAATTTATTGTACAGTAAAAAAAAAAAATGGAAATAGGAGAGGTCCGCGGATAATAGGAAAAATCTGGTCACCCTATACATATATCCTTTATTCAGGTAAAGTTGAATGCAATAGTGTATTTTCCATTGGAAAATACACTAATAGCAAGAATTGAGAATTTAGATCCGTCAGTCAATGATTATTCAACCTTATCATTTTACAGTGATATACAATATTTAATTTTCGAAAGGACTGATTACTCTTTGCCTGCTTTAAGTCCATCTAATAAGTTACATCAAATTTCACGTCTTTCATCGCCTTTAGCTGCCAAACTGTTCACTCTGCTTTCTGTCCTTCCTTTTTCTACTTCCTTTCTTGCTGAAATCTTACCACACATAATAAAACAAATAATCACGTAATTTGCATTTGCCGTTCAGAGAGATTCGAAAAAGAACGCCTTTACCTTTGTTAATTCATTTTACCAAACTCATGATAAGTTTTGGGAAAACAGAGTGACCCCTCAGTGTTTTTTTATTTTTATTTTATTTATTATGGACATGTTCTCTTCATATGGTACTAGTAGTAGTCTATGTCTCTTTATGTTAGTAATTGGTACTGAAGATTTTGTATCGAATGAGTGTATTTTAATAACTCAAGTAAATTAACAAAAAAGAAAGAATAATATTTGAAACATTATAGGTAATAATGACAACAGCAACATTAATGAAAATGGAAATAGGACCATTCAGTGGGTGTATGAAAAGAAAGAAAGAATGAGAAGAAAATCTTTGTTCAAGTACTGACGTATCTGTATTTTTTTATTTTGTAAAGTGATCTTTGAAACATTGTATTTTTAAATAGGCCTACATCTGAATGTACTCTTTACAATATCTTTAGCCCCCCTCCCCCCAAGCCATTATCCTGGGTGCTCCACTGGCATTTGTATGCTAGGTAATATTTTTTTATTTTACTTTTATGCTTATTCGTATTTGCTTGATCGTTTTTTTGTTTTTTTTTTCCTTGATTTCATTATTTTGAATTTGTGACATTACATATTTTTCTTATTGTTTAAATGATTATTTATGTAAAATACAAATTTATATCTCCAAAGTTTATTTACAAAGATTAAAAAAAAAAAAAAAAAATCACCTTTTTATTTTTTGACTTCTATTAAAGAGCTATTGTCTAAAATATTTATTTATTTATTTTATTTAATTGTATGTTTTTTTTTAATATTCAGAATGGTGAGTCATTCAGAATTTTTGTTCTTTCGACATATGATAAAATACGAAAACCCGAACTCGAAAATCCCGAAGCATTTTCCGTTTTTTTTGTGTGTGTGTTTAATAAGTAATTTCAATTAAGCAATTGACTTTTTAGAGGACTTTTGTTAAGTAGTATTATTTCATCTGGTTTTAATGCAACTCATTTTTCAAGATACAGCTAATTTTTGTTGAAGAAAATATATTAAGCGCTTTTATAAATTGTTCGGCGCTTCTGCTTAAAGGACTTGAAACAGAAAGTCCCGGATTAATTCAAGTCATGTGACCCAATCAATATGGAAGATACCGAATGGATTTGTTCATCGGATCCATGAAATAGTTAGAGATTTGATCATTTCTAAATAATTTTAGGCGATGTAAATAATAAAAAAATGGGAGCTAAAGATTCAAAACCATGTTGCATTACTTACGAGGAAGCTTCAGTTCGAGGTAAGATTAATAAAAAAAAGAAACGTAAATATATTCCAAGAATCAAGAAATCCTCGTAATACGAAATCTATATCTTGTTTCTAAATGTTATCAATATTTGTGTCGATTAATCTAAGTGTATTTTACAGTAATTTAATTGTTTGGGAAGTGAGATTGAAAGATTCGGCATTAAATTGTAGATCTTTCAATTTGGACTTTATCGTTGCACTTTAAATGTTTTGAAAATTAAAAATCAATAACCCATCATCCTGCGCATTTCAATAGGAAATCACGAGTTAGAATTTTATTGGATCGTGGATTAAGATCTGGATACTCCTTTAAATTATTGGGTTCGATATCTGATAGTCATATAATCTGATTTTAAATCTGCTGATGAAATGTATTGTTTTTTTTTTTTCTCCTGCGCTCTGCGATTTCATCATGTCGGATAGGTTAGGTGTGTAAGAGGATATTTTTTTTTTTTCCTTTCTAAGAAGACAGGTCTTAGTAATGTTTATATTGATTGCAGTGACATGTTCTAGGGAAGGATATATCATATTTTCGTAGGGAACTAAATGGAAAAAGAATAAAATTTACTTAATAAAATAAATAAGTGATCATAAAAAGTTCGTCAATTTTAGGTACTAAGTCATAAGTTAAATAAAAGATAGATTTCCTTTCGCTTCTGGTAAAACTTTTACTTCAAATTTGCTAATCGTTTTTAAAAATTCAAAAATTAGTCTCGTCAACGTTTTGTCTCTCTTTTGAAAATGTACAGAATGCCGTTGATAGTTGGAGAATACCACTATGTTACGACCATTCAGTGATTAATATCAGTGGTTTCATTCAGATTACATAGAATAGGATATATTTTGCCTGTAACGTATTTCTTAATCACAAGATATATAATAAGAAAAAATTCATGATTTACATATTTTTTTTATCCTTTCATGACGCCACTATTTAACGGTCAATTAAAAAAAAAGTTTCTAACGTCATAAGCTGCTGTAAATATGTTTTAAATGTTAGAAAATTAGTAAGTAATAACTTTCTAACAAATAATGTGATCATATAACTTATAAGTTTATTAGCAAAAAAGTTCCATCATCATTTCAAATACATTCTGTGCAAATTTTGTTTTCCTTCAATGAATGAAGAATTTCACAAAATCTAACTTTTCCTTTGCAAAAATGATTACTGCACACTTCTTTGAAACATAGAAAAGGGTGAATGCTACTGAATTCAAAAAACCTTACAATTAAGGCTGTTTCATGTTTCCTTGTGTCACACTCTCTCTCTAAGGGAATATAATTATAAGAATTTTACATTTTTCAAGGTAGTTGTGCTGTTTGTTTTCAAAATTAGAGCTGCTTAATAAGTGTTTCATTTACCAATAGTTTATTTATTATTGGTTTTAATTTTACATAGCAGTATAAAATAGAGCCCTTGTTTTAATTAAGCAAATTATATCTTTTTCCTTACTAATTTGACTTTGATGTAATCATTATTTATAAATATGCTGTTAAGAATTAATTTTTATGCTTTTTTTTATTTATTGTAGTATAACATACCCTCAAAATATTTTAACTATTTTGTTTTAATAGTTCTAAAAGCCTTAATTTTGAATTTCTAAAAATAAAAAAAAAAATAGCATATTGCAGTTACTACATAAGTTATTTTATTCATTTTTTTTTTAGAAATTTTGATCCAAATTTGTATATTCAAAAATAAATAATTCTCTTATTCATCTCCTATGTTGTATTTAGTAAATGCAATTCTTCCAGGACCTTTAAAAAAATTATTGGAAAAAACAACAAGATTCATTGTAATTAGTGATAAAAGGAAGAAGATATTCATTGTTTATATTATTCTAGATTGCCAAAAATGTAGGTTTTGAAAAAGTTCCATTGTTATATTATTGTGGAAATCAACATTATCTTCTGTGCTTTTTCTTTACTTCTATCATTTTATCCTTTTATATTTTCCAGAATCTTTAAATTGTGCTGGATATTATGGTAATGGACTTTTTCCAATTTTATTACAGAACTTTATAATTTTTAATACTGTTTTACTTTGTTATATACACTACTGTGTATTCCCTCCTGAAAAGGAATAACTTTACATAATCTTTCAGAATTGTTAAAGGAAATTAAGTATTTAAAATGTTGAGTTGTTGCAGTAAGTTTTGAGTTATTCAGATTGAACTAGTGAAAAGCATATAGAAAACTTATACAGTTTGTCCTGATTGTGATTTGTTTTGCTGTGTCTTGTATGTAACAATAATTTGTTTATATAAATTGTAATGCTTGAAAAGTATCACAATAGTGCAATTTTAGTACAGTGAAGTAATTAAACATGGTTTTAATAATATGATAAGCTGAGTATTCTATTTAAATTCCTTAATAAGCACATTCTTTTTTTTAAAAAAAAATGTTAATTTCAGAAAAAAAAGTTTGGAAATAAAATTTTGCATTAAGTACTTTAGATTAATATATTATTTTTCTTGTTACTTCTTGTATTATGCTATATTTTTACAAAGTTCTGATATAAGTATTTTTTTTTGAAAATGTTGATAATAATATTGTTTTTTCTGGTGGGTCAGTAATTTTTATATTCTAAAATAACTAATAAATACATAAATGTTTAATGCTACTCCCACATTCTGATATGATTACATTTATTAATTTAAAGCAGTGATGCCCAACCTACGGCCCGCGGGCCATATCCGGCCCGTGAAGGTGTTACATGTGGCCCGCTCTTTTTCCTTTTTGAAGCTCTGTCCTCCTTTTTAATATGTCAAGTTTAAAAACCTTTTTTTTTGGTTGAACAGATAGGATTGCATCGTTTTTTTTTTTTGTTGAATGGCTATGATTGGATTTTTTTTTTTGGTTGAACAGATTTAACGTTTAAATTTAATACATTGTGGCCTGCGAATTTCACAGCAAAGTTAAGTTTGGCCCCCATATTATGAAAGGTTGGGCACCACTGATTTAAAGTATTACCAGTGTGATTGTAAATTAACATAAAATGATTTCTATTATTGAACTGAAGAGATAATATATTATCAATATCTATTGAAAATCCTATGTTTCAATGATTTGCTCTGCATTTTAATAAATTATATTAGTAGCAGAAAATCTGAATGAATTATAATCTATAAGGCAAATGAAGCTATCTAAAATTTCAGTGAAATAAAACAGTACAAATAAAAATAGTAGTTCTGGAATCAAGTTCTACATATCTATTCCATGAAACTACTTAATTACTTTTTTACTTACTGATTTGAGAAGTTTCAGTATTATCAAATATATATATTAACATTTTTATTTTAGCAATTATTCTTATATCTCAGATGCATCTTGTTTGGTTATTTCTTGTCATTATCATAGAAATTAGCTGTCATTAATATTAATCATCATCATTTGAAATACATAAGTGTTTATAAATCATGAGAAAATGAATAAGTGTTTACAGTTTGTTTGATTTCATATCTTCATGTAGTCATACAATAAGGTTTTGATATCAAGAGTTTTCTAATGTTTTTTAGTATATCAAATCATTAAGAATAATCTTGATATTTAAAAGAAAAAGATTAGCTTTAATTATTATACAGGATGTCCCAGGAGGAAAAGTCAGTAGTCTGGGAGATCATAAAAGTATTGGTTATTCTAAGAAAAAAGTTTTCTCAGAATAAAGTGTCCTATTCTGAATTGTTTCTAAGATGGAGCTATTGGGATTTTGGTGACTTGAATTTGGATTATTAAACTTTGTATTGTTAATATTGTCCATCCCTGAGGCCATAATTCCCCACTGTCTAAATCATGTGAAGTGTAGTTCAGTTAAGTTGACGGTAGAGTTTTTGAAAATTTATTATAAACTGTAACAAATTTGTCATTTGCACAACATATATTAGCAACAGTAAATAATAGCAGTACATAATAGTTTGCAACTGTACATTGATGTAGCTCTACCTCAGAAATTGTTCAGAATAGGATACAGGCTCCTTAGAAACTTTTTTCCTAGAATGACCAATACTGTGGCCCCTCCCAGAATTTTGGCCTTTCTTCCTTGGATACCCTGTATAGCACATAGGCAGTGATAATGAAGTATCTCAGTTATAAACATATCTTTAAAAAACAAAAAACAAAAAAAAACTGGACTGCTATATATTTTAATATTATAATTTAGTAATTACTGCACCTGAACTTCAAGACTAGTTAGAAGATAAGTTTTTGAATTATTCACCACATAAAGTTGAAGAAGAAAGAAAAATGCGTAGGGCTGATAATAGTAATATACATATAGTCAAAGCAGTTTGATAGTGTATGATGTAAATGTCTTTCATCTGTTCTTTAACAGAAAAGGAAATTTCTAAGTGTTGTAGTGCAACCTTTAATGTTTTAAATTGTGTTTGTAAAGCTTAAATATTTTTTCCCCATTTTTTTTTTTTAAATTGCAAGGCATTTGTAAATTTTCTCAAATCCTTAAGTAAAATAGGACGTTTTTATTTTATATCAATGATTATTTGAATGTTATATCATTTATTAGAAATAGCTTACTTTAATTATGTTCATTAAATTAAAAAAGTTTTTTCCTGAGGCTGATTAATGTTCAAAAATTGATTATTAATTTTTTTCCTCTATTTTTCAACATTTTTTTTTAAATTGTAAAGCAGTTTGTCTTATTTAGGTAAGCTTAAGTTTGGTATGAACTTTTTCCACCCAGAAAACCCTCCAAGCTGAATTAAACATCATCAAAAACATCCTTCATCTCTACAACTACTCTGCTCATCTCTTTCACAGTCAACTTCACTATCTCCAAAATTCTTACAAACCTAATAGGACCTCACCCTCACTATCTCATCAAATGTATATCCTTCACCTACATCCACTATTAACTGCTCTTGAGATGATTTCCCCTACAATTACATTCTTGTCTTTAAATCTATCAACATGATAAACCCTTTCACAACCAACATAATAATCTTTAAGAATTTGACTGGTAGTACTGGCAGACATTTATCCATATACTACACCAAACTCATAGATGCTTTATTCAACAAGTGCCCTGTATTTCACATAGTAACACTCTACCAAAAAAACTGAACACTACTTCCTATTTTAACACTGTGAAATCCTTTGTCTACCATAATAGATTTACTTATCACCTTTAGACATTACATATAATGTTAATTATGGTATATTATCCCATCACTGCTGGATAAAATATCCATTTTAGCTGAACCCACCTTCCTTTCCCTATATGCTTTGTGCTGCCTCTTCCTAATAATGGCACATTTTCTGAAATTGTTGAAGCAATTCATCTCTAATTATAAAAGCAATATTTTAAGTGCCCAGTTGTATCCTTCTCTTTTCTTTATTACTTATCAGTGATTGCAGTTAGCTGACTTGACAATAAACACTTATTACAAAGATAAACATGAGTTATAATGAAACTCTCAACGTAGAACAGAACTGCACCTACTGATATATATCTATCATTTATGGTTACTCCTTCTGGTACCTTTTGAATAAACCATCCTTGTATTCATTTAAATATCTGTCCTTAACTTACAAAACAGTTTGCATGAAAGTAATAAATTACAAATTATTTTATTTTATTACTTTTAATTAAACAAATACATAATGTATTCCAACATGTTAGAATAGACTAAGTTTTCTATATAGATGTTTTCATAAAATGAATAAAATATAATTTTTTTTTATATAATTAAAAAGAATTTATATAAATTCAAATTGAAAATTAGCTTATATGTGGAGGGGGAGAGGATTTGTCCTGTCTTCTACTGCAGATTCTCATGTATTTTATTGCAATATGTATTCTGCTGTAAGTGTATGATTTATTATTTAATACCAAAAAAAAAGTGCTCTTAAGAACTCTGTATTGTAATGGACTTTAAATATTATTCAGTTTTTAATTAAATTTGTTCTGTTTATTCCATGTAAAAATACAGAAGACAATCAATGATTCTTTATTCTTAATTATCTTACAAGGAGACAACATATCATGAATTTTGATGCCCTTTTGGAGTACACATAAAATATATATGGGTTTGAGGGCCAACCCTCATGTATTTCTACATACATTGATCCTGGAATCAAATCCACTATATGTTTTGTTTTGTTTTTCTTCTTTTCTCTATCTTGGTTTGATTTTTCTTTTTCCTTATATTAATATACTTTTTTTTATTATTATTTTGTTTTTTCTGGCTTACATTAGTAATGCAACTGGAAATGTTAAATGTTATGCCCTTTACTTAGACAATAAAGTAAAATGTTACTTTATTTTTATGACTATTATTTATGAGGTCTGATGTATCATACATGTAATTGCTCAATTGTAACCTGATCTCTACTTTTTTGCAAATGCAAGGAAGAAAAAAAAAAGCATTATACAATTGTAAGTATACCACTATTTTTTTTTTTTTTTCAAGGAAAGAAAATACTGAGACAGTTAAGATTATTTATCTTAAAACTTCCACAAAAACAAAACAAAAATCTTTGAATTTGCAGTTCATAATTCAATAAAATTAGTAATAATGCAATCAAAACTTTTCCTCTTTTTGAATAAGCAAATAATCAAATCAAATGTTTTTCCATGAGGTGCAAAGCTTTAGAGTGTTTTGCATAAATTATCACATTCCTCTTTGAATTTGTAGAATAATAGCAATGGAGAATTCTTACAATGGAATAATTAAGACCTGAAAACTTGTTGAAGTGGGTAGAAGTTTACAGAAAACTAAACAAAGAACACGCATTTAAGGTATGCATAAGGAAGTCAAGCCAAGACTGAAAAAAAAAGAAGAAAAAAGTCACATGGACACAAATTTGGAAATAAGATCCTATCTCAATAACTACAACTTGATCTTGTAATAAATTGTAATGCAATTTATTCATCTTAGTTCCTTCATCATTCTAATTTTTTCATGCATTTAAAATAATTATTATTTAAATAGTGGCATCTTGCATTCTAATGTAATTATAACACACAAATTATTAGTTTCTGAATACTGATTCCAAGAGTAGTCAAAAAGATGAAAAAAAGGTCAACTTACAATCATGTAAATATGATAGTTGAAATAGTTGTAACTTTGACATTTAGAATCGAGAGAAGTATCTATGTTAAAGAATATCACTACATATGCATAGAGGTTTCATACATTCAATTCATTTTGGGATTTTTTTCAGAAATGGTAAAAACTTGAATCCGCTTTGTTTATAGTTAGTCTCTGCAGGATCAACAGAAAGAGAAAAAAAAAATTCAATTTTCCATTTCTTCATAATATACTGGGTTATCAAAGTTACATTTTAACTAGAGTTTGTCTTTAATTTTATTAATATTACTTTGGTAAGTTTATAATGAAACATTTTTGTTTGTTTGAGTATATTTGCAACTAATGATTCTCTAAATTATTTGAAATATTTTTATTAAGGTCTGTTTTTAACCAGAAGTTTTGAATGTTTTGAATAGTTATTTTACTCCTGATTGTTAAAGTGACGCAATGATAAATCTTATTTGAAATAAATGTCTTAATGATATACAATTAGTTTGTATTTGTAACATTAGAAAAGAAAGATAAATATGGTTTTACACTGTTTTTACTAGCCAGTCTGCTATCTGCATAATGTTTCAAAGTAACCTTGTAAATTCCATTAGGCATTGATTCCACTTTAGTACAGTAAATGTCAGTGCCAGTGTATTCCTGTTCCTGATCAGTGCTGGCCATCATTTTATTGTTTTGTTGCTTTTCACATTATGTACTGATTGTGTAAGATTCTCCAAAGGTTTTTTAGTGAGGTTATAGTGTGGGGACAAGAAGGCCAGTTTTTTTTTTTTAATGTGGGTTTCAAAAAAACTTCAATTTTCCATTTCTTCATAATATACTGGGTTATCAAAAGTTACATTTTAACTAGAGTTTGTCTTTACTATTTACCCATACTATTTTTTTTTTTAGTTTTTAAATGTTTTTTGAGTTTTAAACTCCATTGTCAAAAACAAAAATCAACTATACATTCTGTTGGCTGTGTTAACAAGTGTATCTTCAGCCTTGTTGAAGTTGTCAAACTAGGCTACACACAATTACTCAAATTGAAGAAGATGCTTCTACATCAGATCACGGTTACTGTTTTATCCATGCATCAGGGATCCCCAAACTTTTTTTTTCCTCAACCCCTTCAAGGAATCCTTGACATTTTATTGACTCCCTTCATTCTTTTGATTAATAAAACTTAATGTTATAAAGTTTATTTAATTTTAAAACATAAGCAAAAGTGTACAAATTGATATCGACGTTAGGCATTATCAACATGATGATGTGGCAGAATGTTTTACCTTTTTATATATTTGATACAGCAAATTTTTATTTACTTATTGTAATGTGTAAAATACTTTCATTTTTTTTAACAGCTTCAAATATTATGTTATTAATTTTTCTGAAACCCACATTCACACAAATAAGCATGGAAAAAAAACTATCACCTTTAATCAGCATTAATGAAATCCCAGAATGAAACTGACATTTATGGAATGGATATACAGTCGGACCCCGATTTAACGAATTCATCGGGACCGAAAATTTTATTCGTTAAATCGGGGTTTATTCGTAATATCGGGGTCCAAAATAAAAATTTTTCTGCACTTACCTTATGGAACATTCTTAATAAGCAACTACACAAAAATATCCGTATTTAGAAATTGTTCACTTTTTATTCAGCAGCTAATAATACAGCGAATAATTAATTAGTTAATTTGCAATTTTAAAGTATATACTGACTGTGAGTAATGTTTGACAATTTCCTTGATTCCTGAC
>JAFIDM010009631.1:81279288-81301717 GCA_023159025.1 Thereuonema tuberculata | reverse complement strand
TTTTTAAAAACTTTTTATAAAAATGTAGACACGCTTTAACAAAGCGCCTTATTTTTCGAAAGCGAAAATATTGCTTTAGCGTTGTAACCTTCAAATATTTCCTTTTTTTGAATAAAAATGCACTTTAAATGATATTTCATCGTTTATTTAATAACAACAGATAAAAAAACAAACAAAGATTTATATTTTAATAAAAATAAACGATTTATAACAATAGAAACATAATAATTAGTCAACTTCTCATATATTATTTCTCAAAGGTGTTTTTTTTATTTCCCTTAATACTTCATCGAAATCAATGATTGAGATATTTTCAAGATTACGTTCACCGCTAATGATGAAAAATAAACAGATTGTTTAAAATTAATGTTTTCGTTAAAAAAATTTATTTTAAAAATCTTTTTTGTAAAAATGTAGAAGGCAATCTATTGACAATCTGTTCATTTATTTATTTCCACATTACCATTCGGTGACTGATCAAGATACCATGCGAATTATTCGCACGGGTCAACTTTTTTATAAAACTTGAGAAGACGCCATCTATTGACAATGTGTTTAACTAACATGCACACATGTTATTGTTGGATTTGTTTATTATTTCTCAAAGGTGGTTTTTTGTTGCGAATTATTCGCACGGGTCAACTAGTAACAATGAATTTCAATTGTAACTATTCCTTGTTGTGGCGACTATCTCAATATCATTGTTAGCCATTAAACAGTCATCCAAAGAAATATCAAATGGACTATAATAGAATGTGATTGAAGTCTGTGGAAAAACGAAACCACAGTATTCCATGTATAGTAAGCATTTTAATTTCAGAAAGTGGATTTTTATTGAATAAGTATTGTATACATGCATAAATACAGTACATTTATGAAAAAAGATAAAGAATCTGCACATTTCATTCACACCTTGAGTTATCGCCAACAGAAACCTGGGAATCCCAGATTCCCATTTGACAATAACTAAGACGTGAATGAAATCTACAGATTCTTTATCCCTTTTTCATGTTTCATTTTTTTGCACGCTAAACTCCCCTGTATGGTACATTATGGTAATAAACTGTGTAAATTCTAAAAAATATATTTTTTACACCATTTAATTAAAATAAAATGTGTGAACTGTTATATTCCAGTGTAGTATTGTTATACATTTAGTTTTAAAAAAACTTTAATTGCATTTATTGTAAAAACCTTAGTTTTTAATTTTTTGCTCAAATCTATGCATTTTCTTATTAATATTGTGTTGGCCAGTAAGCAATGTTGAAATTTTCATTAAACAATACTAATGTTGTTTATTTAGATATAAAATTCTTTATTAAACAGTGTATTGGCTGTTTTGATTTGCAACATTTTACCATCTTTTGGGCAGCTTCATAATTCCATTTTCCCAGAACTTTGCATCCTTTTCAGCAAAAAACCTAGACGGGCATTTCACAGGCCTCCTGTGAAATCAAAGTTTTTATCATCAAGTGAGTTTTGCAAGGATCTAAACAAATAGTAATCTGAGGGTGCAAGATCAGATTAATATATATGAATATTAATATCAGATGAATATGACTTCAAATCCATCATTTTTTGCCGACTCTTCAAAGATGCATGTGGTTTGCTTTGTCACAATGGAAGACTACTACTTTTCTTTTTTGCCAGTTCTGGTCGCTTTTCCTCAATATTTGCCTTCAGTTGGTCCAATTGGGAACAGTATTTCTCAGAATTAATGCTTTCGTTAAATGACAGAAGCTCATAATAAGTACTCCTTTCCATTCCCACCATATGCAGGGCATGACCTCCTTGAGGTGTAAACTAGCCTTGGGAGTGGTTAATGGAGCTGATCCTAGATTATCCCAATGTCTTTTTCATTCCACAGTATTATAAACAATCTATTTTCTCCCATAACAACCTGCTTCAAAATGGCTCTTTGTTATTGCATTTCAATAGTGAATCACAAGCCGAAATCCTATCGATGAAATTTCTTTCTCTTAAATTATGGGGAACTCAAACATCGCATCTGGAAACTGTTCCAAGTTAGTGTAAATGGTTTTCAATGCTGGAGTTCGATGCTTTCAATATCTCAGCAATGTGCCATGTTGTGTAACATGGATTATCATAAAGTAATTAATGTGGATATTTGGTTATATCAATCTCAGTAGGCCTACCAGAGCATTTGTCATCGACCAGACTAAAATCTCCATCATGAAGCTTTTTAAACCATCTTTGAACCATTCATTCGTTAACTGCACTATTACCGTGCACATCATAAATCTTTTTTGTTGTTTGAATCATATTTCTCCCTTTGGGGAAAAAAAAAAGCGCATAATTGCTCAAAAGTACACCTTATTGTCAACATCTTCAAAACAGGTGCAATTCAAGAAAATTTAACAAAATGCAATGATATTTGTCATTGAATTATCCGCTTTCAGAATATGTATATATTTCATAGGTTAAGAACCACACGTTGTACTGAAAAACAGAATAGTGCCATCTACTGCAAAAATCCGACATTGCTTTTGGCCAACCTAATACATTACTTTGCAGAATAATAGTGATTCACTATATATCTTGCCATTATATTTAACACTTTAAATATGTAGGTGAGATATGCGTTTGAGCCAAATGGCAACTCAACTATGCAAGAGCATTGTTTATATCATATTTTCTTGCAATGTTCAAAGGACAAGATGATGCAAAATAGCTAGATATATATATTTTTGTTATGTTCTGATAAAAACTAATATTATTTACTACTATTATATATATTTTTTTATAATATTTTCTTATCATTGATCATTATTTTAATTTTTAAGTGAATGCTACTCAGGTTTTCTGATTCAAGTAATGCAGTTTTTAGGATCTATATACACTAGTGGCCAAAATTGTGGAAACCTTTTAGAAAATTTGTTTTTTTCAAGTTTGCTAGCTCATAATATTTATTTTTCTTAGATTAACACCGTAACATTTTACATCATTAGAAAAACAATGTAATACATAATACAATTGAAAAAATTATACAGTTTGTATTTTATAAGTTCTCACCATTTCTGTTAGTACTTCGTCGGGAAATCTTTTGCGGCAATTACGGCTTTACAATGTCGTTCCATGCAGTGAACCAAGTGTTTTAGTTCATCATGTGTTGTAATATGGAACCAAGATTGAATTGTAGCTTCTATTAATTGTGTTTTATTCCTAGGTTGTTTCTGACTGACATGTTTCTTCAATATTCTCCACAAATTTTCTATAGGGTTTAAGTCAGGCCTATAGGGTTTAAGTCAGTTTAAGTCAGGTTTAAGTCTACATGGCCATTCTAGAAGTGAAATGTTATTTCCCTTAAACCACTTTTTACAGACGGCAGCAACATAACAAGGAGCTGAGTCTTGCGGAAATAGATAGGTCTCATTATCTTGAAAAAGGTCACTTGCTGAAGGCTTTAGTTTTGGCTCAAGTATTATTCTCGATGTATTTTGGCATTTAAAATACCATCAGTTATATAAATTCTACCTACACCTTTAGCTGTCATGTAACTCCAGATCATGACACTAACGGCATGCTTCATAGTAGGTACAGTGCACTCAGGTAACAAATCTTTTCCAATTCTCCTCACATATTTTATTGCATCTCTGCCAAATATGGATATTCTGGTCTTGTCACTTTAAATTACTTACTCCATTGTTCTTTTGACCAATTAATATATTTTTTTAGCCCATTCTAATCTCTTCATTCTTTTCATCTCGTGTAATATATAAAAATGATTCCACAACCCCTTTCATAGTATTTAAAATAATTTATTTAAATACTAAAGCAGCAAATTTTCGGGAACATATTTTACGTCATTCCCTTCTTCAAGCAAATAAGGAACTAACATATCAAACAATAACTTAAACAGAAAGAACTTCATATATTAAATATACACACATCAATTGAATAATATAAATTGTTACGACAATTGTTTGTTATTTAACTTACTCATATTATTACATTTATACATGATAATAATATCCATATACACAATAAATTGACAAAGTTAATAATCCAATCCATTGATTGTTACTCCTTTTTGATTGTCTGTCTTAATTAAATTTCTAATTAAACCAATAGTGATTGGATTAACTCTAACACCCTCATATCTATTAAAGTTGTTATTCCTTGTGTTTTTGATGATACAACTCTCAAGGATTTTTCTGAATTTCCAATTAGTTTCTTTATATAAAATTTTAATGTCCTCATTCATAATGTGTCCTTTTTTCAAGCAATGGTGAGCTTTGTTTGGGAGATAGAAGTGGCTTTTTCCTTGGAATTCTGGAATTTAAAGCGAAGTCTTTGAGTCTGCGTCGAATACTCCTTGCACTCACATGCAATCCACATTCTGATAATTTATTTTTAATTGAATTAGATGATTTTTTTGTGTGTCACTTAAACTCAGTCTTTTAATTCTCCTGTCATCAACAGCTGTTGTACACCTTTTTCTGCCTTTACCAGGTGCATTGCGAAGGGATTGAGTCTCTTGATATCTCTTGTATAGCTTCAAAATCCCACCTTTTGTTATATTTCCACCAATTTTTTTAATGATTTCTTCATAGGAGTATTTTTCTTCTATATATTTCCACCAATTTTTTTAATGATTTCTTCATAGAATTATCCTTCTTCGTGCAAAATTAGTATTTTAGTTCTTTTCCTGGGTGACCAGTCAAACTTTTTTAATCTTTCATCATACAGTACGCTTAAACTTCGAACCCAAAAAAACCCAACAAAAACGTACGACCAAGTTGATTACCCTGTTGACAACTGATAGGACTGCTAACACTAACTGAAATGAGAGGCAATTCATACTAGCACCTTATTGGTTCCTTGCTGTATCATAGCAGCACGTGATTGACTTTCAGAACAATCACTGTCATTGGCCGATTTTGACTTTAAGTAAATCCACTTCTTTTTACTGAAGCAGTTGTGTTTTCTTTTTTTGTTGGTTATTTGGCTATAACTTTTGACAGAATAATGATAATTCAATTCAGTTTAGTTCATTACATTCTGCATTAAATTATGTTTCTAATATTATAATATTATTTTAAAAACAGTTGATGTTCAGAGCCATGAAACCTCCAAAACACACATTTTCTAAAATGTTTCCACAATTTTGGCCACTAGTGTAAATGGACCATAAATTCTTTAGTAAAAATTAAAAGCCAATAATGAAACGGCATGCTCTGTAAATCGCCAGTGAAATGAAACTACATATTACTTTAGAGGCCAATAAATTTTTTGATTTTGAAATTATCAAGGTTGTTTTAATAACTTTCATATAGTATTAAAAAGTATTTGGCAGAGCTTATTAATACAACTTAGACTTAACACTTAGGTAGCTAGATTTGTATCTAACTGATGACGTATTGTATATTTCTTCTTGTTTATTTTGGTAATCTAGTGTGAGCATAGATTTGTGTTTTGATTTACATTATTATTTAAACCATTTGAAATTTATAGATAATATTTTATTATGATGGAAATATTAATAGCATATTACATTATATAAATTTAGGCTTTCAGATTATGTATTAAGTATTTGCTTGAATCATTTTGTCAAAACTTGTTTAATAGCAAACAAAATATGAACATCTTTGACACAAGCTGTTTATTTGTAGCTGTATTTCATTCACATTGTAAAACATGTCTTGTGTTGAAACAAACCAAATCTATAAGAGCAGCACTATGAAATTGAATCATAGTTCATTTAAAATCAATGGATCAGATAAAGTAAATTAAAGTTACAACCAATACTTACATTATCAATGTTAAAGTGTATAAAGCTTTCAATAAATTATAACAGCAAATTTAGTGAGAAGATAATCTATATCCATTTTGTTATCTATAAACATTTACAGTTAACTTCAATTATTATTTTTCTTTTCAATTGTAAATATTTCCTTGCATTTTCAGGAAACACAGAAATCAATATTATATAAACAGAATAATAAAGTAGTATACTATAATAAATGTTAAAATTTTGTAGTAGTTTTTGTTAAGCATCCTTAACTTTCCACATGTATGGTAGAGCTTTATGATAGGGTTTTGAAAAATTGAACTAATGTATCCAAAATTTACATTATCTAATAGTTATCATTAGTTACAGTGATAACCTTAAACTTAATTTATCCATGAAAAAGTTTATTGTTTAATATTTTTTGAAATGCTTTCATCATTTATTTTAAGATTATTAAGTTATTTAAATGTAATCATATCCAATTATTTTAATTGTCAATAAAGCTTATAGATTTCAGTAATGATTCAAAAGCTTGTCAACATTATAAAATTGTAAACTGTCCTTAACATGTCTGTGAGAAAAGATTTCCTGGGAACAAAAACATTCAAAATAGTAATGATTTGAATGTTGGAAATGTATCATTTTCTGAAAAACTGATAATTTTAATTTATTTTCACTTTTAGTTTTACTTATTTATTTAGTTTTTAACATTAAAGCAGTTTTTTTTTTTTTACTTTCATTGGCTCTAAAACAACTTATACTGAATCGATAGTATTGAATCATTGGTGATGAAATGCTATGTTCCTTTTTGGATTATCAGCAGAAGATTCACAAATGTTTAAAATTGGGAACATAATATCAAATGTTTGTTACAGTATTAATATTTATACCTTTTATTAAAGACATCAAACAGACTTTTATTTTCGTATTGAGTGAAAAACTAAATGATTCAGCATATGAAGTAGTGTTAACTATTCAACTTACAGATCTCTTCTTTGTTTGTACACACTACACCAAAATGGCTGACCAAAATGCTTGGTATAGTTCATTTATTTGCCAACTTAAAATATGGATACGATTTTTTTTTTGGTCTTGACTTAACCCATTCCCAGTACCTTTAAAAAAAAAAAGGATGATTTTTTAACTCACTGCAAAATGGATACTTGAGAGTATACCAAGTAAAAAATAAAGTTAGATTGTAATGTAATTACTAATAATTCAGAACAATTCATGTATCATCGTTATTGGGTACAGTGAATATGTATATGTGAGATTAAGCAAAAATGTGTATGTCTTTTATTTTTATCGATTTTACTTCTTTAATCCAAGATATTTGGAAGAGAACAATAAAGAATTTTAAATGTATTGGACCAATCCCCAAATTAATTATGTTTCTTTCTTGGAAAATTGCAATTGAAGGTGTGCTTAAGAGATAGCTTAAACCACATTTTAAAAAATATGAGGCTATGACACATTGAAATAAGAAATAATGATAAAAAAAATATCAAGATAAAATAAAAATATCTAATATGAGCATCATATCCATAATAGATTACTAAAAGAGATCATGGGCACCTTCAGAAAGGGGAGGGCAAAATATTTTGTCATAGCATTTTACTCTGTAAAATCCTGTAAGTTAAAGAAGTTATGTGAATTAATTTGAAACTTGAAACTTCTAGGAGAAGGTGGGGCAGATGCCCTATCTTGCCCGAATGTATGGGCAGCCATGCTAGGGATACGTTTAAATGTGACAATCTCATAATCGTTACCAGATAGGATCAGGTCTTTGCATCTGTATTATATTGACATACTTTGTGAACTCCTAGCAACTCCAAAATGTGTGAAGCTAGGAAAATCCTTAACTGAAAGACATGTAATATTATGAAAAGCTTATAGAGATAAAGCTCTGTTCCAAACACAAAAATTTAAAGCATTTTCAAGAGGGCAGAGAGAATTTGAAAGATGACCCCCCTGGTTAACTCAGTAGTTGACATTCAGAAGAACACAATAGCAGAATTGAATACAACCACAGCAAGCAAATTTCATATGTTTCCAAAGTTTATATGGACTGATTACAAGTGTGCTTTGACTTAAAACTATTCGTACTTACAGCCAAGGTCCCTTAGAGCCTATTTTACTGCAAAAAAAAATAAAAATGACCATGATGAGATCCTTGGTCTGTTCACACCGGTACACTTACTCAGTTCTCTGGAAACTGAATAAGTGTGTTCTCCTAGAAACTGAAGTTTCTAGGAACTATTTTGGTGAAAATGGATGGTTAATAACCATGTATTCATTCATTCATATATATGTATATGAACTCTTAATTTTTTTTTCAGTCTCATTACTTCCTTGCTACATTGTATTAACATAAACAAAAACAAACAAAAATTGTTTAAAAATTCTAATATCAGGCTAAAATTCTGATGCTGTGGGATATTAAATAAAAAGTATTTGTATTCATTTACTCTGTTTTCTTTTATTGAGCCAAATTAAATGATATCCCGTAAATTTTCTATTCCTAGTGACTGTCCTGCATGCATCTTGTAAACAGTAGCCTTTTCCCAAAGATGTCTCAATCCAAATTGAAATTAGGGCATAAGATTTGGTTTCTAAAAATACTTTTCATTTTTTTTTTTCTTTATCATGACAATTTGTTTCTTACATTCCTTCCCCTTTCATTTTTGTACCCACTTTTTCTGGACATACTGTAAGTTTAATGTCTTAATCTTCGTTAAAATTGTTTTCTGTTATCACATTATGGAAATGCAGTGGAGATCAGGAATTAAAGTAGATAAACTTTTTTAATAGTGTAGTGTGGAGTCCTTCATAAATTTTAATAACAAAGAGAAAATAAAAAAAAAAGCAACATTAATATTTGCTTCTGTTTAATTATGGTAAAATTGGGCTTTGGTATGATTATGATATTCCAGTGAAGTAGGGTTCTGATCCCAAACATTCTTTTAAAGATTGATTAATTTTTAAATCTTTATTCTTTTACTATAGTAACGGAGAGCGAACTGAAGCGTTTGAGGGATGCATTTAAGCGTGCGTCTACACTTAATGGCATTATTACCAAGCAGGCCTTCATAAAAGAAGTCTTAGGGGAAGGAGTTCCAACAAAATTAGCTGAGGTAAGGCAGTAATTGTAAACTGAAAAGCTAGAATTATAATAATTAAAATATATATAGGAAAAAAAAAATCAAAATACTCTGTTTCAGTTTGCAATATCATCATTTTTTATTTTTTTTTAAATCTAAATCATGAAATTATTTTACTTTTCATCATTTAGTTTAAAATGAGATAAACGAGTCTTCTTTTTTGGTGAATTATTCTGTAAAAAGGTCTGTAAAAGTTCATTTTGTACCCAAAATGAATGTAGTAACTGGTATTTTATCACTCAGTGAATTAATCCACAAAATTGACTATTTTATCTCTAGGTACTTTTTTTGCAATTTATTGATTTCAAACAGCAACAAAGTTATATCATCTAATAATTAATTTGTGTTAATTTTGTAATGAGATTGTAGTTCCATAATGACCAAGAAATCCTATAGTTTTTATTTGGTATATATTTTCGATGAATTAAGAAATTTAATTTAAACTTAGCAGAAAATCTATGTGTAGCTAATTTTCTTTTATTGAAAAATAGCAAATAATGTCTCTCTATATCTACTTGCTTCCTCTTTCAAATCCTAATTTGAACATGCATAAGTTTGAGGAAGGGTATTAATGTTATACCTTAATCAGAGATTAGTAGGTTTCAGTTGTATTTCATTTATCATTTATGGAGATTAATGTGTATTTCACCAAATGTTATTCTTGCTTTCAATTTACCATTGGTTTGATAAGTTAAAAGTGGCTGGGTCATATAGAAATCAATAAGCTAAAACTCAGCTTTTAAGTGAATCCTTATGCTCCATTTAGATCAGTGTTTCTCAACCAGGGTCCGCAGGGATCTCATTGAATCACACTTATTTTAAAATGGTTTATTATGAATTATTTACCAGTGTGCATAAATGCTCCATAGAATTTTATTAAATTAGTTTTCATTCAAAATAAAGCATAATCATTTACTATTTCGTTGATTATTAATATAATCCCTTTACTTTTTCTTTTATCGAATAGCTATGAGTGGGTCCACCAAAAAAAAAAAAAAAAGAAGGGAAAAGGGGTCCATGGGTAAAAAAAGGTTGAGAAACCCTGATTTAGATCAATTAGAATTTAATATGATTTGTTTTGATTAAAGTCGTGAATGACATTAATTTTCGGAATTTTATCTGATATCTCAACTGACATACTTTTGAGTCTGGATAAGACTTCGGTATATTTTTTTTCCCGAAGATCAGGGGAAAGCTTTTGAATAGTACTTTCTTAAATTGAAGTGGCCCCTCTCTCTTCTACCGTAAAAGATATTTGTGTTACTATCAAAATTCATTCCCATTTACTTATACACTGAAAAAATGTGATGGTTATCTAAGCCCAGTATAGATTTGGCGCTTAAGGAAGATAATAAAAAATAAAAATAAAAATCACTTTTGTCACCTTTGAATAAAACAATTATATATAATTTGTAAAAAGACAAGCAGCATTTTCACATTAATGTATCTATTAAAATACTCGTTAATTCATGATATTACATAAGTTATAAGGAGCATTTTTAAAATTATGTAATTTAATCATAAACATAAAAAGATTACCTTTCCTTTTAATGGAAAATTCCTTTATGGATCTTTAAATCTTACTTTTGCTGAGGATTTACTTTTAATTTCATACTTTAATAATAGGCTGATATTTTATAATTCTATGAATAAATTATTATTTTATAAGCAAGTATATTATTGTTGATTGAACATTTTCAGTTGAATATTTTTGGCAAAGGAAGTTTTCATTAAATTGAAAACATTAGATTGGTCTCTCTCTTTTAGATCCTAAAAATTTCTAAAGGAAAATTTGAATGAAAAAAAAAAAAATATATAAAGTTTAAAAAGTAAAAATAACATTTGAATGGTCCTGGTAATTGCTTTCTTCTGATATTAGAACTAAAGAAAAAGAAAAGTACCTACCTTAGCCTATTTAAAGAGATTTTGACTTAATATTTAATAAATGAAGAGAGGTGAGGAAAAGCAAAGTTTTAAGATGGTAAGGTAAGCTTAAAGCAAATGTTATTGATAAAGGTAGCTTCTAATGGCAAATGAGTTTACTGAATAGTACTTTCACGTAGAAAACAATCAAAACATAACATTTTTTTCATAAATTAAAGATACACAAAAAATAATTTAATCAGCCGAAGATTTTCTGAGAAGAATTAGTAAAACAACACAACTTAACATTTCAAACATTATCCTAATAAATTAATAAAAGAGTAAAACGTTGGCTATAAGTTGCCTTAAATTAGTAGTTCTTGAGCTATAAGTGGAGATCAATAGGGATCATAAGACATTACTAAAAGAGGGGTGCAGGCTTTTCAGTAAAACTTTTTTCTTCAAATTCTGCTTTAAGAATTGTTTCCACTTATTCAGTTCTTCGATTGGACATTGATAATTATGACTAGACTGGAGAACCATCAGTGACTGAATAAAAATGGTTGCTCTGATGAATAATAATAAAAAAAGAACATCAATTAATAGTTTTTCTAAAACCTCTCTTGAAAATAAAAATAAAACAATCTTTCTTTGAAATTTAAAGTAGTATTCAAACAGAAAGGGTGTGGTAACACATTAATTTGCTGAATAAGCATGCAAAATCTTAGTATTCCACTTGAACAGTTTTCTTCTCTGTTTACCTATTTATCTGTTTTTATTGCATCACATTTGGACTGGCAGGAAGGATTTCCATAAAATTTGGTCCTATGTAAATTATAGACACGTTTATTTTGCTTTCCATCCCTCAAAAATGACCCCTGAAATCTCTCACTGAAATGGTTGGGTTTATCCAACTTAAAACCTGAGCAAAACTATTTTGGACTCTTCCTCTATCAATATATATATATATATATATATTATTATTATTATATTGGAGAAATACTAAAACAGTATCAGTGCAATAAATGATTAAGGAGAAATGGTTTGTGCTTCATTCTATGCATTCTTATCAAATGTTATAGAATTCTGAAAGTTCAATAGTAAGATTGGATACAATTAGATTAAAACTAAAACATAATTTGTATGCATATTATAAATAAAATTTATAAATATTGAATAGCCTATCCAATAACAAGTATTCTTATAAAATTCTGTGTCAGATGTGCTCAATAAAGTAAACAGTTCTTTTCATTAAAATTATCAATGAAGAAACAGCAAGATTATGTAATAAAAGAGTGAATGGTAAATTCAGTACAGGTGTAACTTATGATGTTTTCCTGGTTTATCTCTTCAGTTATTGTTGCCCAGAAACTGATTTGAAATATGATCTGGAGCTTTTACATTTTCTTCAGAAATTTCAAAAATGGAATCTACTGTGATTAGGAAAGAAATTTAAATTTGCTTCTGTACACATTACCACACACCAATAAATAATGTTATTCACCCTTTCTTCAGAGATTTTGAGTGTAGTAAAATATCCCCCCCCCCTTTTTTTTTGGCTCTTTTGGACAATAGCTGTTAAACAAGAATATAATGGTTTGGAAAAAAAGAAAGAAAAAATGTATTTTTAAGCGTGTTTTTTAATTAATATTTATTTGTCAAGTGCTACTAAGCCATTAGAATAATAAAAGTTTCATTTCTATTAGTTTCTTTCTGATCCCTGTTCAGAACTAATATAGGGATTATTATGGAGCTCTATAGAGCAGATCATATCCAGGCTCTGCCCAATCATTTGCTGTGTGACATGCTGACTGTTGTTATCATTTTTTCTTCTCTGGTGACCGTTTTTTACTAAATTCTCTATCTGGATGAATTGTGTATGTATGTAAATAGATTCAGTTATGAGCTCCATAATATTTGACTTTTAATTCATTCTTTTGTCTGTAATTCTGTTTTTAACTCATTTTTGCCTTTAGTGAACTCACTTGTCCTCCTATGTGTTCAGGATCAAAAAATTTTATCTTCAGCTTCAGTGCTTGAATAGTGCCAGAATAAGCATTCTTTATTAAACATATATGCATCTCACTTTCATTCAATATTGACTTTTATTGCAGTATTTTATTTAATGGAATATTGTTCACTAAATTGGAATGAGTCTCAGAGATATTTTTATGAAACATTCTTTTAGTGAATAAATATAGTGTGTTCTTTTAGTGAATACATATAGCATAATCAATTCTGTTTTTATGATTTAAAATATTTTTTTTCTATATGGATAGCATCTAATCTTCTATCAGATCTAAATGTGGATGAGGGACTTGCAGGCCAATTTAAACTACTGCATTGAAATATTGCAGTATTGGCATCACTGATTGATTTACCTAGACCTATATGCTTTCAAACTTTTTTTCAGAACTGAGTAGATTGTGTCATAGTTAGACATAGTTATTATTAATAGAAGAAACTTAATTTTTGGAAATCAAAACATCATCTTATGTTCTTAGCAGCCAGAAATTTCCAAAGGGCTGTCCATAAACTACGTCAATCTAATTTTTCTTACCTATTAAGAATACCTGTTAATCAGTTGAATAACTAAGTCATTTCATCAGTCATAGAATTGATAGAGAATCATATCCTTTAACTGGCAAACAGTCCTAAAAGATCGTGGCATAATAGAAAGTCATTATGTCTGTTGATATCTAGGCAATTATTTAACAACCAAAAATAAAAATCTGAATAAAAAATTTTAATTCTCAATATAACTTAATATACTATTAGTAAATACATTAAATATTTTGTAATTTTTCCAACAAAGTTTAAATCTTAATGATTGATAGTTATACATAAAAAATAAATTTAAAAATCTTAAAATTATCTTTGGGTAGGTATTAAAAAAAAATCAAATAATCTAAATACAATATTAAAAAATAGAATCATAATCTAAAATTAAAACTCTCTCTTTTTGGTATTATAAGCAGGTACAAATAATCGAAAGATAGATCTTAAAGAAATACAGTCGAACCTCCATATATCGAACTTCCACATATCGAAATTTTCTATATATCGAACTCTTAGCAAATCTCCATGTTCATTACATAGAAAAACTGTTTCTATATATCGAAAAAATCTCTATATATCGAAAAAAATTTTCAAGACTTATTGGGATAAAAGTGTGGATAAAGTTGAATTGCTGATGAATGTAGATAGCGGTATGCGCAAAAAAGACATTTCAGCTAAATTTGGTATTCCCGACTATTATAAAAAAATCGGAATGCCGTTGTTGATTATCCTATAGACGAAGACATACTGAGTTCGTTTCATGAAACTGAAAAAGAAATCGAAGAACCATACGAAGTAAATGAATCTGAAAACATTTCCAAGCCATCGAAAAAAGAAATGCGAGAAGCGTTTGAAACGATGTCATGGACTTCAATTCGCGGAAAATGTTCCTGATGAAGTTTTTAGTGGACTGAATAAAAGCTAACATTTCTTTGATGAACTTTCCGCAAAACTGGCTGTTCAGCAAGATATTCTAAGTTTTTTTAACAAAAATGTAATTGTGATCATTGTAACCACTGTCTGGATTATTGTTTTTTTTAAAGGTATGTAGTACTCAATAAATCTTTCATATTAATTCATTTTTTAATTACCCGTATTAACTTTCATTTAATGTGATTCGCGTAAAAATTAGGAATTGAGTTTCGTATATGAAAATTAGCTTTAATTTTAGTGTTTTAGGAGTAATTATGATAAAATTCTGTATATCGAAATTTCTATATATCGAATTTTTTTCCGGCAATTTCCTACTTCGATATATGTAGGTTCGACTGTATTCAAAATCTGAAATTAAAATTACCTTTTTTCATATTAGAAATTTTTGCATTTTGATGCATATTCCTCATATTCAAGCCATATTTTCATCTAAACTTTAAAGTTTACATAATTGTGGGTGTTTTAATGAATTTTGTAGTTGGTATTTTTGATTTCAAAAAATGAGCTTAAGTGAAATGTAATTTTAACATTACATATTATCTGACCCCTCCCTCGTCACACTTTATCATGCTAAGCACAACCCCCTCCCCTCTGATATGCATATGTACTTTATGGACAGCCCCCAATGTAGAAGAACTGTTATTTTTTGTTAGTTATATATTAGCTATACAGTGATAAGTGATTGAAATATTAATTTTTTTAAATATACATATTGATTCAAAAGGGATGCTAGGAAAATAATTAGATTTTTGTTTTGTTTTTTTAATTTTTTTAATTTTTTTAAAACTATAATTGAGGTGTTGACATGGGAAAGGTAGTAAGTTAAAAAAAAAAAATCATTTTTCAGATTTTTCATTCAAAAGGTAGTAAGACATAGTGCCCAGGGCGTAGAAATGGCAGTATGTCAAAATTTTGAGCTATGTAGTTCCTACGAACGCTACAAACAAGATGGCAAATATAACTTGTTATTTAATACTGTGAAAACTGTTTTTTGCTTTCCCTGTAAAATTTTTCTTTTCATGTCTTACTACCTTTCCCATGTCAACGCCTCAATTGTTTTAACAACCTATTTATTTTGGCTCCAATATGATCTTGTGACATGAAGGTAAAAAACAGCTATCATCTTTCAAAATGATGTCTACTGGAAAAATGGCTGTCTTTACAAGAAGTAAAATAGTATTTATGGATTTACTGAACTTAAAAAATATATTTTGACACCAAGATTAGCATCAAGAGGAATTTTAAATATTAAGTTAACCATTTGTGTCATATTGAGAAAGGTAACAGAGCCATTCCATGCCAATTCACACAGAAATAAATGTGAAATGTAACCCATAGTCTCAGATTTTGATGAAATTTGGTACATTTGTTCTTGGTAGGGTTCTTAGTTCAAATTCCAAATTACAGGTTTCTAGACCTCCTGGATCCAGAGTAGCAGTGCTTCAAATATAAATAACGTTTTTCTATAAATGTTGTTGCAACCGACACTTTACAGAGACAGGTCCATGTGAGTTTTTTTTTTTTAACTTAATATTTTATGACTTCTGAAAGAAACTTTTGGGTGTTTCTTATGTAAAATCCCCTAGAAATTTCAAATATGTCAACAAAATTGTAACAAACCTCATACTTCTTGAGCTATGACTTCATGATTTCTAAAAAAAAATTTCCAAAATGCTGTTGACCTTGAAAAGTAATATCATGAATATCTCAAATGGTAGACCAGATACAAAGGTGGGACTTACAGCAATGGAAAGAGCAGGGAATTTCCTATAAAGTGATGTAAAAAAAAACAGTGGTTTTTTAATGGGAACACCATCTGCAAAGCAATAACTTGTTTTTCGTCCATTAGATTTTGGGCAACCTTGAATATACATGCTTTTTCTTCCTTCTTTTCCATCTGAAGGAACCCTGGTTGCTAAATACTTAGAAACTAATTTGAACAATGTGCTTTAGAATAAGAAGATTAAAAAAAGAACATTAGAAATGTGGCGAAGACAAAACTTTTAGTTGAAACATTGCAATGAAGGAGGCTGTCCATAAAATTTATGTCAAGCTAAATTTTGTTATTTTGCCCCCCCCCCCCCTCCCCTTGTCATACTTTGTCACAATCATGTGAACTCCCTCCCTAATATTGTAAAATCATGCAGTCTGAATGTATTTTAATTCTCAATGTAGTTTAATATACTATTAGTAAATATATATTAAATATTTTGCAATTATTCCTATAAAGTTTACATCTTAATGACAGATATATATAAAATATATTTGTATAGGTATTAAAAAATTAAATAATCTAAATACAATGAAAAAAACAGAATCAAAATCTAAAATTAAAATGATCTTTTTTAGTATTATAGGTAGGTACAAATAATCGAAAGTTAGATCTTAAGAGAAAACCAAAATCTGAAATTAAATTATCTTTTTTGATTACAGATATCTAATCAAATAATCGAATTTTAATGTTAAAAAGTAAATTACATTAAAATTTCTTTTTGGTATCAAATAATAATAATTAATCCAGTCATCAAAAAGTCTTGACGAATCCATGAACATGCATTAATAATCAGTCATATATTCATTGATTTCAGTTATTGGTATTGGGATGGTACTGATTCATCTGGAGAAATTGCATCGTTTATTTCACTTTCATATATCCACTCTGCATCTTCTGCACCAGTGGATGCATAGGATGCAAAGCAGTTTGTTGGGCTCGGCATGCTGTGCCATGGACTGGTCATTCACAACTAAACTGAATCAGTTTAGTTACATCCCTTAAAGGTTGATTTGAGTGCTAATGAATACATAAGCATGTGGAATAAACATTGAACCGAGAACTTTGCTAATTTGCAATAGCTGACCCTTACTTGGACAAAATAAGATTCACATTATAATTGAACGTTTCAATACAAATCCACAAATCAAATTATGGAGAAATTTTGCATTTTGATGCATATTCCTCATATTCAAGCATATTTTCGTTTGAACTTAAAGTTTAGATAATTGCGGGTGTTTTAATATATTACTTAATAGGTATTTTTGATTTCAAAAAATGCGCTGAATTGAAATGTAATGTGACGTCACATATTATCTTACCCCCATCTAACATTGCAAGATAAGCAAAAACCCCTCCCCTTAGTTTGAATAAAATAGACAGTTTACCTGAAGCACTTTGTTTCATTTTCACAAAATGGATTGTAAACTTACATTCTATATAATGAACTGCTCTCGTTCCCTTGAACCAACTCAGAAGTTTAGTTCCTTGTGAGTCCGTTACATCAAGAATTTCAACTAATTGGTTTTACACTATTGAAATAACTGTTGTAAAAGATGAGCTATCAAAAATTCCATCATTTAATATTTCATCATCATATTTATTATTAGCTTCAATTTTGTTTAACAAGCCAACAGCATAATGTCAAATTTTATGAGATAGACTTTTAAACATAGTTAAATTTTGTACATATGCTTATAGTATTCATTACATGCCACTTCATTACATAGTTTTTCATGACATTTCTATCCAATATCTGTATGTTCTTCCAAATCACTGGTAACAGGTGTTGAAAGGTTACATAAAGCATTTTTGCATGGTATCCAGTATATGTTATCACGAGATTGTGACCAAAAAAATGATAGTGCTTGTTCCTTTGGATGCATAAACTAACCTGAGCATCACCTTCATCTTTATTTGTGTTCTCTATGACACCAATGTACCAATCAGTCTTATAAATACATGCAACATAGCAATTGGCATGCAAGTGTAGCAGATCTACTTGCATTACACTGCTCTAATCAGAATAGTCAAATACCAGAGTGTATACTATATCATTACTGCTTCTTTTTGACAGCAATTTTATTTTTTAATAAAGGAGTAAAATAATGAAAACTTCTTGTGGCCAGAATTGTTTTTGCAGCAAATGTATTTCTAATGAAATTTGCACCCATTCAACTTCAGTTTTAGTTATTAAATGTAAAACTATATTTTGAATTATAGATATGATTATAACCATGTCATTTGTAGTTATAATCAGCCTATCGAAAGGAGTTGAAGACTAGCCCTTGCTGAATGCACTTGGCTGTTCCACCTATGCTATCACAGGATTTCCCATGGCTCGTCGCAAAGAAAGACCAAAGAGACAAAAATACCAAAATCATCCATATGCTTGCAAAGGTTTACAAAGTATTATTTATTTTCATACTGTGCTGCACAGCCATCTATAAAATAATGTAAGTCTTGATTATTGGAAAGTTTTCCTGAATATACTCCATTAATAAACTTCTAAACAAAGTGACTAAGTTGATGGTGGATGGTCAGCCTGAGACCCGATCACCTTTAATCCCCAATACCCTTCTTTGTAAACCCTAGGACCATCTGAAGGAGAACTCAGTGTGGAAGAATCCCCTACCTCTGCTAGGGTAGGGGATAGAATCCAGCTTCTCCAGGAAGCAGTCAAGCACCTTCTCAGCCATTTCTAATGCCATAAAAAACAACATTTTGAGAACAACACAGAAATGATGATAATAATAATATCACTGGTAAGATTAACAATGAATAGCAATGGATCCAAAATTGTTTCTAAGTATTTAGCAACCAGGGTTCCTTCAGATGGAAAAGAAGGAAGAAAAAACATGGATATTCATGGTTGATTGAAATCTAATGGACGAAAAACATGTTATTACTTTGCAGATGGTGTTCCCATCAATAACCCACTATTTTTTTACATCACTTTATAGGAAATTCCCTGCTCTTTCCATTGCTGTAAGTCCCACCTTTGTATTTGGTCTGCCATTTGAGATATTCATGATATTACTTTTCAAGGTCAACAGCATTTTGGGAAATTTTTTTTTGCAATCATCATGCCATAGCTCAAAAAGTATGAGGTTTATCACAATTTTGTTGACATATTTGAAATTTCCAGGGAATTTTACATAAAAAAACACCCAAAAGTTTCTTTCAGAAGTCATAAAACATTAAGTAAAAACATAAAAACTCACATGGACCTGTTTCTGTATAGTATTGGTTGCGACAACTTTTATAGAAAAACATGCTAACTTTGAATCACTGCTACTCTGGATCCAGGAGGCCTAGAAATCTGTAACTTGGAATTTGAACTAAGAACCCTACCAAGAACAAATGTACCAAATATCATCAAATCAGAGAGACAATGGGATCCATGGTCTGTGTGATGTGGCAGGAATGACCCAACAGCAGAAATAGCTTAGTTTGCTACAATGTTAATGAAACTATTAGATTGGGTCATAAAACTTGTAAAGATAATAGTCTTATTTGTTATTCTGATCACCATTAGTGATCTCTTTTGGCAAATTTCTTGCAACTTCAAACAAAAGACAGCACTTTCATGTTCCAGTAATCTTGTTTATAACTTTTAGCAGTTGTATGATCTTGCAGCTTTTTATTTATCTTTTTTTATGAGTACTTAAGACATTTTGCTAAAAAAAAAAAAAAGTTTTTTGTTTTAAATTGATTTATAGCATTCACAGAAACAACAAAGAAAATATCCTTCCTTTGTTGTTTCTGTAAAATTCACACTAAAACCATACTCTAATATTTAGACAAATATGCTAAAGGCCACCAATTCCCCATATTTTGCAACCTCCCTAAGGAATTAGAAAGGGATAATATAATTGAAATTTCAAACTGAATATATGCCTTTTGTATGCTTTAATTTCTGTGGTAGGTTTTAAATTCTCTAAAATCAATTTCTTAATTTTGGTTATTTCTCTGTAACTTTCCATGTTCAAAATTATTTTGTTTAGTAAACAATCAGTTTTTAATCATTCAAAATTAGTAATGGTCTAGAACCCTTCCTAAAACATATTTAATTTATTTACTTCTAAGATTTAGCTTTAAATTCTGATGTACAGTGTGGCCGGGAAGTTCCCGTACCCCTTAATTGGTAGTCATATTTTAAGAAAATATTTACACATTAAGTGTCCAATATGTCTTGTGTGTTCACCATCATGCTGTACATATATGTTCATACGCTGTCACGTCCTACTTGACATTTTTTGGAGCATGTCCGGTGTGATGGTTTGAAATGCATCCTCAACTGCATTGCACAATTCTTCATTTGTAGCATAACGATGTTCAGACACGTAGGCCTTGATGATTCCCCACAATGAGTTGTCAGGCGCCTTGAGATCAGGACTTCGTGTTGGCCATTTCAATGGAACTGGCAATTCTGGAGTAGTGCAACCAATCCAGCGTCCTGAAAAATGTTCCTGAAGTAATCCATGCAAAGTAAGAGCGAAGTGAGCTGATGCCCAATCCTACTGTAGCCATATGCCCTCCATTAGAGCCGTGTCTTCGAGCAGTGGGATTAACCATGTTTGTAATCCACCTGTATTCTAGTGTCAAAAATTGAAATAACATTCGATACTAAATATTTACATTTATTGCTACATAATAGGGGGTACAGAAACTTCACGGCCACACTGTAGAAGATCTAATTTTTACAAATGACACAATAGAGCAGGGGTGTTTCTATCATCTTGAATTTCAAATTGAAATCAATGTAATTATTTTTAGATATTATTAACAATTATTAGGCTTCTGATACCGTGAAGCCTTATATCCCCGGTTTGTCTGTCTGTCTGTGGACAAGTATCAATTCAGCAACCACGAGGGCTAGAGACTTGATTAGGGTGTTGTTGAAAAGGTCTTGCCAAGAGTAGTTCAGAGCTGTAGAGTTTGTGTGTCTAGCTGGCTGGGCTCCAAGGTAGCGATAGTGATTAATAAACTAATCACAATGCTTTGCAATGGCTTCATTACATTATTGCAGTCTGAGGGTAGTTACGAAGTTATAACTGCTGTAGGAGAGTTAGGGTAGGATCATAAAGTTGATGATTGTCAAAGTCGGCGAACACCGAAAATACCAAATCCTTTTAAAATATAAATATATTTTAATTTGCACGCAATCAACGTTTCACTCTGCTTATTTATAAGTAGGCGTTTTGTATTAACTTATGAATAATTTTCTTCATTCAAGTATCAGAAGCATTGTGATTGGTTTACTAATCGCTATCGCTACCTTGATTCATTCAAAATGAGATACAAAAAATTTAGATGTTGATTTTTTTTTTCACAGAATAATTTTGTGACAATACATTACTTATTTCAAATTGATGTTATTTATCCAAAGATTAGTTGGCCATAAATTTGGATGAAAGCTTTTTTTTTTTTTTATTAACAGCTTTTTTATTATTATTATTATTATTATTTCATGTGATATATTCATCACTTTTTCTTTTTGAAACGAAAATGAGTTATATGATGTAATCTTAAGAGGCACTGTAGTCCAAAAATTGATTATTGGTTCTGGAAGTGACCTGTTGTCTGTGTCCAATAATATCTTTCAATCTTTGCCTAATCTGGACAGCAGTTTTTTGTATTCATATACTGTATTCATATATTGCCTCTAGCTTCTCAACCGGTGTACTGCGAGAAAATTCTGAGAGTGGATCTGTAATCAACATTTACTTTTGCACTAGCCAAATGCTTGTATTTAGTGTGAAGCATTTGGGCAAACAGAAATATGGATTACATTCTATTTCGTTCTAATAATTAAGATTAATGAAATATTAAATCACATTCAAATCAGCTTAAAAAATATTTCGGCATCTTTGAATGTTTTTAAACATAAGACTTATGTTCTTTTGTAAATCTTAGGTATTTTTCAAAGGATTATATAATAGCAATAAAAGCAATGAAAAAGTTTGGTTTGCTGCAAAATTTCTTCAAATATAAAATTGCACCATAAAGCAAAAAAGGTTGAGAAGCACTGCTCTAGACTATCTTGTAAGATAGTTTACTAGAGTCCTATCATTTTAAATAGCTATTTTTTTACAATGGGAAAGGGATTTTAACTTTAAATTTGGAGCGACAATATGGATATGCTGTGAACCCTTGAGACAATGTGGTATAAAATCTTGGATTCCATTATTATGAATTAGTATTTTTAAAGTTAGTAATAGGTGCAAACACACACACACATACACACACACACACACTGCTAATAATATATATGAATATTATTGGAATTGTGCAACATCACTTTGTCAGGATTGCATTCTATTGATCTGTGATTGTCTAGGGTTTGAAATTGAACTTCTAACTCAACAGATAGTCCAAGATATAACT
>JAFIDM010009631.1:81238047-81274288 GCA_023159025.1 Thereuonema tuberculata | reverse complement strand
TATATATATATATATATATATATATATATATATATATATATACATATTAGTAAAAAGAGCAGCTAAATAAAATCAGAAGGATTATAATTTTGAAAATTTGCTCATTTTTTTTTTTTGCTCTTTTATCTACACACTTCTGTTTCAGATCACAATTCTGAAGAAGAAAATATCTTCACTGATTAAAAATTGATATGGTTTTCATTTGCGTAAGATTAATCACCACAGATATAAGATTTAAAATGATATTGGCTTATGAAAAAAAAAAGAAAGAACATTTGGGCACCATTATATTTATAGTCATAACTTGTATTAAATAAGGCACAACATCTTAGATTCTTAGTTTTTGTGAAGCCTCACCAAATTAATAAAAAAAATCTTTAATAAATAGATAAGATATTATATGAAGTTGTCACAAATGTCAGCATCAAATTGTGAAGAAGTTTCTTAAATTTATTTTTTTGAAGGTGGCTCATCCATTGTGATTCTTGTATCTGTTTTTAGTTATTTGACTTAATTTGCCTTTAAATTGATTCAATTTAACCATCTTCAAGAGATACTTAAATATCTGCAATTATTATTGTTCATAGTAGTAAATACAATTGTAGTTATTCTACATGGATAATTTGCACTTTAATTTTTTTTCATAATTTCTTTTTTTATATTTTTATGTTTTAAAGTGAAGTTTGAGATAAAATAGAATATTTAAATATCTTATGCATGAGGATGTATATCAAAGAAGTTTTACAACACATGAACTAAATAGGTATAAATATGTATTTTATTTTATTCTCACAAAGAATATAAATAATAAATTTGAATTTAATATTTTTGCATAAATCCCTTTAATCTTGTTTGGTGCATCAATTTGATTATTTTGCCGTAATTCATACTACTGAAAAATAATTGCATTTACTTAAGTTTTCAAAACATCCATGGTCATTTCTCACAACCAGTTTTTGTAATTATTTGCTAGATTCCTTTGAAATTAGTATTTCACTATTATTGTTCATGCTTGAAACATTATTTTTTATAAAGCATTGATGCTCTTTTTCATAGTTTCCAACTCTGATTATATCTATATCCCTGGTATAAAATGATCAAATGAATCATTTTAACTCCACGGAATATTTTTATGCTTTTACTAATGATCATTAAATGTCCTTTTCCACATGAAAATAAAATTGTGTGTGCATTTCATTCTTTAATATAATTAGCTTTACAGTATCTTTGTAAGTAAATTAATATAGTTGGAGATAGTCTTATGGGTAACATCAGCTTTGATAAAAGCATTTATATTTATGGGAATTTTGAAAAGTTTTATATTTTTCATTTGATCATTTAATATCAGATATCAAAACTGAAATCTGTAGGTGAAAATGAATTCTGGAATTTTATTAATTAATGTTAGATTATACACCCCTTAAATATATAAATGAAAATATGTCTGAAGCAAATAATATATAAGAAAAATGTTGGTATCTTTTACATTTTAAGATTTACCATATATTTTTTTTTTTTAAAGAGAGAGAGCTCCTAAAACTTAAAACTTACTTATTAGACCTCTTAAAAATTACTTATCTATATGGTAGAATGCATCTATACCTTAATTAACATTGTACGGTAAGCATAGCTAAAAATGGTTATTTCAGATTTAGGCTGCTAGTTGTTACACATCTTAATCTTTCTAGATAGATAGATACTGTTAATTAAGAAGATTAAATTTAATTAAATAGCTAAATAGTAGCTAATGTGAAGGAATAAAATATGAACTTTTTACTCTTTCGATTTGATGGTATAAAAATTTCCAGAAGCTCTCAAATTGAAATTAGACATTTCATGAATTTTTACTGATTTCTCCTTTTTTTTTTTGGATAAATACCTGTTTCTTTAAATTTTTCAAGTTTTTATGTAGCTTTTTATAATTTTAACAACTTCTTGATTATATTTTTTAAAGGTGGAGTGGATTCTTTAAATTATAATTGCTAATTGTGTTAAGTTTGTTTCAATTAATGATTAGCTTTCAGTTTTCCTTAAAAAATAAAAATATCTTCTTTTAAGAAAAAAGAAAAAGAAAAAAAAAGATTAATTCTTATTTGAAAAATAAATTTCTATGTAGCCTTAATACAAATACATATTACTTTATAATATTTATTTAAAAGGTTAAACCTTTCAAATAAAATACATATATGATTTTTTTCATTCTTTTTTTTTTTTAGCTTTGTAATTAGGAAATGAAAACTTACAGGCAATGATCTCCCATGATTGTTCGGTGTAGATCCTTGCAATGCCATCTTAACTTTTTTTACTGAAATTTCCGTTAGTAGAATGCAATGTCAGTTAAAAAAACACCTTGGCTGTAAATGAAAAATACTTTGATCTTAACCAAGGTAACTATGACTACCTGTTATCAGTTGCTGATAAGAAAATCCCACAACAGACCTGTGCAGAATAACATAATGATAGCGTACAAGACGTTTACTAAACTTTTAGAAATTACAATGAATTTTTAAAATATATGATCATAGAGAGAGAAAAACAAATCAATAATTATTACGCATACAAAAATCTGTAAATTTGTTTTACAGAAAGATAATTTTTATTCACATTTCCTTTCAGTGTTGCCAATTATTATCAAGTAATAAGCGTTATATTCAATATCAATAAATAGTAAATAAAAACATAATTAGTACATTAAAGTGATTTTATTATCATGGGATTTTAAAAATGACAATCATCCACTTCCTGTTATTTTTATTTAAAGTTAATTTAGTTTAAAGTTGGTTGGTTGGTTGGGATCAAATTAAGGTCTTTTTATTTCGCCTTTTATCAATATTATTAAAGGAAATTACTTGGCATCTAATTCTAAAAATTTAAACTTATTGTCACTGTTCCTTATCAGTTTGATTATACTCTTATCAATAGTTATTTATCAAATCTGAAAGTGGCTAAATTCCATTCAACATAATGGCAGGGTCTGTCTAACTGTACACTGGGATGGGAAAGTATGGAATTCTTCTACTTTTTTTATTTATAATTTAGTGTGGTTTTGACAGATGGAAAATGACAAACCTAATACACACAATTGTATATATGACTATAACAATATGTAAAAAGCCTGGGCACAGGATAAAAAAGAAAAAAATCTTTACTATACATTATCATTATATATATAGTATATGAGTTGTTTTTTTTTTTTCTTCTTTTGTTCAATGCCTTTACAATAAAAATACAAATAAATAAATAAATTGCCCTGACTTTTTAGCAAGATGGCTTTAAACTCAAAGAGAAATTTCTTTGAATAAAAAATCAGAAAGATGAAAAACAATATTAAAAAAATAAAAAATACTTCAGACTCCAGCACACATAAATTTCAATTTTGATGGTACTTCTAATTGTAGCTGTAAATGTTCCCAGGCAACATCAAAAAGAGTTAGATTAATACTTATTTTTTAAAATAATAAATGTATTTTATTATAATATAACTTTTTATATTTTAATTTTTTTTTATTATTATAATACAATATTTTATAAATTATAAATAAATAAATGTAATGAAATTGTCAAGATGAAAAAAAAAAAAAGAGCATATAAGTACTCCCTTTCTGTTATTTGGAATTTTGTAATCTTGAGATTTGATAATTCTTGATAAAAACAGATTCTGATTGATAAGGAAAAGTGGAGCAGTTAGCTTCAGTTATAAGAAATTGTGCCTAAAATGAGAAATAGTAAGATACATTATGTTACATCATTTTACTTCATTACATTACAATTGACATGAAATAATTGTCCAGTAATAGGCTGCTAAGAATATTTCTGATCTTAATTCCAGTAATATTAGATTTTAAATTTCTAAACCACATTTAATTAATTAATTAAAAGTTGCAGTCTAGCTGTAAAACCTGTCAAAACATCCACTTTACAAGCAGCATGCTCGAATTTCATCCATTACAGTATATTTAAAGAAATTCAAAACAAGAGAAACACCACAGAAAGACCAATCTGTGTCTCTTCCATTCTTTGGAAGCATCTTAACATTAAATACTTTCATATAAAACTTTAAAACATGCCATAAAATATTTCATAATTGCCATATTGATATTAATATTAATAATGATATTAAAAGAGTATTAGGTAAATTTAAAATAAGTGTATTAAACAAAAGTTACAGAAAAATTAATTTCTCAAGGATAAAAAATAAAAATGAGGTATTGGAAGAGAAATATGTAATTTATCGGATAGCTTGCAAAAATTTTAATAAGGGGTATGTGGGTTATACAGTCGAAAAATTGGCTAGGAGAAAATATCAACATACGTAAAATTATAAAAATAAAGATGCCAATAGATCATTGATTTATAAACATAAAGAAATGTATAATCATGAACCAAATTTTGAAAAAATTTAAATAATAAGTAAAGCAAATAACATTTTTTCCCTCACATTTAAAGAGAGTCATGGTTCATAAGAACAACACCCACTTTCAATAATGGGATATCCAACCATGTGGTCGAAACATATATTAGAAAGAGTCACAATCATAATTTCACATCCGAAGAAGTCCTAGAGAAAGGACGAAACTTAATGTTACGTGTTTTTTAAAAAAACATTTTTTAATTGTAAATTATTGAGATATAATTGCAATATGGCAATTATGAAAATATTTTATGGCATGTTTTAAAGTTTTATATGAATTTAGAAGATACCAGACATGGACTTTTGGATTATTACTTACATTGAAAAATACCCATTATCAATAAACAAACTAGAAAAATTGATTACTTTTTCTTACTCAAATTTCTGTATTTCTAACCAATCCTGAATCACATTATTTTCCAAAATGATGTGTTGTAGTAAATAAAAAAATATCAATAAAATAAATAAAATAAAGACAGTTCTTTTAGAGAGACCATTCTTACATACTTATCTATCTATCTGTCCTACCCTGATTCTCCCAAAGTTACACTGAAAAAAAATGCTTGGAGAAAAACTGTCCATTCTCAAGAGAAAACCATGAGAAAATTATCCATTTTTTTTTCCTGCCTCCAAAATTACACACAGAAAACTTATGGGCAAATAAATGCAAAAATTTGAATTTTTAAGTAATTAACAGACTGAACACAGCTTTTAATAGATATGTATTTCCTTTCCTTTTCTAAAATCAGTAGTAAATAATTAATTACAGCCTTTATTGAAAAAATTAAATTGGATTTTACGACCTGTTTCTAAGGGATCTTTTACCTTTTTTTTTTAATGTATTTGTTGATTATTCCTACTAGCCTTAGTGGGATTTTGTTGTACTGTGTTGGGGGGGGGGGGTAATTCTTTCATAAGCTTCAAATTCACAATTAGATGATACAGGGTTGTTAACATTCAAGTTTTTCTATACAGAGGACTGGAGCACATGCTAAGGCTCCAAATGGAAAGAAATTTGGACAACAGGTACTTCAAATGAAGCGTTCATCATTTATTGAAAAAAATAAAAAGAAAAGAAAGGTATAATACGAAAAATGGCAAATAGATGGCTCTGTAGCAATAGCTAACCTTAACTAACATAAAAACAATAATCATGTGTTGCTCTAAAACATAACTTAAAAAATGCAGATACTGAACTAAAAAGTAACACAAGAACTAATGAAGCAATTCCATCAAATTCGACAAGTTTAAAGTTCCTCTCACTATGCTGAGGGCGGAGCAAAGAGTTTTGTCACTGGCCACATGACGCTCTCTAATTGGAGGTTGCATTACGGTCGTGCCTAATGTTGACTCGCAGCTCTATAAAAGGAAAGAAAGCTTTTAAAAAGCATTAGATGCTTACCAGCACTTCACAAGCAATGCAACATTGCAGGAAAAAGTGCTATTGGTGAAGTTGTTCTATCAGAACAATAACAATGCAGTTGCGGCTGTTAGATAATTCTAGCGTCAGAAGCATGTAAGGCATGGATCAATGTCTGCTCGTGCTATCCACAAAATGATTGCAAAATTTGAAGCAACAGGACAACTTAACATTCTACCAGGTAGAGGTAAAAAACGGGGTGAACTCTTCTTGCATTGAAGATGTGGCTATGGCTGTCATGGATCACATCAATCTCCATGTGGTAGTGTAAGTATACCAGCTGTTGCCTGTGCAGTGGACATGCCGTATGCCACTGTAAGGCTAGTGATGTGTCAGATATTGCAGTACTATCCATACAAGTTAGGGAGTCAGCACAGTGACGCAGAAATTCGTGTGACATTTGCATTTCAGTTCCTGGCACGAATGACAGTTGATATCACTTGGTCATAGAATATTCTTTGGAGTGACGAAACCCACTTCTGCTTAAATGGGCAAGTGAATACCCACAACTGTCGGCAACAGAAAACCTTCGTGTTAACCAAGAGGTCCTGTTGCATTCTCCAAAAGTGACCGTATAGTGTGGCTTTACTGTTAATTTCATCATGGGGCCCATTTTTTTTTTTTTTTTTGAAGAGGTAACTCCAACTGGGTCCCACACCTTTTCCATAACTGGATAGTGGTATTATGACACGTTGGTGAATTTCATGATATCAGAGCTTCAATAATGCGAGTGCCTTCAGGAAACCATACTCATGCAAGACAATGCACCACCCCACATCACCAGTTGTGTTCAAAATTTGTTAAGGCAACACTTTACAAATGAACGGGCTATTAGCTGTTATTTCCAGACAACTTGGCCATCTCGATCACCCGACCACGTATTTTTTTAAAAAATTTTTTTCAGTAAATGGCGACAGTATCGTTTGAAGTACCTATTGTTCTAATTTTTTTTCCATTTGGAGCCTTAGAATGGGCTCAGTAGTCCTCTATGTAGAGGAACTTTAATGTTAACAACCAAGGTAAATGAGGCTTTATATTTTGTTTTAATTGATTATACTGTGAAGTATAACTACTGAATGAAGTTGATTGAATGAGATATTAGTAAAGTTATTTCAGATAAAACTTTTGAAATGATTTAATTAGTGTCTAGCTGCAGAACAGTACTCATTGTCTAGATCCATAATAAATTGTGTTTATAAGTTAATTTGGTAATGTAATTTAACAAAATTCTTCAAAGCAGCACCAAAATCAATTGAACAAAATATAATTTAAGATCCTCCCTTTCTTCTTTAGAATTTAGAGAACTTAAGAATTGATAATAATTCTTGATAAGAATAGTATGGAACTCATGCTGATAAGGAAGAATAGCTAAGTAAATTATATAGATAAGTAATTTTTAAGAATGAGAGCAGATCAGTTATAAGATTAAGTTCTTAGAAACCGGCCCTTGCAATAAAAACTACAAAATATTATATCACAATTTGCTTTTAAAAAATTTATTTTTGTTTTGTAAATAAAAATTTGTGTTCAGTACAGATCTAGCATTTTCCTTACATCATATTGCTTCTTTTGTCTCCTGGATGTAATTATTGTTCATGTACCGTCATTGCTTACTTAGGATTGCTTCATTCCAGATCTCTAAAAGAAGGACATTGTCTAACTAGAGAAAGAAATGTGAATATTGAATATTTAACAACTTTATCTGAACTGTACCAGAATTTTTGTAATATAAAAATGCTCTAGCACATGTGCAATAGCGATAAGTAAATATGTCAAAAAAAACTTGTCTAATTTCGAAAATATTCATCAGGAAAGCTAAAAAGATTATACTACAATGACATATTTTTTTCCTACTAATATGTGAGGGCAAGCAATTAACTGTCTGTACTTAAAGAAGGAGGGCATTGCAATATCCAAAAGATCTACTTTCACAAAACATAATATCACAAAAATGTTTTTTTTGATCACTGAAACAGTAAATATGGGTATCTGCAGAATACTAAGCTATTGTATATTTCTTTGCTATCAGTGACATAGCAGCAAAATTGGGAAAAAAATAAGTGAAATGATACATTATTTTATAATATTTTTAAATATCCACAGCCGTGATCTTCCAATTACATCTTGTCTTGAGGGAGCATATATCATGATTATATATATATATATATATATTTGATATAAGTTATAAACTTGTGAAAATGTGTTATACCACCAGCTATCAATGAAAGCAAGAAACTAATAAATAAATTTAAGAAAGAAAAAGAAGAAAAAAAATAGCAGCTTAATATTCAAACTAGGAAACTTTGCTTTTCGAGACATTTACTTTATTATATAAATGTCATTGCTTTAAATTAATATAGACAGCACTCTCACTTAGCCAATTTAATTTTAACTACAGCAAACTTTTATAGTTCTCATAAAAGATTGACCTTAGTCAATAAAACTTATGATAATAAGTTAGTTCAAAATTGTGTATAATAAGTTAGTTTTATCCATTTGTTCTTTTAATTTCGTTTGCAATTCTTGTGTGTCTTAATTTTAGATATATGCCAGGGACTATGTTCCCACTAAAACATATTATGTTTTATGGTTTAATTAACTACTCCTGTGATTCACCAGCTATTTCCTTCACCCTTGAAAATTCTGAATTTATTATACTTTATAATTGATTTCCAATTTAATTAAACTGTTTTCTAAAACAAAAGTACTGTGTTTCACTTAAAAAGCAAATAAAGTAGGAAACAAAATTTAAATTGACATCTATAAACTAAATTAAGTTTTGATATCTCAGTTTCAGAATTCTTATACGAAATATTATAAATGTATGTATATCATCTTTAAGTGATTCTGAAATTTTTTATGACCTTTCTAATAAACCCTCCTATCCAAAATGGATAAAGCATGAGCCTGGCAGATGCCAAATTGACTATTTATCATCTATAAGTATGAAAATAAAGTATCAATCACATTTCTTTGAAATAAACTTTATATTACTAGTGGTAAAGCTAAAACGATTGAAATGATTAAGTTTATTCTAAAACTATGAAACTGTGAAGTTAAGTCTGTTTCACATCTGATAGACACACAAGAAATTTTCCACTCTAGCTTTGAAAATTTTTTTTTTTGCTTTTAAGTGCAGTAATATTAATCTTCAAACCTAAATTAAGATTTTCATGATGAATTTTGAATCTAATATTTAAACTTTGACTTATTTTTTTATTTTGGTTTTAATGTTATTTTAAAAATAATTATGACACATTTTGATTTCTTTTAGGTTTTTTTTTTGTAATGGATAACTTATTTTCTTCTTTTCTTTACTTTTTTTTAATCATACATTTATTTTAAACCAATTTTGCAATAACTTTAACAGAATTTATTTTATTGAAAATAGAACCTTAACTTAGCTTGTCCTTTTTTTATTTTTGATTGCAATAAATATATATTAGCAGTACTTATTAATTAAATTAAGATTATGCAATATTGTTAATAAATAAATTAACAAGAATACTATCTTTAAATCTTCAAAGTTTTAATTTATGTTTTTTGAAACAAATGGTCAGTTCCTTTTGTGATAGGAAGTTTAGGTTTGACTGTATGTTGGAGGAGGTAATGGAACTACCATTGAAGGAATAGTTGAATGTAATCCATCGTGAACATAACTACCATCATCACAGCAAGCAAAAGTGTATTTGGCATAGAACACTGCCAGCATTACTGCAATTACCATTTGAGCAAAAGAAATTGATGCAATAGCTGTGTTGACAAGTTGGGATGCTATTATTAAATTCTTTGCATTAGCACTTGATTGGAAACAAAATCTTTCATCTGTGTTTGTTCCAATTACAGCCAGAATTGTTGATAGAATGCAGCAGACCAGCGTGGTTATTGCAAATACCCATAGGCTTCTCATTTGAAACTTTGTGTTGAAAGTGTTCAATCTTAAAAGACCAAAAGTTCCTAACATTGTACATGATAGACTGCCCCATATTCCTGTCCCACTGCAGTAGAGGTTTGTTGTGAAAAGAATCGTTAATATGCTGAGAAATAAATTGACACTTCCTGTGACAATGGCTGAAATCCCTGAAATTTATTAAAAAGAAAAGAATTATTTGGAGGAAAATAATTTCAATAAAGAACAAATAAATACTTCTTCTTTTTTTTTTTTTTTTTTTTGTGAAATACAGGATGGTTACAATATTCTTGTGCTATCTGCATTTGGTAAAATCTTTAGACTTCACTAGGACTTTGTAATCACCCTGTATATAGTATAAACTTATTTAATTTCCACAACCAAAATATTTGGAAAAATAACAATCAAAGTAAAGCAGTACAAATGAGAAATACTGAATCCAAATTTTCATTCTCTAACATTCATATTGTAATAAATGAAAAAAAAAAAAAAAAAAAAATCGTCATTTATTTTATTGACTCATTTTATGTATGTTTTAAATAATTCATCAGTGTTATTTAATTTTATTAAATTTATATAATTTGATATTAAGGATGACATAATTTTGTCATAGATAGTTTAAAATACTAATTTCTTCAGTAAATTCTTCAGGAATAGGTTTTGCTGAAGAAAAACTTTATTTCATTGTTGCTTTATACCTATATGTTTCATGGCTTTGGAGTCATGTTATTTTATTTTTTACTCCAACTCTGACTTTATTAATTTAATAGGTATGATTCTAACTCAAAAAAAAAAAAAGACTCAACATTTCCATTTTTGACTCTTATCTCCTACTCCAACTCTGCCAAAAACCACTTGACTGCCGAGTTGAACTCCACAGTCCTCATATATTTAATAATAGTGTTTTGTATTTTTTTTCCAGAATTTTAACTTAGTATTCCATATCTTTATACAGATGATAAGAACTACTAATATTCCATTCTTTATTTTTTTTAAATAAGAGTTGTTGTTGTGATATGAGCATTGTACTCAAGTTTGTATGTTGCGCATTCATATCTAATTGGTTTGTTATAAATTTTTCTACATTACTTTTATTTTAAGTGTTGTTCCTTGCACTTTCTGAATACAGATATTTTTTCCTGCATTGATTTATGATTTAGACTTTTGTGTTGCTAAGCCATAGCCTTGATGTCTGTCTCTTCTAGTTATAACTCTTGTTTTCCTCTTTCCAAGAATGCATTACTGAATTATTTTAAATTTCAATTGTTGATGGAATGCAGCAGATCAGCATAGTCATTGAAAGTAATTAAGTTCTACATCTTATGGATTAACATGATCTACATTTTTAAGAATCATATATCACTTAAATATTGGATGGAATATTGTTAATTTTCATCATATTGAATCAGAGACCCTCATCATAAGACCAGTCTCAGGAACCACACATTATTAACCTTGCTTATGTGGAAGAAAAAAACCTATTTGAGTGCATTCACATTTTGTTCACTTGAGTTATTATCCTGTAGTCAATTTGAATTTCAGTGCTTTCTAAGTACCTACTAGCATGCCAACCTAACAGTCATTACTTCCTATTGGAAGTGTATAGTTTAATTTGGATAGCATTCGATTAATCAGATATCCACCTGTAGGGAAATTAGTTAATCCATGCATATTAATTAATCTGATCAAAGCATTGAAATTGTATAAGAAAAGGATCACTGTTTGTTTTATAGATTAGCAGAAACTTACCTAAAATTCTAATGGATTTTCTTTCACTGCTTAAAAGCCTTATTGTGGGATTTTGTCTTTCCTACTTAACAGAAAACAAAATGAATATTAAATTTAAAACTCTCAGTTTCATTTATAAGTTAATTATGAGGATTTGATTTATTTTATGAATTATTTGCAGAATCCAATCAGTCTTCAATAAAATCTTTTAATCTCATCTCAGCTTTTAAATAGCATCTCATTAGTTCTAATCCTATCCTCTAAATCAATTTGTATTGAACATAGGTTTATTTTTTTCTTACAATGAAAAGATTAATTGAGTGTTATCAACAAATCTTGTCTATTTTTCCTTCAAGAAATGCATTTCTCTTTAACACTCTTCAAAACATACATAAAGATTTTGGTTGATTATTTGGGTGTAATAGTAACATGTAGGAAAATTTTAGCTGTTTAAATGCCATTTGCTGTTTAAATCAGCGAATCAACCTCTTTTTTACCTCAGTCTATAGGTTGGAGAAAGAAGAACAGTATGTAGAGGTAATAAAATATATGGAAACTTAATAAATATAAGTAAATCAAAGGTTAAGCAAATTAAATATAAATGGTTGTTTTACAACAAAGCCCACTGCTTCATATTTAAAGAAATCTTGTAAAAGCATGTTATAGATATTTGATTTTCACAGTTGAATACTTATTTGATTCTGATAAACTAATTAATTAATGAAAGGTTTTTGATTTAAATAACCGCAAATATGTTTGTTAAGTTATTTTTATATCATTATTATTACATCCACACATAAGCACATAAATAAAATTATCATTTCAAAATAATGACTATTAGTCAATTTTATTAGTGATGATCTATAATGTCCTTTCAGCTTATGTTATATTCTCTATCAAAGAAATTCTAAGCTAAGATTTATAAATGGTTACAGTTTATGTTCTACTGTATATGTGCATGCAATCATAATAAAAAAGTGTCTTTAAAAGCATTAAATAATGTAATACATCAAAAGTTGAAATAGGGTTATCTGAATATGAATTTTTCTTCCTGTATTTTTTTATGTAATTTCATGCTTTGAATATGAAATTCATTATTTCTCTTAAATTTTATATATTATAAAAATACATTTTATTTAAAATGTAAATTCTGTCTAATTAAATGTAGCTGCATAAAAAATATATTAACAATAATAATTTTCAGTGGATTCAGTAGCCCAGAGGTTTAGGCACTGAACTGTGAACTGGAGGAGCCCGGGTTCAATTCCTGGCAGTGGTGGGGGATTTTTCCACTGTTATTTCTCCTCCATGCAGACCCAGGGTTCACCAGCACTCTGTCAAATAGGGGCTGGATTTTTACTTGAGGGTTAAAGGTGGGTGAGCATTGGGCTGACCATCTGACCTCAACTATTTGGTTGAGTATCATGGGAGCATAAACCTCCCACTAACTCAAGGAGACAGGCGTGGGCTGTAGTGGTTCCATTTTTTTTTTTTCTTTCTCAACATTTCACTAAAATTTTCACAATGTTAAGGTTTTCATCACTTTTCAAGTGAAAAAGATATTCTACCTAATAAAAAAATAAATAAAATGAATAATACTGTAAATACGACATGTCATGCCAATGCATTGGTTTGTAACATCACTTTGAAAAGCAGTGGTAGATCTTAAAACATTGTGAAAATTTAATACAATGGTTAGCTTTTACATAAAAGAATTATGGATGTGATACTTTAATGTTAGACTTGTTTATAAACAAAACTACATAAAGTAATATCATAATTAACTTCTTTATTAACTTAAGAAAAAATCACTAAAATTTTATTTCTGAAATTGGACATTTTATTATGTTTTTTTGAAATTGGACATTTATTATTGATGTTAGTGAAATGTAATAATGCTTTGTGTGTAAAGTGTTACGTGGAGCATGCCACATTTTTTATGTTTGTTACATTGGAACTCTTATTCATGATTGTTGTTTTAGTTATTTATTTCTTATAATTTGGGAAGAAGAGATGGTAAATTTCTTTTCCCGTTTTGTTATGGTGTTACTTGAAAAAGGAGAGGCCATTGAGGCTCTCAGAAAAATCGTAATGGCGAGTGTTTTTAGTGAGTTTTGTTAAGTTAATAAAGTAGTTAAGTTAGACTTGTTTGTTTCACTTTTTCTTTCTCCATTATCCTGTTTTAAGTATGTTTGTAAAACTTATCAAGGAGCTAGTATTACAACTCAAATGAAATAATTTTTAGGAAGTTGGATTATTAAAATTTTTGTTAGGTTTATTTACACCGTTAAAATGTTATTGAAACTACAATTTTATGTTTTTTATTCCTTATTAAATGTTGTATTCTAATTGTGTTAGAAATATATTAAACAAAACAAATAAATAAATACATAAAAAGCTGTTAATATAATAACTGACTTGATATAATTAATAGCTTATAAAAACCACTACATCTTACATCTTTTATTTCATTGTCAGAAACTTTGAAACCGAACATTAAAATTATACTACCGTGCTAAGAGAAGCTGCTGATCCATAAGGTGTATAGGCAGGCGGTTGTTCGGTAATTGGAGGTGGAACTGGTGTTGTAGATTGCATCTTATAATTACTATTTTTTTTTTCTATTATTTAAGTAAAAGATCTAGTAAATAAGTAAATAAAAGACATAAATAAATAAGTTTTAAGTAAATTTCTGAAATAATATCAAAATATCTTTTTAAGAAACTTAATTGCCTACCTTAGGTTTAATCCATATAACTTAGCAGTTTTTCATTCTGATTAAAAATGATCAAAGAAGAAATAATATTATTATTGGTTGTATACAAAATACAGATTTTTTTTTCTTTCTTTCTTTTTTTTTTTTTTTTGGCAGTCATCAGCTAGGATTCAGTGGTGGAAAAGATTGTTGCATCTTCAAAAATAGGCAAAAAAAAAAAAGATACAAATATTTCCTATATGAAGATTTTATTTTTTATTGTTAGTTAATGTATCTAATGAATTCCTTTGAGACTAAATGCAAAAGTTGATATTGAGTTATTTGGTTCTTTGTAGTTTAATATTGTTGTGTCCTTGAAGAGATATTTTATTAATCATAATTGAAAAATAGAAATATTTGCCAAGATAACTCAAACTACATGAATAATATCTGTAAGCAATTTTAATTAATAGTTTTTTATTTTGACATAAGTTAATTTTGGATATTTACCTTTGATTGCCGAAGTTATATTGTAGTTAAACTGAATTACAGCAAAGCAATCGGAAAGCTTAACTGACAATTTATCACTTGTGATATATCTTACAGAAAACTTATTGTTAGATTATAATATTTTTGAAACTTCTTAGTGTTTTCCAAGATATGTTTTCCAATTTGGAAAGTTTTATAAAGTATAAAATTGTGCAATATTTGCTTGTAAATAAACATATAAATATGTAACAATGTTTATACTTACTTTATCTAGTTAGCACACACAAATTGCGAAAGGTGAACTGGAGCAAGAGGCTTTTCTTTTTTTTTTTTTATACATAGCTTATCTCTGATAGTGATATCATCTTTTAACTACTATGATTGTTACTATGGAATCTGAATGAGTATATGTGTTTAAATAAAGATAACAATCTTTCCAAAGAACAGGGACTGATAAGCTTTTTATTATTAAAGTTATGATTTATAATTTCATGGACTATTGCCGGACAGTATTTTATTATTTTAGTTCTTTTTTAAGCCATTCAAGTAATTTTATTAAGAATTGTTTTGAAATTTCATCAATAAAACATTCTGTATTTTGCATCATATCTGATAATAAATTCACAGAACAGTATTATTAATAATAATAATGCAAAACAGTGGATATTCAAAACTTAATATTTTATCTACAGGGTGATTCAAAATTCCCTGTACAAACTTTAAAAGTAGGTCAGGAATACAAAAACAAACCGTATTCATAGTGGAATGTATGGCTGCAAACGTTACTCAAATGTACTAGAAGGCACTGTTTGGCAGCACATTAGTTGGGCAGTGTGAGCCATCATCATTTGAGACGTTGACTTTGTGCAAATAGGATGTGTTGCTTCACTAATGCTGAGAGGGCAGATATGCACCTAGCCTATGGGGCCGTGAAAGGAAACGAAAGAGCCGCTGTACAATTGTATCGCGAACATTTCCCCAGCAGATGTGTGTGTCCAATCATCTAATGTTTGCACATTTGTCCCAGAGGTTGTGTGAAACTAGATCATTCGACAGAAACAGCCATGGTTGGCAACAATTGACACGCACACCTGCCTTGGAGGAAGAGGGCATTCACTGAATTGAATGTAATCCACGTACAAGTACACGAGCTATTGTGCATCACCTTGCTCTTCCTCAATCCAGCATTTAGAGAGTATTACACAAGGAGTGGTTACATCTCTTTCGAATGCAATGAGTCCAGTCATTGCAGGCTGGAGATTACCACCAGCGTGTGGAATTTGCACTTTGGTTTTTGCAGCAAAGTGCTGTTCAGTCGGACTTTCAAACATGGATTCTTTTCACTGATGAAGCGGCCTTCTTACATGAGGGAGTTTTTAATGTCCCCAATGTGCATGAGTGGGTGCATGACATACCAAGAGGTACACAACCACATGCTGCACAACTATGGTTCACTGTCAATGTTTGTGCAGATATTGTCGGTAACTGTTTAATTTGGCCATACCTTCTGCCATCACTACTCGACTGGTGGAGTTATCGGATATTCGTGGAGGAGGTCTTGCCAGAACTGCTGCATGATGTTCCTTTATCTATTTCCCGCCACATGTGGCTTCAGCATTGATGTTTGGGGAGTATCTCAACAGCAGTTTTGCGGCACAATAGTTTGGCTGGGGTGGACCCATTGCTTGGGCACCTTGATCACTCGACTTGCCCTGCATTGATTTCTTCCTCTGGGGTTACTTCAAAGGCATCGTCTATGAGACTCCCATTGCCTCTGACACTGTCTTTATCGCAAGAGTTGCTATGGCAGCTAGTTGTGTCCACAAAAGGCCTCGCATTTTTGCACATGTTCGGCAATCGATTCATCTACATTGTGAGGCGTGTATTACTGTTGGTGGAATGAACTTTGAGCACCTACCGTAAACCTGTAAGTGTACACCTTACCCTGTCATATTGTAAACATAGGGCTAATAAACATGTTTTCCTTACTTGCTGTCTTTTATTTCTTAACCTTAGTGTACCTTCCAGCACATTCGGGTGGCATTGCAGACATACATTGCACAATGAAAATGGTTTATTTTTGTATTCCTGACCTACCTTAAAGTTTGTACAGGGAATTTTGAATCACCCTGTATATGGACACCTCACACCTGCCATCTACTCATGAATTTGCTGAAAATGTGTGGGCCTAACAATGAGTTATGATTCAGAGGGATATCCAAAGATAAGTATCTTCTGTGTGTCCCCTTCATACTATTGATACCCATCTTGTGATGTTATCAGACTACCCAAAATTTTAAGACTGCAGTAATGTATGGTGCTTTACTATGACACATCTGAACTTGCAGAATTTGAGTCTAAGAAAATTTTATTTTACTTAGGCCCAATAAGATTAGAGTTTGAAGAAAGCGATAGTTTGTCTTTATTATAACAAAATACTTTAGCTTCTAGGTTAGAATGTACACTTGTTAAACTTTAGGTATTGGGGGGGGGGTCATTATATTTTTATATCTTAAACCAATTACAGTTTTTTTTTCCCAATAGCTAATGAAATTTTTCTGCATACCATCAAGACAACAGGAACAATTTTCATTGTTAGATTCATGAATAAATATACATTATAATCATTACAGACCAAATCTAGATTCATCTGTAAATATATATAACTCTGTTTATCTTGAACCCAGTTGACTTTGTTAGTTCTGTGGTAGATGCTTAGCTATCTGATACAAAGACAGAATAGCAGACATTCTGCTATAGAAAGCCTCTAGTCTGAAATAATGAAAGTATCTAGTTGGTTAAAAAAAATGTGCATTTAAACAAAATCTTATATAAAAGTTTTATTCAATAAAAACACTTTAATTAAACATTTAATCACTGGAGTAGTTTTCTTGCCATTCTGTGATCTTCTTCCAATTTTCACCAATTTTCAATTACCTGCTTGCAAAAATTGGCATCTTTGATAAGAAAAAGTCCTGTTTACAAACTTTTTGGCGTTAAACTTTATAATTTTTTTTTAATAATTTTAAATTTGAATTTTAAGTTTAATGCCTCTATTAAATTCGCTGTGCATTTCTGCATAACTGGATTTTCTTATACATTTCAAAACAGTAAACCATTTACTTAAGTTTATAATACAGTCATGAAAAATCAAAAATTCTTCTTTAATATATAAATACAAATAACTCATAATAATTAGTCCCTTGGAATGTAGGGACTGTGGGGGATTATATATTGGAAGTTCCGGAAGATCCTTTAAAGAACGGTTAAAGGAACATACTAATGCTTATAGAGACAATAAACCAGAACTGTCAGATTGGGTGTATCATACAATAAATTTGGCCCATAATCTGGATCCAATTATTGATATTATCTATGTATCCCAAGATGAATCAGAAAGTTTCATTTTGGAATCGGGCTTTATTAATCTGATAAATTGCATTAACAAAATTAAAGCACTTAAAATGAATCCCATTTCATTCAATTTTTTTGAAGAAATTTAAATTGACATAAATTGTTTCTATAAGAATTAGCAGTTGTTATTTGTTTAAGAATTTGTGATTGTTATATATTTCATTCAGTTTTTTTGAAAAAATTCTAAAAAATAATAAAATTCTGAAACATAAATTGTTTCTATAAGAATTAGTAATTGTTATGTGTTTAAGAATTTATGATTGTTATATGTTGTATGAATTTATTTTGTTGTTCAAGAAAGTTTGTGCCATGAATGACTACATGATTGTTTATGTTTGGAATTCTGTTTTAAGTGTTAGAGAAAAAATTTTAGGTTTTTCTCTACATTTTCTGTAGTTTTTTCCATGAAGAAGACTTCTGTGAAGAAGTCGAAATATAGATGATTAAAGATGTTTTATGTGGAAGAAGGAGTTATTATGAGCTATTTGTATTTATAAGCAATAATAATAATCATAAAAGTAATGCCCAGTGAGATGTCAGCCAATGGTTAATTAATGGAATAACTTCTCTAGAAGATCACAGACTGTAAGGAAACAGTGATAACTCTTTTCATTGAATTGGTTATTTTGTTTAAAACAAAAACAAAAATATTTAAAAACTTTTTTTACTAAGTGGACAGATATAAATCTTTCTTTTACATAATGAAGATTAAAAATTAGTTGTGTTATATTATTCTTGAATACTGTCATGCCATTAACACTATTGTTAATTGTTTTATGAAGTTATATCCCATTTCTTGTGCCATATCCTATTATGTCTTATTTCTTATTCTTATTGTTTGTGTATAGAGAAGCGAGACAATGTATTGGAGCCAGTTGGTATTGAAGCTTTTTTTATCAACATGGTTAAGACCACTTAGTAAATTGATCTAGCATTAAAGTAAATCTTACAGATAATATCTTATTCATTGCCATTGTTATTCTGCTTGTTAGTTTTTTGCCACAAGTCTGCAAAAATACCAAGACTGAATTTTAATTTTTGAGAAGTGCTTACATGTGTAGTCCTGATTTGAATATTGTATGATCTCTTGTATTCCTTTAGTACATGAAGATTTATCCATCAATATATGGACTTATTTTTTTTTTTTTTTAATGGCATTCCATGTTAGTCTAATATTTAACTTTTAATTTTCAACTTTGGAAACTCAGGCATTTTGATATCAATAAATATCCATATATTTTGAGGACTTTTAATATTAAATCATAATGTATAAGAAAAATTGATTACTGAGTTAATGGAAGAGTGGCTATACAAGGATGGAAAAGCACTGAAAATGGAAAGGAGATAGTTGATGGCCATAGCATTTCCTGTATTATTTCCATCAGTTTCAACATCATTGTTTTATTTGATATATTGTAGGTCATCAGCTTGCTGGTAGACTTTTTAGGCTGTTTATATTTATTTTTCAAAACAATTTCTGGCTTTTATAATAAAGATATCTTTCAGAAAGAAAAATTTGATATCATTTCAAAATGTCATTTAATGTTTAATCAATACATTAGACTATGTTACAGGCTACTTTCTAATTTTGTAAATGCCAGATGATACAACCATAAACACTGTTTAAGAATTTGGCAAAGAAATCCTTTGCAGAACGACATATTTCAGCAATACCAAAACAGTTTATTTTTTAAATAGTCATTGTTTTATTTATTTATTTTTTGTTTGTTTCACCATCAGCATAGATCCTGTACAATTCCACCAATTACTTCCTGTCCAATTCCACATATGTAAAAGTTGTTTTAGTGTAAAAAAGATATATATAAAGCAGAATGAGATTCTTAGAAATTTAACCATAACCAAAACAGAAAAAAAAAAAAATGACAAATCATACATTTTTTTTTAGTATGTAATTCTCCTTGGAACTTGAAAAAAAAAAAAAAAAAAATTAGGTCTTTAGGGCCTGTTTGCTTGACAGTTCTTGATTTTTGTTTTGGTGGGTTATGATAAATCATGATGTTCTCTAGGTTGATGACTTAAATGTGTTTGACCTCTAACCACATGGTCAAGCTGTTTTTGTTTTGTTGTATACTTTAATCTTATTTCAATTTTCTTTGGATGTCTTTTATTTCTTTTTTTTTCTATTCAATTTTTTATAACCAAGTAGTAATTTCAAAAATCTCATCTGTGCTGTTTCCAGTTTCTGACCACTTTTTTAGCCAACTTTCCTAGTGACAAAATCAGTCATTTAATGCATCCATTTGTGTGTGTATCTAATAACTTTTGAACCAGTAATTGTATCTTCTTAAAACTTGACATGCATATGACAAGAGATCGCTGAATTCTGTATTTGGAAATTTTTTGGTTGTGTCCATGTCTAGAAATTTGGGGCGAGGCGTGACAGAATGATAATAGAAAAGCATTAGAAACAAAATAGTTATATAGAAATAAAAATAAAAATGGACTTTTCTTAATTTAGCAGCACCACATAAAATAATGGATTCTGTTAAATCTATATTCTATTTTTGATTATATATTGTTCTAATAATACTGACAAGATTTTTTGACCTTCCATGGGACATGATGCAGCATAAATAATTTTATCAGCTCTCATTTACTTAATATGAATCTCCACTTGATAATGGTCTTCTGAAATTGTTAATCAAATTCTTTTAGTCATTCATATATTGAGGACAATGTCTTACAACTTCTGATTTTGTATGCAATTTAGGAATTATCTTAGGGTGAGTGTATAAGCATTCACAGAAAACACACACTGTATCTGAATATAACAATTCATCATTTGTAATTTGAATCTATTTGTATCATGTGAATTTTTATATTCCATGTGTGTAGATAAATCTGTACAAAGTATTAAAAGAATTTTATGTGCAGAAGAACATTAATATTGTATAGGAGTTTCTCATGTTGGTGTTATATGTTAGTTATTCAAAATGATTCTCAGTTGCAGAATTTCTCAGTTTCCTTACAGTAAAAATTAGAAAGATTATACAAACCTCTTTATTTTTTTCTTGGCATTGCCAGTGCTCTTTGTTTTTCTTGACAAAATATAGTTTGCATGAACAACTTTCAAATAGTTGTTCAAAAAGATAGTGGATAGACTAAATTTGTTACTAGATTTTCAGCAAAATTTTAGACCTTTACACTGGCCCTGATAATATAATGTAAATTCATAATAAGAACTCAGTAGTAGGATAGAATTTGTAATTTTGTGTTATATATCTTGTTATTGAAGTAATTTTAAAATGGGCATATAAAATGCTTAAGTATTAACATTGGGTTGTATGTTTTTATCAAAAATGCTCATTTCTTATTCATTCCTGAGTATTGTTATTAATATATTATTATTTTTTTTAGCATATTTTTCAGGCATGTGGTGGCACACAGAAAGGAATAACTTTTAAAGATCTTTTATGTGGATTAGTACTACTTACTCGTGGAAAAACAGAAGAAAAAGCAAGATGTAAGACATTTAACTACATTTTAATTAAAATTCATATAAAATTGCTTGTTAATTAAACTATATGTTAATATATATAGTGTATATGTACAGTATATGTCAAAACAAACGATATTGAAATATTTGTGTACAGAAAAGGTTTGTGTGACATTCATAATACAAATAGTAGAGGAAGCTTGAGGTACATGGAAGTCAACTTCCATGTTTTCTGAGACATAGCAGATGTTCGATATGCTGTTTGTTGTGTTGCAGACAATACTCGTAATGTTCATGTAGATTCTCAAACATGTTCTGAAGAGAGGTTGCTTCATTCCTCTGATGCATGTCACAATCTTTTGACGTAAGTCATCAATGATTACCAGTGAGTTCTCTCGGAAAATGGATTCCTTCAGCATACCCAAAATGCAAGCATCCATTGGTGTAAGATCGGGTGAATGAGACAGATAAGGGAAGGCTGGTCCATGGGAAACGACGCTATTATCAAAATTCTCATGAAGCAACTGAAGCGTGGCAAGTCATCCTATCCTGCTAGAACCATTGTGTACAAAGTGGCAGATTACATGCATGGCAGAATCTGATGAGATCCCCCAGAAATGGTGGAAGAATGTTTTCTTTGTACCACAGCTGGTTCATAGTCACAAGATTGCCATGATCATCCACAACAAAATAAGGCCCCAAGATGCCATTTGCAGACACCGCACACCATATTGTTACACTCTCACTATGGAGGGGTCACTCCACAATAATATCTGACTCTACAAATCCCAGAAAGAGTTGGTTGTCTGTCGATTGATAAATCCATTCAGATGAATCTGGCTTTCATCAAAAACCAAACATTTGATAGGAAAGCCTCATCATCTTATGTCTTCTTTAACATCGCTGCATAGTAAATAATTCTCTCATCCTCATCGGTCTGTTATCTTATAGGGAAACCCACCAATTTCCTTGAACATTGTCTCGAAGATTTTTGATTAAGATTCATTTTTAAGGATATTCGCCGGAGACTTAGTTTAGGCAACTGTAACATCTGCTCAAGGCACCTTCCTCGATTCGCATTTGTGTCACTGTAGCTGGACGTCTGGTGCAGCCTTTGCACTGTGTCAGAACGCTGTCCGGCAAATGAAAGTTTTTAATGACGGCTAACATAACCATGTTTGTGGGTGGTGATTTTTGAAATAGTTCTCAAAATGCATTTCAAATATATAGCAAACTTGGTCCATTTGAACATCCAACTCCGTAAGACAAAAAAATAATGCTCCACTATAAAAAAAATTTCCTCCGTTGTTAGCACCATTTGAACATCTATCAAGCTTCAACCAACATAAGCATGCTGTTATGTTGGTTTGATGTTGCATGACGATGTTTGATGTTCACGAATAAGCAACAAAGGCTTGTGACGTTCAGTATCGTTTGTTTACGTGCGTACCATTCATATGTATGTTAATATATACACACACATTTAAGTTTTATTGTTATGAATGCTATACACAATCTTGAAAACAAGCCAGTTGCTGTTTGCTGAAATAGACATTGCTTTACACAAGAAATGAACTTCCAATGGCAAATCTGGTTTTGTTCTCGTTGATATTGCAATCAAAATGCCATGGCAGCAAAGTGATGAAGAAGTTGGTTTTGCAGCTATAGTTTTGCTATTAATTCTCATTGCACAGCAGAGATATAAAAAAAAAAAAATGGGGGGGGGGGAATGAAGAAGACCCTAGAAAAAGATAAGATGGAAGCTGTGGCTGGAAACCATGAACAGAATATATCCCGATTCCAGCATGAAGATATCACAGTTGTAGTTTTTCAAATAAATTTTTATCTACTGTTAAACATGCTGGTGTTGATTTGCTTCTAAAAAGTGCCCCTAATTAGACCATACCCTATTTAGAGCAAGTGAGGTTTTTCAAATGATTATTAGGGGTTTTTAAGCAACTTGCTGGTTTGAGACAAATTTTGAGAACATTTAATGCAGTCATTAAGGTTTTTAAATTATTCCTCTTACTACTTCTAAGTTCTTTTATAATTATACATGCTTGACACAGTCATTGCTTGCTGTCTTGTAGCTTCTTCTTTCTGCATTCTGGAGCTTTGTCTTTAGTGCTGCTATTAGCTCATCTCTTATTAGCATTTTTTTTTCTTTTAAGTAATAGAATTTCCTTCTTGTTCTTCAATCTTTTGATAGAAATTCCTTTCATAGGATTTCAAATCATTGCTATTCATTTGCTGTCCATTGTTAAACCAACAATTTCAACTGTTTTATTCTTAGGAGTCTTTTAATATATGATTGTTTTCCCTGAATTTCAGGTTTTAGAAGATGATCATAGTGACTAATCACACTTACTAAGAATTTATCAATCTTTTCAGCTAGTGTGGCTAAAATGGCTTCGGCAGTGAAAATGACCCTGCTTTATGTGAAAATTTCCCTCTGGACAAATAGCATTGTTTTAAAAGATTTTGTATTTTACTTTACAGGATCTCCCAAATCTAAGGAGAGCTTCTATTTTTTTTGTGGGGTTTTGAAGTTGTAAAGTTTCCGAGATTTTAACAATTGTGTCAAATAAATTCTCACCCCTTGTTTCTTCAACTCCGCAAATTTCTATATTATTTTTCCTTTGTTGTATTTCTAACATTTCCACATTCTGCTCCAATTGACTTCTTTTCTCCTTTTGGACAGTATTGGTTTTTCCATAGTAATTAGTTTTTGTGCTATTGATGTTTGATTATCAGTGACAGTTGATAACTTCTTCATAATATCCTCTTATTTTTTATTTATAAATTCCATTGAGTTCTTTATTGAGGTTACTTTTGAAAGGGCACCTTTCTGTTTCCCTTTATGTGACCTGTACGTTCACTTTGTATAGAAGCCATGGGGCATTAAGTGATTGCTACCGGGATTGCTGCTCCTACCTTGTTTTCTGTCGTTATCATCTAGAGGTCAATTATGCCATTAATTACAAGAAGATTGATTTACCTTATATTTGTTTCAACAAAATATGCATAAAATTAGTCCACTAAATATTGCAACTCCTTAATATTTCATTTATTGGTAAATATTTGCTAATGAATAAAACTAAAACTATGACTCTGAAAATTCTTGTATTTTCTTGATTGTTTTTAATTGTATTTTGAATAAAACAGTGACAGAGAAATAGGAATGCTATAGTAATAGGAAAAAATGTGAAAACAAACTTGATATTTACAATGCCAGAGAAATTAGATTTTTAAAGATGCCGAAGAGAGGCATCATTTAAAACATTTTGAATGAATTTAACATGTATCTTCAATAATCGTTGACGAAGCAAAGCAACATACACACTTTTTTTGCCAAAGATTTTGGTATTTAGTTCAGAAGTTTAACAGAGTTTATTATTTTGCTGTAGAAGACTATTCACTATGTAGTTAAAAGCACCTACTGAAAGTCAGTCGTATATATAGTAGAGCCCCAATTATCCGCGGAATTGGGTGGCAAGGGTACCGCATATAGTAAAAATTGCGGATAACCTGAAAAAAGACTAAAAATGAGATGTAAACATGAAAAAAAATATTTCAGCCTAAAAACTACGTTTTTTTTTTATACAAAAAAACATAATATGCAAAACTTTTAAAATATGTACAGTATAGCAGAAACCTTTCTGTAGAGCAAGAGCCTGCCACTCATCCACAAATTCCAAGAAGGCCTATAGGATTACAATGCACAATAAACCTGTCAGTAATTTTCGACCTTTGCACTGTAGGGCCTATTGTACTTTCCCTGTTGTTGGCTTGGATTAAAATTGTTTTTTTTTTTTGAGGTTTTTAATTAAAAAAATATTTTTGCACCACTCGCGGATAATCGGGGCTCTACTGTAGTAGTTTTTTGCCATCCTACTACTAGACTATTGGAGTTTTGTTGTATATTTTTTATGGATAATAAGACAATAGATAAGAAATTCTTATAGAAAGACGCATAATTATTTTTACTTCTCACTTGTCAGTAAATTTTGCATGAAGTTTCCATGTAATGTAATAATAAAATTCTCTAATAATATTTTCTAACAGTACATTTAGAGTAATTTACGGCTTTACATAATTTTTTAAAGAATAATAAATAAAAGCATTCTAACATCAACCTTTTCAGAGATCTTGTGAATTTTTTCAGATACATTCCTCAGATCCTTATAAAATATTTGTCTCATAAAGAAAAACAAAAACTTTAGCCAGTAATATCATATCCACTTGAAGAGGGTAAAATATCATGAATTTCATGAATTTTTTATTCCTGTTTAATTGTAGTTATATTCTGCCTCTATGCAAATGAATCTGGCACACATGTTATCAAAGATGAAATGGTAAAATTAGTACAGGCCTCTGAAGGTGGATTTGTACCTGAAGCTGTGGCCAATTGTTTTCTTGAGGTAAGAACCATTACACTACATCTATATCTCTTACATTTTTCTTTTTCAGTTTTTTTAATTTAAATTTGCAGAAATTAATCATGAAATAAATAAAATATGATTCATGTGGCAATATTTACTAGAAAATAAGATGTAGTTTAAAATGATTTAATGTGTGTTGTTAATTCACAGCTGTCCACAAAATGTTGAAATGCCCTTTGAGTTTCTAATGTATTCATAGATAATAGATATGATTAGGCTTCACACATATTAGCAGCAGCTATTAGCACAGATATTAGCAACAACTTTCAAATCAGATTTTTGAGAAATGAAACAATATCAGAATATTAAATTTACTTGTAGCTATAATGAATTTTAAACAAATTTTACTCAGTTCTTTAAGAATTTGTGATTCTTCTTATTTATTTTATTTTGTTTTCAGTTGTAATCATGTAGTGCTACTAATCAACTCCTCTTCCCCTCTTTTTTTTATTATTTATTTTTTATTTAAGAGTGAAAAAGTAACATTTGATGAATTTCGTGACTGGCTTGTTAAATATCCCAATGCAACAACTCTTACTAGATGGCTTCTTCAGGAACCTTGCAGTGTGTCATTGTCGAGTGATACAGAAACTCCAACATTTTACCAAACCCTTGCAGGAGTAACACATTGTAAGTAAGCTGCTGCTTTAATTTTAATGTTGATATAATCAAACTATAGTAAAACATTTGTAAAACAAATCCTTTAAAATTCACAGGTGACATTTTAAAGAAATAATTTGAAACTTAGATTTAAAGAGAGATTTGTCATTTCAAATGTCTTAATTTTTTAATCATGTATTTAATCCCTTTTCCAAGCTTTTTAACTTGGGGATATTTGTTATTTTTTGCTTAATTATTTTTACCTTTATTATTATTAAGACTTACTTTTTATGTACAAAATTCACAACTCTTTTCCTTTAAATAGAATGTGTTATTCGGAGAGAGAAAAAAAGAAAAGAAAGAAACTTGTTCAGTTGCTTTTACAACATTAATCTATCACAAATCTTGAGTTATTAAGAATGTGACATAAATACTTCTGTTTATTGCTCTTTAGCACTGACACGCTAAGTTTTCGGCAGCTTATTGAAATGACAAAAACCTTAAACAAGACAGTAGCTACCCTTTATAATAGGGACACTAAAATAAAATTATGTTTAAAAGTGACAGAAATAATTTCCCACCCAAGAGCCAATCTTGTGCGAAAGGAATTTTTTATTAAATGTGAGCAATGATGAACGGTTTTGGCATACAGTAAGGAAACGTTAAATTAAAAACATGTAGCAAGCACGCAAAAACAATATTGTTTTTGATATTTGATTTGAGGTGCCGACAACCTCTGGATGACTTCATCTGATGATAGTTCTTGTAGTACTTTTGGTAATAGCTGAAAAATTGCAAAACAGTTGTGCATGCTTCATATTGTTTCTTAATCCTTCAGACTGGCTAGTTTCTTCCCTGCATATGTCTCTCTTGTGATATTTTTTCCCCCCTCATTTCATTTTGTTTTACTCTCAGTAGCATTTATTTTAGAATTTTGGTATTGTTTTAAAAATAGATAATAATGAATTTCATATACAATACAATCAGTTTATTTACCCTATTTAGCTGAATTTTATCGTCAGTTAGAGCATGGTGCTTCATTGAAATCGTCATGTTTGGTATGCCACTTGAGAGTAGAAAGAAACTAAAAGAAAATTCCTTACTGGATAAACTAGAGCCCGAAAATTTAAATTCCACCAATAAAATAAAAGCTTTCTTCATTGCCTCTCAGTCAGTGGAAAATTAACTGCGGGATGTGGCCAATTACCTAGCTCTGCTATGGGAATGTACATGTGTACATCTTACTGGCTTGAAGGGTTAATGAACTTTTATTGCACAAAAAATTGCCTTTATAAATAATTATTATTTGAAACTAATATAAAGAATTAGAATTCTGTTATTTATTTTCTGTGGAGTCTATAGCATTTGCACTCATGCTAGTAAAAGTTATTTCTTCTGGTATGAAGCAGATTTTTTTTTGTTAATTGCACCATTACTGTTTCTCCAGGATTTAACTCTTGAGAATTTTGAGCTTACATCATCCACATTCACCTCTATATATAGTAGGACTCCCTTATCCACTGAGTCTGTGTCTGTGGTTGGAAAAGAAAATTGTAAAATTAAAGAAATAAACTGTTCATAAGTTTCAAAACAAACGCCAAGTGAGAATGAGCTGTAATGTGGTGAAATCCAGTAGCCCGAATGCACCTAGTACTTTACTCATCTTCCTTTGTCCCCGTCTCCATTCTGCTTCTAGCCTCACTGTTCGCATTAATTGTCATATAATCATAGTTTTTGTGTTCATAAAGCCCTTATTAATAAATTTAACGTGCTGTGAATAGTATAAACAAAGCAATAAAAATCAAAAATTTGTTTAGTCTTGTGCTGTTTTTGATTTTTATTGCTTTGTTTAAAGCCCTTATTTACTGTAATAATGGCCCCAAAGTGTAAGAGTAGTGAGACTGGTAGTGCTTCTAAGCCTAAGTGATGTCCTTTTCATTAGTGATAAAGTGAAAATTCTGGATATGATTGAAATAGAAAAACATACACTTTATTATTACTTTATTTAATGTTGGTAATGTCATACTGTGTATAATTTATCAATTAAACTTTAACGAATTCACATATGTTACACAAATATCATGTTATATATAGCATTCGGTATTATTTGCGGTTGCAAGTAGCCGTGGTAGGTCTTGGAACTTATCCCCTACAGATACTAGGGTCCTACTGTATATGAATCTTTACACCCTTAACTTCATTATTCAATGAAACTCTCTTTTGTTGCAGTTTCACAAGGTCATTTCTATTCTGCTTTCCAACTTCTCTGCTTTTTTCATGCTTCACGTCACCTGTTTGCCTAATCTCCATTAAGTAGTCATTGCAGGTTGAACTTAGTACTGCAAAATTCCCATTTATGCTTTTGATAGTCTTTAAATATACCTCTTATGAGAATGTCCCTTCCTGCCCAGTTATACACTGAGTGGCCACTTTATTAGAGACATCCCTCACTCTAACTTGGACGGGTCCGGTAGTGACGTACAGTGACATAATAGCAATGAGTAGCATGTAAAAGGCATGCTCGATATCAGGAGAACTGTATATCAGTATAATTCGCCAGAACATGGGTAAGACAAAAAATTTAAATGGCTTATAAGGAGCATGATCATGTGAGCAAGAAGAGCCTGTTCCTGTATTTTGGAAACTGTGAAGATCCTTGGCTTTTCTTGTGCAACAGTATCATGGGTGATCCAAAACATTTCAAGCAATAAGCGCAACTGAGGACGGAAAGGCTTGTGGATGAAAGAGGTAACAGTCGACTGGCATGAATCGTCCACGGCAACACCATGGACCTTGTCCTTGATTGGTTTAACAGCAGGAGACCAGCAAGGTTGCCTTTGCTACTACAGAAAAAAGGGAAAGAGTGCCTGCTGTGGGCTCAGGAGCATCGCAATTGGACACGATAAGTGGAAAAGGTCGCTTGGGCCGACGAGTCTTGGTTCCTTCTCAACCATGCTGATGGCAGGATGGGAATAGCATGAATCCATGGACCTGTCTTTTCAAGTGACAACCCTATAAGCTGGTGGTGGTGGACTATTAGCCTGGGGAATGTTCTTCTGGGACGCCCTTGATTCCCTAATACCCCTGGAAACATCTCTTAATGCCACGGGCTACCTCAGCATTGTTGCCAACCAGGTGCACCTATTTATGGCTACAGTGTTCCCCAAAGAAGATGGCCACTTTCAACAGGACAATGCACCCTGTCATCATGCTCAATTGGTCATCGATTGGTTCAGTGAACATGACTCTTTATTTCCACTTGTTTCATTGGCTGGCTCAGTCACCTGATATCAACCCTATCGAGCATTTGTGAGACGAGTTGGAAAGATCCATTTGAAGCCTAGACGCCACCATCCAATATGAACCAACTAAGAGCTGCTCTTCTGTCAGCATAGGCCAATATTCCTGCAGAACAGTTCCAACACCTTCTAAAATCTATGCCTAGGAAAATTATGGCTGTGATTAAAGCTAAAGGAGAGCCAACTCAATATAATTATGGTGTCTCTAATAAAGTAGCCACTCAGTGTGCATGTAATGTGGATCTCCAAATCCATAATAGGTCCTTTTCATGAGCTCCTTTTCACCCCTCTTCCCTGTATCTGCTACTATCACTTGTTTTGACCTTTTAAGGAGGACCTTGCTAAGTAATTTTGTTTGTTCTTAATTAATTCTTTAATATATTCATGTTTGTGAAAATTGCAACTCTATGAAGGAACCATCAGAATAGAAGGAAATTTATTACACACATTACTAATAGGAATACAAGCAAATGATTAAAGTTTCAGAGCAATGCAACAACAGTACTTGCAAAAAATCAGTATGGTGTAAAGCCTTCACAAGGTGCAATAAGAGCTGCTATATGCCATGGCATTGAATCAAACATGCCTTGGACCTGTTCCTGAGGTATCGCCTGCCAGGCTGCTTCTATCCGAGTCCACATTTTGTCAGTATTGGTTGCTGGATGACAATGATGGGCTATTTGCCAAGTGACCATATCCCAGCATGTTCAATAGGGGAAGCTGAAGCTGAACGGTCTGTCACTGCCATGTGGATGAGGTGTCTATCATCCCGTGGTGTCGTCACATTTTGTGGTCCACTTCCGAATTTTCAATTCATCCTGTTCTCGTCAATCTACTGCTTCCACACTCACATTGCTGTTGTGAGCAGCAATTTCATGATATAAAAATCCTCCTTCAGGCAAGCTGATCATTCAGCTCCGTTCAAACTCCGTAGCTTGCTTATAAGGTGCCCTGTAACGTCGACGAGGCATACTGACTTTCAGTAGGCACATGTACAGTTCATTGACGATGAAAAACTACTGGTCTGGATCCACAACAGTACTCTACTTATATGCTCTTATATGACAGTTCAGAGGGCAGTGCTGAGTCTAGACATTTGCAATCATTCCTAATTTTAATCATTTGCATATCATACCCTGCTTTACATTTCCGTAAGTTTCACTTCATTTGCATGTTTCCTTCATGGTGTTGCATTTTTCACAAACATGAGTGTAATTTTTATTTCATTTTTTAAACAGTATTCTATCTTAACATCACAATAAAAACATATACGCACATAAATTAGATTCACTGATCTGTTTTAAGTATTTTTGATACCGGGAATCCAGGAAACTGGATTTGCCCAGTATCTACAGCTCAGTGATCTCAAAAGAATAAAGAAAACAAAAGTCAGCAATATAATGGCCCTCTTTATTAAAACAACAAGATATAAATTAGGAATAAAAAAGGCCAATCAATCCCAGCTAGCAGATGCTTAACGAATAAAGGATTAATTTGTAGTAAAAGAATACATTTAACAACAAATTTAATGGGCGGAAATTATAATAACATCATAATAAATTACTTTTGTCTTGGATTCCCATTATCAAAACTGCTAAAAACAGCTCAGTGATTCCTTATTTATGTGCCTCGATGTTTTTATTGGGATGTTATTATAATTTCCGCACGTTAAATTTGTTGTTAAAAGTATTCTATCTTTTTTAGAATTGTTTTAATTGCATCTTTCCCGAAAACACTTAAAAAGAAATTTGTATATTTTAATTAGGAAAATTAAGTCTTGTATATTCTATTTACAACTCAATCCATTCTCAAATGTTCAATTTTTTACTGAGAATAGAATTAATATTAATAGTGTTGTGATCTTAAAATCAAACTGTTATCTGATGACTAATTTTATTTTCCTAATTAGTGAAGAATTTATTCTGATCTAATCACTTTCAAAGCTCCAAAGTGATTAAGCTTCAGATATTAAATTTTTTTGACACTGGATTAAGTGTATGCAAACAAATGGTGTAAATGGTATCTCAATAAAATGATTTTACTAATTAAAATTAATATTTTTATTCAAGTGATATGTATAATTTGTGAATTGCAGATGGTATTTTTGTTTTTGATTTGAAGGAATGGTTATTTCAAGGATCATCATTGCAGTTTTGTTAACTAGGCTAAAACATTATTAGCAAAGATTATTGCAAGTACACTTGAAATGTCAGATTAGTCCTTTTTTTAGGATTTTAGATAAAGCAAAATTTAATTGACAGTTGATAAAGCAATTTACATCATAATTATCATGATTTTTTCACACACTAATGGATTTTAGCAGTATTTTTTTAATTCCATTCTCTCTATATAAGCAATATTTTAAATTTCATTCTCACTATATAAGCAATGTTTTTAATTCCATTTTCTATACAGGATGACTGGTAAATCAATGTATTAGAGCTTGTTTGTAATTGATTTAGTCATAATATTCATTATGAAAAACTCAATAGTTTTTTTAAGATATTTAATTTTGGTGTTTTGTTAGAAATGTACTCACAAGTAGTAAAGGTTAAAGGGTCCCCACAACAGGCCTATGCAGGCCCAAGGGCTCGTCGGAGGTAAGGCTCCCCTCGTTTCATGACCAACGGGACTAGGTTGAGGTCGGGAGCTCGCCTTTAACTCCCGGAAAAGAAACCTGGTACCCATTCTACAGAGGGCTGGGTTGGCCCGAGAACCCATTTGGAGGAGAATGGAGCGTGGAAAAATTCCAGCCCTCCACCGAGGCCAGGAATCAAACCCGCCACCTCCAACCCGCAGCCAAGTGCTCTTACCCACTCGGTTACCGGGCCCACATTCCCAAGTAGTACAATAGCAAAAAAAAAAAAAAAAATCAAGCCTTTTTTTTTATAATATTTCCGTTTCCCTTGTTAGTTTGCACAGTAATACAGTTAATGTAGTAAACAGTATGTTAAAAACTTCAATATAATTAAAATACAAGAGCCACTTGTTGTAAAAACCTTCAACTCAGTTGTACATTGAAGTGGATTTATTTCTGAAATTTGATAATACAGTAAATGTACAAATGATTTTAAAAACTTCCCTGTTTTATTACCTTTCAAATGAATTATAATGGTTTAAGAAATATCTTTTACTTCCATAAATAATACAAATATGGTTTACAATTGACTTGAAAGCACATTTCTAACAAAACACAAAAATTAGCAATATCTCAAAAACTATTGCGTTTTGCATAAAGGATATTATGGTTAAATCAATTACAAATGAGCTCTATTATGCCCTGAAAAGAATACGTCAACTTACCAGTCACATGTATATAACCAGCTTGTTATATTTTAATTCAAAAGCATTATTCATTTCCTATAATAATAATCACTTAATATAACTTAAAATGTTTTAAAATGTTATGCTTTCATCCTTTTCTTTTTGTTAATTTTAATAATTATACCAAACTTTGAAAAAGTGTTCTCATACAAGTCAACTGTTTAAGAGTGATTATACAGTTCCTTTGCTGAAATTGAAGGTGCTAACCTGGGAAGGAGAATGCTCCTATTCAAAATTATAAAGACAAAGTAATATATGATTAATTTAAATCTCAAACCATATACAAGTTTGTTGAATTAGCTTGCAGTTTTCAAAATAGGGTAATCTTCATCATACTTTTCTTTATGATGTCAGATTTTCTTCAGTTGACTGTACTTTAAATAATAACCATTTCCTTCATTTGAAGAGAAGTGACATCATAAACAAATGCATGGTGAAAATTACTCTTTTACATAAAAGTTAAATTTAACTTCAATGGAATAATCCTTTTAATCTCTTTTTTTCTTTTCTTTTAAAGTGGAAGAAACTGATATTGTCAAATTGGAAAAACGTTACTGGTGGTTAAAGGAACAGTCTCGAACTGGAAAATTTGATTTAGATACCGTTATTCCTCTTATATCATCTGCAATACCTTTATCTCTTTGTGAAGGTAAGTGTGTCTTGTAGATGATGATGATAAAAATAATAATGATTTTTTTGTCTCTCTATTCTGTTCTGTCAGTAAAGCTTTTCTTCTCTGTAATTTTAGAAGTATTTTGAAGAGTACATGGATTATGTGAGAATTTCAGTGAAATAAAATACATGTCATGCTGCACAAAAGATATTAGTTTGGGTGACTGAAATCATAATTGATATTATTGAAATAAGATACAAAACATTTTTACTTCCTTCTGGATAAGCTTTGTTTTGTTCTTCATTATAGCCTACATTGACTTAATTTCCAGTTAATTTTGCCTGTTAGAGCCCTCTTCTCCACTTTCAAAAAGTTTTGTGCGCAATGAAATGAAAAATTTGTAGATATTTCTGCAATCCTTGTTGTAGCATTTGCAGCCATATCATAGTTTGAAACCATTTGAAAATCATGACCTCATATCCCCATGGCAGATTTCTGTATCATTTTACCCCATTCACACCGTAGAGAAATATTTTGCATCCTAAGTTTTAGTTTTTGTATATTTTGTCACTTTCTAGTATAATGTCTGTGATCATGCCACTATTGAGATTAGTCTGTGTTCAAACCACTGTAACTTAAAATTTGATTATTACATATTTTTTTTAGAAGTTTTCAGTGTTTAAAATGTGTTGAAACCAAATATGTAAGTAGCACTTTAATACTATTGAGATTTTTGAGGTTTAGCATCATCAGTGTGACTTGTTGTATATTACAAAACACTTAATTCAAGGGGTCAGAATAGTGTCACCAAAGTTAAGGCATATCTAAAACATCTAGTATTTATCATTGTTATACATTTGACCTTGATTATAAAATACCAAAATACTGCCCTACATAAAAATATAAATACTTTGCAGTTTTGGTCATGGAGTTACAACAATTTGTTTATAGAATATACAGTATTGATGAAAAACACCTTATCCAAAATAGTAGGAATATAGAAAAGAAAGAACTGAGTAGATTTGGAGCAAATAATATAGCACATGTTGACAATGTCTTTAGTGCGTATTCCCTGTTACTGAACATAGGAACTCGTATTGCTGTTGAAGGTTTTCTAAGATTAGGATGAACAGTGGTTATGACAGTTGCATCATGAAATTATATCAGATAGATATGACTTATGAAATACAGTATCATCTGTTACATCATCTCACACAAAAGCTTCTTGTGGAGTTAGATCTGGTTTATACTGTGAATAAGGGAATGCAGTATCAAGAGAGGGGATCCTGTTACCGAAGACACTTCAAAGACAATGCAGACACACATTGGAAGTTGATTTCTAGCCCCTTCCTGTTGAAACCATTGTTACTGAAACAGCATGTTGTGTAGCCTACAGAAGGTCCTGTTCAAATGGATAACATAAGTTCTGAATAACATTCTGATTTGACAGTTACACATAAATTATCCTTTATCTTCAATGAAATAAGGTCCTGTGCATCGATAATCAGATACTGTAATCACACACTCCACACATTTTCCAATCACTGGTTAGGCTGGTGGTCTCTGAATTTGAAGAAAGCAAAATGAATCATCTTCCATTTTGATATTATAGCATAAATCACTTGATGATAACTCGAGAATCAAAAGTACATTATGCAGTCTTTATAGAAACATAACTAGTAGTTATGTAGCGGTGGATCTGTGTCAAGTGTTTATACATTAAATAAAAAAAAAGTGACTGAAGAAAAGAGAAAACAAACAAATAATGGTTTGAGACACCCTTGATCTTCTGCATCTGTGGTAAAAGATGAATTCAAAGTGAATCCACCATTGCGGCTATCTTGTTTAATTATGCCACATTTCATTACCAGTTCATTAGCACATCTTTGGCTAGTCAACTACATCTATCTTCTATAGTTAATTATTCAACATGACCCCATACTCATTGCATCTAAGTATCACATAATCTTCTCCATCCTTGTTCCTTAGACTCTCCATAGCAGCTAGGCATTAGCCTTTCTATAAACATTTTTCCAAAAATGCAGCTTTGTCTCGCTTGTCTTTTTTCTATTTGTCAAGAATTGACAGAATACTAAGAGCTTGGAGAATGAAATTAGTATTTTTTTCAGAATTTTTCCATTCTTGTCATGATTCAGTTTTCTTCTTTCCACACTGGGCTCCACACAAACAAAACAAGATTTAAGTAAGACAGGATGTAACCTCACCACAAGGTTCTGGTGTGCATTGGCTTCATAGCTTTTGCATAACTTACAAAAAGAGATGGCAATTTTTTTTTTTTTTTTTTTAACATCTAGCATCTTTCATTCATCAATTAGAATAGTGGATAGGGTATTAAGGAAAACTAATTTTATTAATTAAAGTTTATATTTATTAGTTTTCATAGAGAGAATGAAAGGGTTTAGAAAATGTCTGAGACTT
>JAFIDM010009631.1:81213330-81237947 GCA_023159025.1 Thereuonema tuberculata | reverse complement strand
ATATATATATATATATATATATATATATATATATATATATATAGATATTTAAGAGAAATTGTTTCCCCAGAAGAACTATACAACTCTTTTAAAATTTGAGATTAAATGAAATTTTTATGTCAAGTTTTGCTTAGTTTTTATTCATGTTTAGCAACTAAAAATGACAAAAAGGGTGTAATTTAAGAAGAAAAGTAACTAAAAATGTGTATTTTACAAAGATTTCTAGGAGAAACTGAACGAATATGACTTTGTTGACTGAAAAAATGTCTCTTTTCAATTCCAAAAATTTAATCATTAATAATTGTTGGAATCGATATGGCACTTCCAAAAAATAAGCAACAATAAATTTCCAATAAAAGGTAAATTCAGAAATTCTCAGACCTTGTTGTTTACTGATGACTACTCCTAGCCTGATGATCGTCAAAGAGCATGAAACAGCTGTTCTAGGATGTCACTTAGTAAACATTTGGTCTCGCCCATTGATGTTTAATCATTAATAACTTTTCAAATTTGATGCCATTTTATATCCTTTTGTAAGCTTAGGCATTGGATCCATCCACCAACATAAAGTGTGTTTAGAAGTATACTGAGTCATAGGATATTCTAAAGAAAAAAAATCAAAGAATTAATTATTTCTGTGGCCAAGATTATTGCAGCTTTAAATACTGAAGAATCATGATTTTATAAATCATTGATGACAATGTAACTGCAATATGTGGCAAGCCACTAACAGCTTTAATTTTTCATCTGATTTTTGAACAGATTTATTTTAATCTGATTTTGAAATTTAGGAAATAATTTCCTAAATTTTGTAGTTGCTCCAAAGTCCTATGAATAATTAATTTGTGAGAATTCAAAAGCCTGTTGTTAACAGAAGTGGAAGTATTAACTTCAGTTTAACTCAATTGATCATTTAGTAATAATATGGCCTCAGTTTCCCCAGTATGAAAAAAATATAATGATGAAAATCCCTGATCACACATGTAGAATTTAAAGCAATATTAAAATTACTTTTTCCAGATAAGTTATTCAGTGTAAATTGTTACCACATAGATGTTAATAACATGCTGTATTTGAAATTGTAACCACTAGGATATTACCATATAGCATTAAATGACGTGGATGTTTTAGCAGTTATTTTCTAAGAAATTGAACTGTTTGTTCTTAGGATTTTTGAATAGATATAAACAGTTTGATGTCTTACCCATTCTTAATAAAATATTATTAATAAAATTATACAAAACATAAAAATTTTTAAATAATATCGTTTCAGGGTTTTTTAATGCTTTTGATGAAAATCGTGATGGCCATATTGATTTCAAAGAAATGGCTTGTGGAATATCTGCTGCATGTAGAGGACCTATCGCTGAAAGGCAGAAATGTAAGTATAGGAAAAATTTAAAACTTTAATTTTTTAAGTGAACCTGAGTGATAAAATATGAAAATAGTATTTATTAATTATTACCTAATAGTATTATTTACATATTAATTCTTTTATTATTATTTTTAGTTTGCTTTAAAATTTTTGATCGAGACAGAGATGGCCTTTTATCTAAAGATGAACTGATCAAAATGGTTGAAGCCTTACTGTTTGTTCGTTATGAAAATAGGACTGCAGAAGAATTGGTAATTGTATTTACTTAATTTATTTCTTTGAATCTTTTTACTTTTTAAATGTATATGAAACTCGGCTGCAAATTTATGGAAGTCACTTTTTGAGCTTGATATAGTGAATTGGTAAAAGCATAAATTTCATGATATGAATAAGAAAGTCATTAATTAAACTTAAGATATTAACTAAATTAATTAAACTTAAGGTATTAACTAAATAGAAATAAGAAACTGAAATTGATTAATAATCTAAATTCAACTAAACACTGAAGAAAAACAACAACCAGATATTCCAAATTTAGGGCAGTACCAAAATTCTACAAAGGTTAATGCTTAATAGAAAATTAAACCTATTGTGAACTGCAGAGACTTCAAATGTCATAAGGACAGGATGCATTCATTTTTCTTCTGCAAATATTGTGCTGCTCTCCTTAGGGAGATGTTAGTTTCAACAGTAGTGTATATTATCTCTGCTTTTGAGTTCCCATCTGGATAATAGGAATAGTCAAAACTTGAGTCTATTTCTAATTCCATATTTAAGTGTGATACATTGTTATCACCTCAAGTATTTGAATGAATGTCGTCATATTTTTCCATGGAGAGATTTATCTCTTTTGAAGTGCTTGTTTGATAAATGATATAAATAAATTTGAGCAAGCTGATATGTGCTGTAGAATCCAGTATGTGAATTAAGGTGTCCAGCTGATTGAAGAGTACCAGAACTTTCCACCCCTAAACTGCAACCATTTGTTGTCTGTGCTGTAAATCACTGTGATTGACTACAGGTTACGCACATTGGGCTGTACTCCTTTAGATGATGTGGTTACAATGGCCCAAAATCAACTAATACGCATCTGATGATTTCTTGTCTTTATTGACTTCCAAGGCTTTAGTCCACTCTGTCTGGAGGAACAATTTGAATGTATATCCATATTCAGGAATTGTTGCTTTTATCGTTTTTTGATAGAAATATATTTTGAAAATTTATTGTTGTTTCAAGTTCTAATTATAGATTATTTGTATGAATTTGTTTCAGGAGTCGGATTCACTAAAAGATGTCGATTCTGATATAATAGTGGAGGAAATTTTAACTCAACATGATTCTAATAAGGTAGCCATTAAATTTCTTTTTCAATTTATATATAATATTATCACAAATTATTTATTAATTAAATTTGTTATAGAATTTTATTTATTTTTGTTTTTATTTTTGATTATTTAAAAACAGTCAATTAACTATATTTATAATTTGCATAATTCTAGAAGTTTCCCAAATTTTGGAAACTTCAATTAGAGCCATCTGGTGAATAATTTTTCAATATAAACTCCCATGCTTGTATAGAGAAGACAGAACATGTGAACATCTGTAGTCCAGTAAAGTTCATCAGAGCAAATAAATTTTATATTTCATTGAAGTTTTGCAGTTTCTGTTTATTTATTATAATAAATGCATGCCTATATATATATATATATATATATATATATATATATATATATGGTGATTCAAAAGTCCAGCACCTTAGGACAACTTCGTTATCAGTGCAGATAGCAAAAAATAAAGGAGGGGAAAGTTGTTGAAAATAGGTGTTTTTTAATCTAATGTGCTTGAATTTTCAACGTAGAATGTACTTTTGAGGCTGTACACTGGTATGAGCCTCATGCTAGAAAAGGCAAAACACTCAGAAATGACAATCTGGCTACATTAAGTAGCATACACTGTGCCACATCAGGCATCAGCATGTTAAGTCACGTGATTCAGTACCGCACATGGCTGTTCTGCGTCATTAGTGTGCGTGCACAGTGGCATGGTGCAGTCTTGCAATGTGTTTGTGTGTGTGTATGTGTGTGTGTTGGGCGAGTGCTAGGGTCACCAGTTAATTGGGCAGTAAATGATTATGTATACAGTTCAGGATAATGTGGAAATGGTTCTCATCCATTCGGCAGACATGAATTAATGGGAAGCAGCAATGGAATACTACAGGCGGCATCCTGATTAACCTATGCCCATCACTCAACTTTTGATTGTTTCAAGGCCACAGGCAGTATTCAAGACAAACCATGTTCAGGACAGCCAAGTTCTGCAACAGGGGAGGCACAATCAACTGACTACTATCTAAGCTGACAGTCAGTCCAATACTGCCAACAAGGAAGGAGGCACAGCAATGTGGCATCAGTCAAGCATCTGAGTCCAGGATACTATTCTCCAATCATTACTGTCCTTATCACATGCTTTTTGTGCAAGAACTTCATGGTGATGACACTGATTGATGGTTCAAGTTCTCTAAGTAGTTTGAAGAAATATGAAAACACCAGAGGAACCCTGAAACTTATATTCTATTCAGCGATGAGGCCTGTTTCCATTTGAATGGGACAGTCAATAGACAAAACACTGTGTATTGGTCTGATGAAAACCCACATCTAATTGTAAAGGTATAGCATCAGGCTGGCCCAAGGTTAAATATGTGGTGTGGCATACACGGGAATGTTCTCATCTGTCCCGTATTCCTGAATGACAGGCTCACTGCTGAAAGATACAAAAATCATCTTGAGGTTACACTGTTAACCTGTTTCGACGATCTGCCCCTGGCATTTATTTGGGCTTTTATTTCAACAGGATGGAGCACTTCCGCACTTTGGACGGACAGTCAGCCAGTGGCTGGATGAGGTTCTCCATGGACATTGGATTGGTCGACGGGGTCCGGTAGAATGGCCACCTAGGTAGTCAGAGCTGATGCCACTGAACTGTTTCCCCTGGGGGCACCTCAAATCTAAAGTGTACACCAACCGACCCCGAACACTAATTGCATTGCAGGGCAGCATCAGGAGTATGTTACAGAATGTGCATAGCAGTTTCCTTGACAATGTTTGGATGTGTCATCTACCAGGATGGCAGCCAATTTGAATACCTTCTCCATTTTGTGTGGCTCATATCAGTGTTCAGTCTCAACAGTGCATTCTACTTTGAAAATTTAAGTACATTAGATTGAAAACCACATATTTCCAACAACTTTCCTCTCTTTCCATTTTTCGCTAAATGCACTAATAACGGAGTTGTCCTATGGTGCAGGATTTTTGAATCATCATCCTATATATATATCATCCTTATTGAAATTTTAGGATATTCTTTATAATATGTAGGCTTTTCATCTTTTAAGTATCTTGGTTACAATGTAAAAAATTATGAAAATGAAATGGACATTTTATCTAAAATTCTAAATTATTATAGAGCAATGGTTGTCATTATTCATGTATTTTCACGTACTTCAGTTAAAAAGCATACCTGAATTAGAATTTACAATACATTTGCAAGACCAATGCTTATGTTTGGCAGTGAAACATGGTCAATTAGAAAATGTGATATAATAAGCATTGTAGCCTGTGAAATTAAATTTAAGAAAGACAGCTGGCTATATCAAATTAGATAAGAAAATAAATATAGAAATTTTGCAGGAATTAGGAATTGTTTTTGTTTTAGATAAAAGAATTGATATATTTAGAGAAAACCTCATGTTCAGTGCATGGATAGAGCTCGCATTCCTTAACAAATTTTTTATTATCTTCCAAGAGGTAAAAGACTCTTTAGACGACCTCCCCTAAATGTTAGAAAGAGATCCTTAGCCTAATACAAGATAGGAAGAAGATCATCTTTTCTTTTTCAATATAGGATTAATTTAATATTTGTTTTTTCGTTATTAATTTTTTTTGCAGTTGACAATGACAGAATGGTTAAAAATAATATTTTTATTGTAAGTTATTTTATATATTAAAAAAAAATTAGATAAGAAAAATATGATTTTTTTATAGAGATTTATGAAAAAACACTTTTACTGTGAAGAGGAAAAAAATGTAACTATCTAACCCCCCCCTTCCCTCCGCATTCGATTTTAAGAATTATGGAGTGTCCATTATGCAAGCTTTATGTAATGTATTTGTAAGATCTTTAACAACGGATTATTGAGCACGAACCTCTGGAATGATAAACATTTGGACATGGACTTCTTGATAAAGAAAATGCTGTGACAATTTTTAATCAACCTTGAGGATTCTTGAATGATGCAGAACACTGTTTGCCATTCTATATTTAGGAAGACAAGGCAATGAAGACATAAGATTAAAGAGAAATGAATCAAGTTGCTCATAAACAATTCTTAATCTTAAACAAAACTACATGCCTGTTTGTTTCTTACTTCTAGTGAGCATGTGATAGAAAAAAATTCAAGAAACTTCCATCAATGCAAAAATTTCAATAATGGAGACATAACTGTTGGGGACATTTAATAAATGTTTTAAATTAAGAGAGAAATATTGGAATGTAGTTAATTAAACCCAAGAAAATATTCAGAACATTTGCTTGCTTTTTTTTTTTTTTATGCACCACAAGGAAGAACTCTACTAAATAAAATAAAATAAATTTTTTACTGATCTTTTGACAAATTAAAATTAAAAAAATGGGTAAACGAATACTATTTATTTATCATTTTCAAATTCTGATTGCTGCCAATGAAAACTAATACTAGTTCCTTCAATTTAGTTGTTTAATCCAGTTTATATAGTAGTAACAGTTTTTATTGTTCGGCGTATAAACAATCGTTACACTTTGCAGCACTTTAAATTCTTTTAACAGAGTTAAAGGTAATTTCAAGGTTTACCTTTCTTGTTTTAGAAGTGTGTTTTTGTGATTTGATTAGTAAAGGTACAGTGAAAAATGAGCATAATGCTTGCACTATCTTGATATAACATGTTGAAAGATGATGACATTACAGTCGTACAAATTATTGGCATATGATAGATATGTTCATTAATTAAATCATTTGAATTTGTTATTATTAAATAATGAAACTTATTTTAAATAAGGTAAAAATTTCATTTATTGCTCTATATGAATATTACTATTTTATATCTTACAGGATGGTGCTATTACTTTAGATGAATACTTAGTCTGGACTGTAGGTCATCCTTTGCCTTTAGATTTCCTTAATCTCTTATTTCAGGCAAGTATATAATTTATGTTGTAACTAAAATTAATCAAAAAGTTATTAAATAATAAAAAAAGTAAGAAATTATTGGCGTATTTCAGTTTTTTGGTTAGCCCATGCTTAAATTATAGTATCTCAGTCTCATGTGCAGTTTTAGACGTGCATTAATGATATTTTGACATCATAAGTGAATGAAATGTAATCTTAAATATATTATGTACAGTCCTTTCAAAAGATTTAAAAAAAAAAAAAAAACTCATTTAGCTGTTTGTTTTTTCCCTCTGAAATCTAGGTATGTCATATTGTTCTTGGTCTTCGGCCTTCAACAAAGGAAGAAGAAGGAGAAATAATTAGGTAATCTTTTATATCTACTGTATTTAAAGCCATTTCAACTTCTTCAAATATTGAATTGTTATTGAGTAATAGTTGATATGTTTATACCGTGTTGCAAGTTTATTAGTTGCACCATATATCATCAAATGGATAGATGTACCTAATAATCTAGCATCTCAATATCTGTGTTAAGGAAGGCATTTATTTAGCTTTATTTAAAGAATTATTTGAAATAATATGCAGAATTCCCATGTCTCCTGAAAATCAAATTTTGTTCAAAAATTGTGGGAAATTTTATGACTGTTAAAAACCTTGGAATTCTATGTAAACTAGTCTGTACTTTAGAAAATGGATATTCATCTGCCACTATGTATCAAAGATGTTTGTATTGGATATTTTCAGGGTGGAATAGGTTCATATAAGAGCCTTCTGCATATAAGGAGTGCTTCCTGATTTATTTTTTTTTAGTTATAGGAAATACGCTAATAAGAAAAAAATGAAGACAGAATGCAAAGAAACTTGACTATGCCATACAATTTATATAGCTGATTATATTGAATCAATGATAGTATTAACATCAGATATGCAGGATGATTCATTGCTTCAACCAAACTGCAGGAGCATACAGACCAGTAGAAGTATGTTGTCACTAACCATGTGACATGACCTAACAGTTCAAAGAGCCAGTTGTTATGGTTTTAGTATAGGTGAGTCCTACAAGTGTTTGTTGAGGTTTTTGTTTGAGAATAAGATAAAAAAGTGAAATAATTAGCTGAAAGCAATTTTTAAGATTTCAAGAATCCCATCTTACTGTTTTTTCCTCTTATTTTTGAGTTTTACGAAAAACATCAACACGAAAAAAGTTGTATTTTTTACATTTTTTTCAGGTCTGTACTGCTGTACCACATTGCACATGATGATGAAAAATTTTTTTCAAAAAATGATTTGCAGACTCCAGTCATAGCAAAGTTATAATTTGACCTACTGAAACTCATTTCTCAAGTAGGAGTGCAGAAGTATAAATAATTTTTTATTCGCCAACGTATTTATTGTACAAAATGCACTAATTTGATAAATCTTTCACTAAAAAATGCTGAATTTGACATAAGACAGAAAGTGTAAGATACATTATTTAGATGTCAGTTTTTTTTTTTTCCTCTCAATTAAGTTATTTATACTATAACCTAAAATATTTACAGATAAAATCTTAATGTCAGTCATCAGAAACAAATTGTTTGAATAGTTTTAAAAATGTAGTAATAATAATAATAAAAAACATAAAAAACAAAGCAGTAAAATTAATTTGATGCATTATTTCTACTTAATTAAAAATCTAAACTGTATTAAAGATAATTGCTAATATATTTACAAACACAAATTCTTTAATTTGATTTACTTCTTTTTTATTTCATTTCATATAGATCTTTCGAGTAACTTTTTATTACAGTAGACTCCCAATTATCCGCGAGTTGGGTGGCTCGGCAATCACGGATAAACGAATTCCGCGGATAACCCGAAATAGGCCGAAAAAGGACGAAAATCAACACAAAACTGCTTTTAACATGTTTAATTTACATTAAAATGGCAGTACATTCATTATAAACAATTACTTTATTTTAATTTACTTTAATTTCTTACTTTTTAACAAAAAAAATTGGTTAATTGTCTTTGTTTTTTCGTGTCGAAACATGAAAACCCTTACTTGGACATCGCTAAATCTGCCTCTTTTATTGTTTACCTTATTCTAGTTTTAAAATTTTTTTGTTAATTCCGTAATTTATTGTACAGTAAAAAAAATGGAAACCGGAGAGGTCCGCGGATAATCCGCCCGCGGATAATTGGGAGTCTACTGTATTATGTTTTTTTTTTCAGGATTACAAATTCATTAACAGAGTAAACCATACTGCTGGTCTACAAAATAATAATAATAATAAAAAGTTATGCTAACATTGTAAATGAAAATGAAATAAAATGAATTTGTGTTTGCAAATATATTCCTGATTATCTTTTATATAGTTTAAATTTTTAATTAAATAATAAATAATGCATTAAATAACTTTACTGCTTTGTTTTATTTTTTATTACTGCATTTTTGTTTGTTAATTACCACTTATTCAAACAATTTGTTCTGGTGTATTGAATTTAAGATTTTATCTGTAAATATTTTAATTGAGAGTAAAAAAACTGACATCCAAATAATGTAACTTACACTGTCTAAATAATTTATGTTAAGTCTAGCATTTCATAGAATGAGATTTATCGACAAAAAATCAGTCTATTTTGGACAATAAATATTTGGCGAATAAAAAATTAATTATACATCTGCAATCCTACTTGAGAAATGAATTTGTCAAATTATAACTTCGCTTTGCCTTGCATCTGCGAATGAGCATCTCTCCTCATCATGCACAATGTGATATGGCAGTACAATCTTGAAAAAATATGCAAAAATACAGCTTTTTTGTATTGATATTTTTCCTAAATCTTCAAATATAAGGGAAAAAAACACTAAGGTGATGCCTTCTTGAACTGAAAATTGCTTTCAGTTAAGTTTTTTTTAATCCTCTTCTCAAAGAAAAGCCTCACCAAACACACTATTGTTGCAACACTTTCTTATACTAAAACCATAGCAACCAGCTATTTAAATTTGATGTCATATTATGTGGTCTGTGATGACATCTGTTAAATGGTCTGTAGAGGAGTTTCAAGTAAAATAACATTTTTTCATATTTGCGATAGCCAAGCCACTTTACTCCAGGTCATTGGAGATAGTTGGCTGGCCTTTAGGGTAGACATTCTTGGTATAGCTGTTTAACTTCAAATATTTCCGTGAGTTACCTATACACAGAATATATGTCTGCGAGCTTTGGAATAACATATTTGATAAGACAGCTGTATATGTTATCAGTTACAGTGATTTGAAAACAGGAACTGATCAGTCAGTTTCAGCTCATCAGATGGCAATAACAGATTCTTGCTGATTGATATATTTGTGAATTACACTGTGAAAACCTTTTTATTGTTGCTAGTGGTCATATGATCAATGATGGACTTGTATGATCAGGTTTAAATTTCCATATTCTAGTTAGTTTTACTCAAATGATGCAGATTAACCTTGGTATGCTTGGGTTCCTTTTATTATATTTTGAGTCCTCCTACATGCTCCCAAAGTTTCAGTCAAGCCTTTTGAATCAGCTTTTGAATTTGCATTGGTAGGTAATAATAAATATTGAATTGTAAATAGGCGTCTTGAACTGAAGTCATCATTTACTTAAAAGTTTTCACTAATTATTCTTTAAAGAAGAATGTATTACTGTTTCTATACGTTTAAGTCATTTACTTAGGGATAAAATAGGTTTTACAAAGGTTTTACATTTTTTTTTTCCTATTTTTCAGGGGATGGCTAGAAAGAGAAGAACGTAAAGGAATGCATATAGGCCAATATTGGTATTTAGTATCAATGGAATGGTGGAGATCTTGGCATGAATATATCAATTATCAGGTAAATTAGAAGTGTAGATTAAGTTTTTAATTATTTCAGAATAACTATTCAGGACAGACCAAACCACATAAAAAGGTTAAAACAAGCCAAGAATTTATTTAACATTTTAAGATTTTCTGAAACAGAATGAAAATTAAAATAAAACAGGCATTATTTGAAATAATAATATTTACAAATAATAATAATATTTGTCAAGGGAATGCAAAATACTTTTGAGGAGACCTGTCAAACAGCTTCACAGTAAACATCAATTATTGAATCCATTGCACTGTTATCATTATATAGATGGTACTAGTTGACTCAAGGGAGCAATAATAATAATAATATAACAAAAAACTGACCCATGGCTGGTATCTTACCTGTTTTATAATTGAATAAGACAATATATCAGACCAACTTGTCTGAAACTAAAGATGTATAAATTTACATGCACAAATGATTTTAATCAGAATTTTTCCAAAACATGTTATAGAGATCAAGGAAAAAAATATGGCACATCATGAAAGACTGGGCTCTATTTTGAATATCAAACATATCTGAAATTAAATGGGTAAATTGATATCTGTTTCTAAACGTCATGAAACATGTTTTGGATGTTAGAAGAAAATATAGCATATATTTCATTGAAACATGTGAAGGCTTCTTTACTAATATATATCACCCTTCTCAGTGACTATCTTCAATTTTACCATTGATTGTCTGTCAAATGATCATTGTTGTAGCATTTCTGTGTCCCACAAGTTCTACCTATCATAAAATAGAAAGAGTTATTATTATCTTTCAGTTCTCGGTGCGATGCAGCCTGTATAGTAGAATTAAGGGACCAAAATAGCAAATTTTATTCTAATCTGTCTGATGGTATGTTCAAAACAGTGCAAACTATGCGGCATGTCTCCAAAATCACCGATTTTTGTGCTATATATAAAATTTTATCTGAGTTTAACTGTAGATTGATTAAGTGATTAGGTAAATTTTTATGTATGAGTCCAGTAGCTGTAATAACAATTGGAATAATTTCTATTGAGCTAAGTTTGTGAATCTTTTTGTAATCTTCTGCCAGATTGAAGTATTTAGATATTTTGTCTGATTCCGCCTTATTGATATTGTCATTTGGATGGGTGATATGGATTAGGAAAGCTTTCCTTTCTTGAAGACTATGAAGAACTAGATCAGGCCTGTTTGCATTGATGGTTTTATCTGTATGCAATGGCAAATCATAGTAAAGTCTAGTTCCGTCGTCTTTGAATACCACTTGTGGTTTGTATATGTAGTACGGTACTATTTCTCTTTCCTCTATGAGATCAAATTTTTTAGCAAGTGCCATATGCATTATTTTTACAGTGAGATTATCTCTATTGATGTATTCCGGATTTGCCAGGTTGGAGCATCCTGCTATTATGTGATCTATTGTCTCAGAATACTTATGCACATCCTGCATTTATCAGATATATCCAATTTCTCAATAAATTTCTTGTAATTGTTTGTCGCTATCACTTGGTCCTGGATAGCATGGATAAATCCTTCTGTTTCAGCAAACAGATACCCATCCTTTAACCAAAGCACCGAAAATTCTTTGTTGACCTTTTCAAGTGAATGGGGATATCTACCATGAAGGGATTTAGACTTCCAAGACTGAATCCTTTCTTGCACTGTATTAACAGTCGGGGTAAAATATCCATCTGACAAACAGATCGGTTTTATATGAGTGGTCACAAGCAACAATTGCTTGATGAAGATTTGATGATTCTGCTTTTGTAAAAAAATATTGTCTCAGGTTTATCATTTGCTTATTACAGAGTGATTTTAGGTCCAAAAGTCCTCTATCACCTTCTTTTCTTGGGAGATAAAGGCGCTCTATGGCTGATTTTGGATGATGCAATCTATATTTTGTTAGTGTAGTTTGGATAAAGATGTTTAAATTTTCCAAATCAGTTTGAGACCATCTTACCACACCAAAGGATTAAGTCAGAGCTGGAATAACCCATGAGTTAATTGCTTTTTAAATTTATTTTTAGATAACAATTTGGTCTTTAAGATTTTCTGTAGTCAAACTTCAATTTGTGTGTTGCTAGCCTATTGTTTTTTGTTAATGTTTGACTAAATCCCAGGTATTTATAGCTTTCTTCTGGCTTATTATTATTATTATTATTATTATTATTATTATTATTATTAGTCAGAATGCCTGCTTGATTGTGTTCATTCTCTAAAAATATTTTAATAAGTGATTGTGCTGTGGCCATCTTTGCATAAATTGCATCAACTTCTATCATCACCCTCTCTGATAATCCTTCAACATCTTTCGTAGATTGTTATCCATCCTTTTGTGTGAACTTTAAACATTACTACTTCAAAACACTATTTGAAAAGATATCCATATTTATGTTTTAGCCATTCTTGTAACTTACTACCAGACAGATTGATCTCCTGTGAATTTAAAAGTTGATTTCCTGGAATCTTTCGCCTAATAAAAGTAAAAGTCATTTACCACTTTTTTCTGCAGTCTGCTTATTAAGTTACTCAGCACACTTTACAGATAAACAAAGATAGATGAAAAAAAGAAAAAAAAGAAATATCTGAATAGACTTTCCATTCCAATTTGGGATTATTGCATAGCATATCTTATCTCTATTGGCTGCCATCCTCTAAGGCTGTTCTACACTTCAAACAATTGAAGTCTGGATAATATTCCAGATCTTCTAGATAAGAATCCATGTTCTTTCCAACCCACGATTGGATATTCAGGTATGTAACCAGTTTCTGGAATTTGTATTTGCAAAACTAACAGCCTTATGACAAGCTGAGTTCATAACGTTTTTCTTATGTTCCCATGAGCTGTATTTCGCCTTCAACTACAATCTTGTAAATCTTAACATTTGCCTTGTTGTTTTTTCTTTTTTATTATATATCTTATTGTCACTAATGTATTTATCTCTTTGTATGTTGAAACTCTTTATTTCTGCCAATTCTTGCCTTAGTATATTAATTTAATTATTATAATTAGTGACTCATTTGGAATCAGTCCAAATTTCTTGCATCTCGGTGCCCTTTTGTATTCTTTTCACTTCAAATGAGCCTACTACAGGATTGTAAGACAGAACTATACGTATTTTGTGATAAGCTGTAAATTTGTAGTTCCCTAAATAGCACAGCATCTCACAGGGTATTGGATTATTAAAAGATTAAGAGTAACAAATTTTTATTTTAAATAATTTGAAAACATTGCTATGCACATAAGTGTAATATTGCGATTTTAGATAGATTTACTGTTTGAAACACTAATTTTACTAATTATATGTAATTTTTCTGACTTAAAAAAAGTTGATATAAAATTATATTTTTACTTGAAGTAACAATTTTGAAATTTTCCTATATGCTGAAAACTTTAGCAATCAATTTTGCTAAATTAGTACTAATTTTGCTAATTAGTGTAGCTTAATGTGCAAAAATAAAAATAAATTAATGAGTAAAAAGATTTGTACTAGAGATGGTTTAAGTCATGAAGGAATCCTTAAAATGATAAATACTGACATTTCAAACTACAACTGATGACATAATCAAGGTCATCAATTAATGTTCGAAACAACAGTTTTTATCTTTTAAACCAGGTTTCTCCTTCATGACTTAAACCTCCTTTGGTGCAAATTTTTTAGTCTTAATTAATTTTGAAAGCAATTTTTAATTTAATGATGTTCTCTCTTTAAAGCCTCAGATGAGTCCTGATGGAAGTTTAGATTCACCATCTGCATCCAGTCCAGTAGGCAGTCAAACAGGTAGCCTCAAACGCACAAAGTTACAAAAAAAATCAATTGCTATGGAAGGTAGTGTTGCAAAAAGCAATGAAGATAGTGGAATTGTCATAACAAGTATGACAACATTTGGTAATGATGATATTTCTACAAGTTCTGAATCAGATGGAAGCTTATCACGGCAGCATAAATTGCAACAACAACTTTCCCATACTGTAACATGCAGTCCTAAGAAAGCAGCAGGGTCTGTTCTTTGTGTGGGAGGAGGTGGTGATATGTCAAGGTATGAAAATATATTATTTCAAAAAACATTAAATAAAATATAACTAAAAATCTATAAGTTATTATCAATCACATTTACACTCTTCTAGGTAAAATTAGTAAAGATTATTACTGATTTAGAAATTCACAGACCTATACTGTTAAAAGCAAAAGTGTATAAGAGTATAACAAAATTGTATTCAAAAACCAATTTATGGATAGGTCTATAAAATCTTTAATTTATGGACCTTGACACACACACACACACAATATCTTTGAAAACAATAATCCGATAGTAATGAAAATTCACATTCAAAAGCGTTTCAAGCGAACTTGCACCCAATGAATGAATAGCTGGAGCTACAGCACATTGGAACTGAGCATCATGATGGTGAAAATAAAGAGCGAATCTCGCTGTCAAGAACAAAACTTCCAATGGATTGTGATTGCTCTTTCCTACCTTGATTGTAACAATGCCTCGCTGGCGAATTCGTGACCATTATTGCCATATGACAGAGTTTGAAAGAGGACATGCCATTGGACTACATGAGGCTGAATGGACAAACTGACGAATCACTTGGCATTTGGGCGATGTAGCAATTAAATAATGTTGGAAGGAATGGGTCCTGAATAGCAGATTTCAGTGGTGACAGAAGGGGAGCGGATGGCCTAGGGCAACGACAGGACAGGAAGATAGAGCGATTGTCAGAGGAGCTGTATATAGCACCAGATTCGTCACTGTCAACCATCCAATGTGTGACCAATACTGAAGTGACCACCCTGACCATTAGTAGAAGACTACGGGAGCAGAATCTATCCTCGCAGCATCCATTATGCTGCCTATCACCTGACCAGCATACTCCATCAAGAACGATTGCAGTAGTGCTGGGAAGATCAGTGGAACTGTGCTGATTGGAGACAAATTTTCTTCATTGATGAGTCCTGTTTTGAACTGAGCCCCAATGACAAGCCCAAATGTGTCGGGAGATGATCCGGACATTGTGAGGATCCCACATTTACTGTCGCATGCCAGATGGCCCGACAAAAAGGAGTTATGGTCTGTGGTGCTATTTTATTTGATAGCTGGACCCCCTTGGTAGTCCTCCATGACACCCAACTGCACAGCGGTACGTTGGCGAAATTCCAAGATCTGCTGTGTTGCTGTTCCTTTCACAGCACTCTGGACTTTTCAGTAAGATAACGCCCGGCTACACACAGAACGCCTCTCCATTGATTGTCTTTATGGTTGCAACATACTTCCTTGGCCAACAAGATCGCCAGATCTCTCTCCTGTTGATCATATTTGGGATGTGATGGGAACGTATTAGCCTGTCAATTGGAGGCCGTTTGGCAAGAAATCTCGCAGAACACCATCCACCAACTGTCTCAATCAGTGCTAAGTCGGGTAACAGCTTGTATCCAGGCCAAAAGTGGACCAATGCCATACTGAACTTTTCACTTTATGTAGCTCTTTCTATCCAATAAATCATCCAATTCTGAAATTCTAATTTCGTTTTCTGTACATATACATTAAACATACAAAATTTTGTCTCAATTGGATAATTCCTTCTTGGTGCATTGATTATTTTTGTCAAAGAGTATGTATATACAGGTGTTTTTGAACTTCTGTTACAGAAGAATATGGTAGATAGAAAGTATGAAAACAAACAGTTTTCATTAAGTAGTGTGTGTCCTGTCTTGTACCGATGCAATGCTACAGTTGTTTTAGTTTTGTGGCTAGTAGATAATCATTCATGGAGGGGTATTGCCACCCTTGTTTGGAGTGTTGCGCATTAGAGAAGATGTTCAAAGTGACACCCCTCTTGTTCTACACAATAGGAGCATCACCAGAGCATTGACTGATGCACTTGTTCAACAATGCCAGGTGTAGTATAGATGGTGTTGCAGGCTTCAACAATTCATTAAGCAGTTCATCGACTGTACTGACAGGTGTGGCGTACACAAGGCTCTTTACATGGCCCCAACAGAAGAAGTCAATCAGATTAAGATCTAGCAATCGTGCAGGCCAAGGGACAGAACTGGGTATCACTGCACATTGTTGTAAAAAAAAAAAAAAAAACACATAAAACTGGGATCTTCATGGATAATCCTCTGGGTAAGACCCTGAACACGTGGGTGAAAAGACTACAGCTGCTCATGAAGAATCTGCCATACCAAGCTACGACTTAATGGGACATGACGTGCAATTGCACGTGTGCTGATGGAAGGTTCATCTGCCACTGCCTCAAGAATGTCTTCCACTACATCATGTGTCACAGAATGAGATCGGCCTGTTTTCGGACATGTTTGGGCGCAATGAACCCATCTCATGAAGTTGGTGGTCGAGCCATTGGAATATGCTGTGAGCGGGATGTCTGCATTGGAGAAACCGCTCCGTGTACATCCTTGCAGCTATTCACACATTTTGATTTGCAGTACCGTACATCAAATGCATGTCCGCGAGTTCTGTCAGATTGTACTGCTCCATTATCTGTTCGAATGTCGACTCTCTGATGCAGACAATTGCCAAGATTAATTTAGCAAGTTGAACTGATGACAAACAAAAATGACATGTGCTTTGCTATTCCAGTGATGAAAGAGATATAAACTGGCTGCTAATCTCTCATATTCTTGAGGTGAAACTGGGGTTCTTAGTTAATGTGTCATTTGCAGTGATATATCTGGTATCCTGCAATTAGCTGGCATCCCTGACCATACTTTTAGTATTTAATAATAATTAAATAGTGCATAATATTTTACTTTTTTAGTCTTTAACCTTCCAAGAAACATTCATGGTATTAACATAACGTTTTAAGGAAATTGAGTACTGTAACAAAAGAAATTATGTATCTGCCCACACTCCAGTGTGCTTCCATCTATCTAACAGAAGTATATATAACTTCGTTATTTTCTGTTACTTAAGAGCAAGCTGCTCTTAAAAGAAAAAAAACACATCTACTTAACAAATTGATTCTTTTTACAATAACTATTCATTAAAAAAAAATAGTAAAATAAAACCTTCTGTTTTATGGTATTGTCTGGTAAAACTAATTTTACTTTGTTTATTATTATTATTTAGTCTTGATATGGCATTTCTTAAGCTCTTCAAAAATGATCATATTGTCTCTGTCATTCCTTCTGTTATAGTTGCAAAGGCGCTGAATTATTATTATTATTGTTGTTGTTAGTTCAAATTTAACTACATATCTTCTTGAACATTGTTCAAAAGAAATAATTAACTGTAAAAAACATAACTTTATCCTCTAGATTAAAGAATTTCTTATTTTGAAAATTGTGTTAATTGCAAATAATTTTTTATTTGGCATTTTTTTAAGATCAAGCAGTGCAACTCCTAGTCCAACTCATTCTCCAAGGATCGGGCGCAAGCCGAATGGAAGCCAGAAAGATCTGTTTCTTCCACCCCAGAAACCTGGAGCAATTGACAATACATCACTTATACAAGTTAATATGCAAAAGGTAATAGACATAAAGTATACGTATATACAGTATGTACAGGGTGATTCACGAAGATATGCAGAAACTTCGGGAGCTCATTCTACATGTAAAAGTAAAGAAAAAAAGTTATATAAACATAGGTCCGGGAATGCTTCAGTATCGAGTTAACGGCTAGCGAAAGATTTCGCCCATAATTTAGTACAACAATACGCACAGTTGTTAGCTCTCACAATAAATTAAAACAATGCAATTCACATTATTGTTGAACAGCTGTTATTGTGTTGCCAACTTTTTTGTAAGTTCCATGTGGGATAAGCTTCAAACCACTGGGAGATACAGTTCTGCGACATGTTTCATTTGATTTTTCAGGTCAACAACCATAACAAACCACTGATTTCGCCCCTTAATTTACCTTCCCAGACTTCCAGCACATCTTCATTTCACCCAGGGTACCACAATATGGGCGAAATCTTTCGATAGCCGTAACTTGATACTGAAGCATTTCCGGACCTATGTTTATATAACTTTGTTTCTTTACTTTTACATGTAGAATGAGCTCCCGAAGTTTCTGCATGTCTTCGTGAATCACCCTGTATTATGTATAAAATTATTAACTTTAAAGAATTATTTTCTTTAAGAGTTAAAATTTTAATTTAAGATAATTATGTTCTTTTTTTTAAATATATCACACAACTATATTGGCTATATTATTACAAATTTAGAATTAAAACAAATAAATAATTATTTTACTTTGGAGGAGTGGAAATCTTGTAAATAATTAAATGAAACTGCAGCTTATGATTTCCCAGTGTTGAACTCTCTCACTTAACCCGGCAGTGGTCACGCCCATTTTTGAAACACCAATGGTCGCAATGGGTCTGTGATACCCATTCATTTTAGACACCGATACTTTCAAAATTTCAATGTTTTAGATATTTGTTAATAATAATATAATTAATTGGTTGTTTCTTAAGATTTTTATTATAATCATTTATAATAATAAATGTATAAATATATAGATAAAAATTATTTAAGAAAACATTGTAAAAATTGGATAAAAAGTGTACTACATAATTGATAGAAAAATAAGGTATAAAAATATTTTTGGTTAAAATTATGATAAAATAATAATAAGTTAGTTATTTCTAACTGATTGCTTTCAGTAAATATTGTTCTAATTTTGTGTGTATTTTGTAATGCACTCCACAAAGTCTTCGTCTTCACTATCATCATTATCTCTTTGACTTTTCCTCACACTCCAAAAGCGGCTCTTAAAGTTTTCTTTTTATTTCATTATCACTGGAGATTTCATCTCTGCAAAAAAAAAAAAGAAGTAAGATCAGGAATAAACTGTTTGCAAAAATAACTCATAAAAGAAGTAAAAGCTCAAAAAATTTAAAAAAAAATAGGCCTAAATAAATAACTAGATTAATAAATAACTATAGAATAAATAAATAGTTCAAATTAACTTTAGAAATCCAAGTTTGTAAGGCAAACTTTACATTTAATCTATATAAAACATTTAATCTATATAAAACAACTCTTACATGAATGCAAAAACAGTTACACAAAAGGTCGCACTGGGTCTACATGACCCAAGGTTTTTTTTTTCCTTCAGATCGGAGCAACAGATATTCCACCAAAACTGTCACAAGAAAGGTCATGTGGGTTCAGAAAGGTACTGAAAAACACAATTCTGTGAGGAGCTCCCATCTATAAATAAAAATGAAAACAAAAATGCATGGGTCTCACAGACCCATCGCGACCACTGCTGGGTTAAACAAAAGTTATGCCCATTCCACCATTATGCAAGATATTAACTTAATTATATTATGATTACTTACTGTTTCCAGGTTATGATGTTAACTGGAGAAGGTGGAAAACTAAAACGTAATGTAGTTCTGACCCGTGGACGGGATTTTGAACTGGTTCCTGAACCTGTGTGGAATGCTTTATCCCAGTGGTACGGAGGATCCCCTGCCCTTCCTCGACAGGTACTCTTTTGAATAAATTAATTAAATGTTAGAAGAAATATGTTACAAATAGCATAAGCTGTTTAAAATTACAAAACAAGATTAATATTAATGGCTATTTTTAGAAGTAAGATACTATATTGATGTTTGGTAAAATAATTTCAGGTAATTCTTCCAAAAAACAGTGATACTCCAGAATTGGAATTATACCCTGTCTCATTGAGACTACTAAGGCATCAGATGCCTCCTGCAAGGCAAAACCCCAACACGTGGTCTGGAATGGTAGGAGGTTATGGAGCATCAGCTCTTGGTAAATTTTTAAGAATATTTTTTAATAGCAGTATTCACTGTAATCACATTTTTATCTAGTAATGCAAAATTAATTAATGTTGAATATTAAACTTATTTAATAGGTAAGGGCATCTTGTTAATAGCTTGAGGCACTCTGCATTAATAAAGAATTTTTTAAAATTTAAATACAGTAGAGTCCCGATTATCCGAGTTAATGTTGACCAAGGCTAACTCGAATAACCGAAAAACTCGGTTAAAGCGAAAATTGTAAATAAAATAAATCGTGTAGGTTTAAATGTATATTTTACCAAATACAAAAATTATACAGATACACCACATGCAATTCATATTGTTACGATAATTAAAGAGTTCTTTTACTTAAAAAAGTCCTTAACTGTTTTTTTGTTTACGTTACTTTGGCGTTTTTCTGCAGCAATGTTTCGCCATTTTTTTAAGGATAACAGGATTGCTGGTGACGCTTCTTCTTGTTGTTCTATATATTCAATAGCACTTTCAAAAGCTTTTAGTCCACATGTATGGGAGATTTTCATGTGACGATTTTCATCATCACTGTTTTCATCGTTATCGCTAGATTCATTTTCCTTAGTGACAATATTGACGATCATTTCATCTGTAATGTCTTGTTGTTCGTCAGCGTTTATCCAGTCACATATATCTGTTCGTTGATTGGTGAGATCAAGTTCAAAATTTTTTTCGGTAGTTTTAAAAATGGAAAATGTAGAACCAAAAAAAAATCCTAGAAATATTTGATAGCTTGGTTAAAGCGGAAACTCGGATAATCGGGGTTTTACTGTAATACTATAAGAGTAGAATAGAGCTGTTATATTGATGCAGATATCTTTTTGACAAAACAAATTGAAAGTTTTATCTTAAAACCTTCTTTGGTTAAATTAAAGATAAATTATTGTAAGTATCTGTTTTAAAAATGAAGTGAATGTCTTCATCACTAATAAGAACACTAGAAGGAAAGTTTGTAGTGAAGGCCAAAGTATCTAAGTTAACAAATTGACTGCATATCTTCTTGCCCAGGATACTATGGATCTTTGAGGTTTGCGGTATGAAAGGAGTGTTTTAATTAAAAACACTTCTTTAATACCATAAACCTTGAAATTCCTTAGTATCCTGAGCAAGAAGATATGTAGTCAATAAGTTAGATTTTAGCAATTAATTCTTTTTTAAATTGATGCTTGATTAAATTTTTAAATTAATATTGCATCTCTAATTAATCACCAGATAAATATTAGCCCTGTTTATTTTGTTGATATAAGAAATGATGATTTTAAAGCCCTATGAGCAATATAACTGTATCCATTTAACATACAATTAGATGAAGCTATTCTTATGTCTAAAAAAAAAAAAATTAGCATAACCCAGAGATGGAAGTTATATTACTCTTAAGTGCAGTTTGCCAAAAGGGAGGTTTCCAGATCACAAGTGGAATTTCCTCAAGGATGTTCAACAGACTTGTATAATCAGGCAGAATAGCAGTAGAAGAATTACCATATTCTTTCTTTTCTTTATTCCCTCCCACAAAATGCTGAGTTACAAATGTTTCGTCGGCAATTGTTCACCACTCTTTCATTTTAACTAAACTCCAGCAATTTACTGCTTATTTTTTTTTTCTTTCTTTAATAAGGTATTCTATTTCCTTTTATTTCTCATGCCCCTTTTTTGTAGCAGATGATGGGCACTCAAACTGCCATGATTGTCGAAAGTTTGTTGTCTATTATGTATGTTTTGTTTGTCGCTGTGGAACATCAAAACATCAGGAGAGTAGAAACCATAATGAGGATGCCAAATCAGGTAACATCTAATCAGATTAGTATTAATTATGTCTCGGATTCATCTGTATAATTTCCAACATAGTTATTCCATTCCTTGATATGTATCTTTAAGTGAGACATCATCATTTTAGACTTCACTGGTGTATGAGCATATGAAGGATTAGGAGATGACTATAAAAGCATTTGATTTGCTCTTAAGATAGTCATTCTCTGTCTATTGTATATCTAGAGAATTAAAATTGTTTGGAGACTGTGAATTACCTATAACACAAAAAGAGTACAAGTTGATATCAAGTTCTGTAATCTTTATAAAACCAGTGTTTAAAAAATGCATGTAATTTTTCATTTCCTGCAATTTATCAGTGGCACTATGCAAGATATCCTTAGTATCAATTGAAAGGAACTCATAACCATTACTTTTTCCCTAGGAATTTCACTTCAGAAAGTAAAGGACAATTTTTGCAATTTTGCAAACATATGCAAAAATCAATTGCGATGGAGTCTCAGTTGTAATTATAACTGAAACCTTTGTATAACAATTTTTTATCATTACAAGCTTTGGGATAAAATTAAATCTAACTTGGCAGTGTTTTAGTCACATCCAATTAGACAAACATCAATTCTTCTAGATTCAGTTAAATCTTGGATTCACTAATTCTTTAGTATAATTAGTCTGTCATTCATTTTGCATATCTGATTCAAATGGCATTTCAGTATAGGAATTACTGGAATATTGAAGATATAACTGCAGAAAGAAAACCTTTTCTCTGTAAGTTACTTTCCAGCTTACTCTTCTTAGTTAGAAGGGAAATCAAGAGATTAAACAAACAGCAGAATTAGCTTAATAGATTATGGCATTTACCAGTTAACCAGTTGTTGAAAAAAAAAAAAACAAAAAAAACAATTCTTCTATGTATCAGATTTTGGAACACATCCAAGAACTCTTAGATAAGTAAGCAATCATCATTTCTTCCTGTGTGACCAAAATTTTTTCTTGTCTCAGGAAGAGAGATATCATTTTTCCAGTTCTGTCTCCATTAGCCACATATTAAAATATCTTCAGTTTGTTAGCCAACTAAATTGGCCAGTTGATTTCTGCCAATCTTCATGATTCCTATTTTCAGATCATGGTAGCTCAGTAGAAGTCTTTGTAATAACAATGGTACTTGACAGTCACTACTATCGGTTTTGAGTATTTCTATTTAGTATAAACACTTTGCTGTAAATACTTTGCTATATGTTGTCACCAGGAAATGAAGATTGTTTGTATCTCCTCTGACTTTGGCATCACATGTATCATGACATGTATCTGGTGGTTATTTGCCCATTCCAGTCATTCCATTCTTCTTGAACATCTTGACATTACATTTTGTCTTCTCAATCTGGGAAAACTCTTCTTGAAGTTTTTCTAAATTAACCGGGACTACACATGAAACTTAGCAATTTAATTTTTTGGCATCATGATTTTTCTCTTGTTCACAGATAAGCATTTTCTGTTTGTTCCTCTATATGATCTTCCTCTATACTATCACTGTTTCAGCTTGCTTTTTGCAAACCTTATTGGCACATTGTAATATTTAGTAGCTTTCAGAAGTGTTCACATTCATCTATTATGGGCATTCTTTGTCTCAGTAATCAATTGTTCAGTGACCTGAAGTTATTCTGGCAGTATGTACCATTATGATCTCACTATGATTTCATCATTGATTTCTGGCTAAATTCTGTTACCTCAGTATAAAAAGTACTTCTTTATAACTTTGCTCCTATATTTCATCTATATACTGAAGAACTTGTCAGCAGAACTTTATTTCATTGTATAGATCTTCACAGCATTCTGTGATCTCATGAGATTTTGGCTCTGATAGGAAAACATTATGTAACATACCAACAATTCAGTAATGTTACATAATGGAAGAGCATTACATTTTAGCAGTTTCTTTGAGGATATCAAAATGATTTAAGATGGTTATTTGTACGATTTTTTTTCTTTTTTCGATTATTTATTCAAACTGGATGCCATGGAATCATCATTGATTCATTTTGGCATTTCTGTCTATCACATATAATCTTCGCTCTTCTCATCTCAAATGAAATGTTATCTTCCCTGCCTTCCTGTGAGGTAATTCTCTTATTTTTAAGTCTTACATTTATTAATTTGGAAAACCATAGCATTCGGTTCCCAGCAAACTGCTCATGTGCAAGAATTTCTCCTCTATGCATTCCAAAACTATTTGTTTTGTATATATATACCAATGTATGTCATTTTTACTATCCTTTTCTACATTTTCTTCATTTTCTATTCTCAGGGTGTGCACGCCTCCTTAGAATCTTAGAAACTCCTTAAAAATGAAAAACATTTTCCAAGGTGGTTAAAACTACTTGGAAAAGCCAAGTACTCCTTAGAAACTCCTTAAAAATGAAAAACATTTTCCAAGGTGGTTAAAACTACTTGGAAAAGCCAAGTACTCCTTAGAAACTCCTTAAATCATCCTTTAAAAAAAACAAAAACAAAAAACACATGAATGATATGCACAAACATAGAACATAGAGTTTTATAGTACAGAACTGCCAACCCTCCAGATTTCTTAGTACTACTAATTCAGAATATTTGCTTTAATTTAATTGCAAGAATTCTGCGATTAAACATGACAAAGATAACTCTT
>JAFIDM010009631.1:81189263-81212930 GCA_023159025.1 Thereuonema tuberculata | reverse complement strand
TATTATAAAAGAGAAGATTTAAGGAAGAAGTATGGTTTGTTTGTATATAGTAATTTACATAATCTTCATCACCACTCAATCGTAATTGTTCTGGCTTGAACCTGCAATGATCAACATCCATTATGGTTCTTCAGCAACTATAGAGCAGTTTCCTTACTTGAATGTCTTATGTCTTCCTGTGTAATGGTTATCCTTCATTCCCTCCAAACTTTTTTATTTATTTATTTATTATTATATTCTACATCCTAACGTGTGCTCTAAGCAACTACTGTCATCTATCAATTTCAGTGGCAGGTTTGGTGTTGTTTGCATTGGAATAAACTTATTAAACTATGTCATCTCTTTGTTCCCTTGTTAACTTATTGTTTTCCTCATTTCAGTTCCAATATTGTCTCTTTGAAGTTCTGCTAAACATGGCTTTAGTTCTTGCATTGTCTATTAATCTGTCTTATGATGGGTTCTGACTTATTGTCTTGACATATTCCTTTTACCTGTGTGAGTGTCATCATCCTTTCTGCCATACAAGGAAGCAACTTTGAGCTTTTGCATTATCCTTCACTTGTTTTTCTCCATCATAATTTGTTAACTTGATTTTTTCAACATTTATTAGTTATTCAATCATGTAGTTAGTTGACATAAGAAAGCGAATGAAAGTTTTTATTTTTTATTTTTATTTTATTTTTATTTCTCCTTTATGAAAGTTTTTCTTCTTCATTGATTACAACCATCCTTAGCAACAGTTGACTTTCAGCCAACAACCTGTTAGGTGAATTCCTTGTAATCAACAGAGACTTATTTAAAAAAAATCCAAAATAGCTTGTTTTAAATTTGATTTTTATAGAGGGAATTAGAACAAAAAGGAAAAAAAAAGAACATGTTTTTGTGGTAGTCAGAACTTGCATGTTGATCTAAAGTTTTGCCTGTTACTAACAGTCATTGAATTAAATACAAATAGAGTAAAAGTTTGTCATGAAGAAACAGGACACTGTTAGCAAAAAGGTCCATTTTATTTTAATTGCTTAAGTAGTTAATCTATTGTTTTGTTTCAGTCTATGCTTTTGATAATGGTCTTGGAAGAAATTAAAACTTCAGTACAAGCACTGTTCTTGTGTTAAATGATTCTTCATTTTTAACTTTTAGTATATTTGTTTGTTTGTTATTAATTTCATGCATTTTGTTTCACTTTGTACATTTTTGTATTATTTTGAAGTAGAAATTATCAACACATAATTAGTTTGCATTCCTGAACATGATAACACTTTTGTTTTGTTTTTTAGGTGGAACAAATTATGCTTATCCTCCTCAAATGCCTTTAATACCCAAAAGGTATGTGGCATATGTTGCCTCATTTAGTCGACTAGCAACTTTAAAGCAAGTATTTGATTTCCTAAGTACACGACTGTGTATCAGACCAGAAGATATGAGATTATGGCATTTTAAAGATGAGGTATTCATCTTTTACTGGACAATTATCTATATTTTAATATCCTATTACTTTTATTTGATCTAATTTACATTTCTAAAGACATATTAATTGTTGTATTTATTGTTCAGTAAGTGAATTACATTTCTAAAAGATGTCGTCAGTTGTTCCAGTGAAGGGAATCTTTATTTTATTGAACACCATCATTAACTTTTTTTATTATTATTTATCTGGAGTTAATAGTATATCAATCTCTAAATTTGCATGCCTAAACATTTATTACAGTGTTCTTAGATCACTGAGCAGCATTGTCAGATTTTTTTGCTCTCTCATTTGGAAATTGTTATAATAAATTTTAGATAACATACTTCAGCACATTGGTACTATGAGGTCTGTTTCTATCTTCTTGTTTGTTTCTTGATGCTACCTTATAAGCGGTAGTTAAAGTTAAGCTTTTATGTAAGCCCTTGGGGTCGCTGATGTTGTAAGCAATGCTGTAAGCAGTTGTACTGTAGTATATTAGGAGGTCTTTATGTTTGACTCCCTGTGTGTATTTCTTAATGTTTACCAATAACTCTTACTCAAAAATTTTAAAATTTTTAAAATTTTAGTTTAATCAAACAAATTTTTCTTTCATAATGTATATATAAAGCTCAAAACACAAAAATGTTTGTTCCCTTAAAACTTAAAAACTACTAAGCAATTTGAATGCAGTTTTCACCATTTTGTAAAAGGTGTACTAGAGATGGTTTCTGGACACATAGCATCACTTTATCAGCTTAGGTACTCAAGCAGTTAAGAAAAAACTTCAGAAATCCCACAGGGATTGCACTAATTAAACAATAACTCTTTGAACTGAAACAAAACATATTTTCATTGCATCTTATAAATATTGCACTCTACCAATTATGACTTATAACTTTTGAACCATTCAGTTAATTTTGATGCAGTTTTCTAAGTTTTGTAGAGGATTAAATCGTGCTTCTTTAAATGTAGAAGTCATCTCCATATCCCCTAATTAATAACACATTTTTTATAACTGATTTCTATGTTTTAATGTACTTTTATTTTCAACTTGCCATATCTTCTTACTGGATATATCGATTTTCATGAACTTTCACAAGTATGCGGAAGGCTTTTTAAAGATACTAACAAAGTTTGTTTCATCAATAAAAGTTTAATAGGTTCTCAGTAATTATGATTTTTTATCGGACAGAGAGAGTGTGTATGCAATGCCTTCGCTGTCGTGAGAAAGAGAATGCTAGCTTTCCTTTGTCACATTTCACAGGAGCAGAGGGTGGTGGTAGTTGAGGGAAAAGGGGTTTAATTGTAAAGGCAGGATGGTCACATGTTCATTCTTGTGCGAACGGTTACCTATGATGGATGATTTTTTCAAGTTACATATTTTGGACAACATTTTTTGCAAAATTTTACTATTCAAAAGTTATTAATTTTTGGTCCTCATACATTCTAATTAAATAATTGTTAGTTAATGGATTCATATACAGTGGAACCCCGTCATTCGTCCGCCTCGCTACTCGTACAACTCGTTATTCGTCCAACTTTTTCAAGTAAAATTCAACTCGCCATTTGTACGCTTGCCCCGCGATTCGGACAGCGTGATCTAGTTACTGGCAGTGCCACGCGGTCGCTTCATCTCAGTCTCGTGCTAGATTCTGTACGCTACGCATCATCCACGCAAGCTTCGTGAAACTTTGTGCTATTTTATTGTTATCTTTTGTTATTTTTATTAAAAATAGTGCAGCCATGGGTCCAAAAAAGATTACTGATTCAACCAAGCCTAAAAGGAAAGCAGTGAGAATTGAATTGAAAAAAAGAACTCGTTGCGAAGTTCGTGTCTCTGACCTGGCAACTCAGTATGGCATGATGAAATCAACCATATCGTCTATACTGAAAAAGAAAGACATAATAAGAGAGGCTGATGTGGCTAAAGGAGTGACCGTTCTTGCTGTGAACAAGTCACCTATAATTGAACAAGTGGAAAAACTTCTGTTAGTTTGGATTAACGAAAAACAACTTGCTGGTGACAGCATTTCTGAAACAATAATTTGTGAAAAAGCAAAGCGGTTGCATGATGACCTTAAGCGAGACAGCCCTGGAACCAGTGTGCAAAGTGATGAATTTAAAGCAAGTAGGGGGTGGTTTGATTGATTTAAGAAGCGAAGTGGCATTCACAGCGTTGTAGTCTACTGTATATTTATTGTTTTTGTAGTTTTTATGTATTTTATGCTTAAAATATTATTACAAAGGTTTAAATAAGCAATCATCTATGGGTCTGGAACGGATTAATCCAATTTACATTATATCTTATGTGAAAAAATGATTCGCCATTCGTACAAATCGCCATTCGAATTGCCTCCTGGAACGGATTGTGTACGAATAGCGAGGTTCCACTGTATAGGTATGTGTCAAATTTGTAAACTCATTCATTTTAGAAATTCTGTAAAAACATAATAGTTCCAAACACAACTCTTCTTACAAATAGGACACTGTCTACATTTAAATAGCTACTTAAGCAATCATAAACAATTATTTGCTTTCTAACATTCACCCAGAGAAAGTCAGGGAATACAGCTTGTATATATATTAATTCAATAAAATTAATTAATTACAAAAAAAATTGTTTGATTAAAGTTACACTTTAATTAAATTAATTATTAGAAGTTTAACATTGATTTAGACATTTTCTTATACTATATAAAGCAGTAGTTTTATTGGATATCGATTTTCCTAAGACTATATACAATATTCTGAATTATTTTTCAGTCTTTTTTTTCCCCTTTTGTATATATATATATATATATATATATATATATATATATATATATATATTAATAGATTTATTAGATTGACATTTAAATTGAAGTTTTATAGGAGGGTGTATAAAGCTTTACCTTTTTAATTGTTAATATGTAAAACTTTGTCCTCTGAGACATCATATTAATGTAGAATAATATTCGTCTCCTTGAATGTAGAATAACATGACTCTTTTGGAAGAAGAATTTATTACCCTCGAAGAATTAGGTTTTGATGATAATGAACAAATTTTAATAGAAGGTAAGTTTTTAATAATTCTGTAGAATTATATATATAAAAAAAAAAAACAGTGCAGTTAATCTTTCTTTACAAGTAGAAGAGAAAAAAAAAATACATCATTTATATAATTGCTATTTCTGATTTAGCTTAATGTGTCTTAAAGATAAATAACATTTTAAAATTTTCAAATAAAATTATATACAGCAAAAAAGATGATGTCAGACTGTATATGTATATAAGATAGTATATGCCAAAGGTCTGTTTTATAATTTAAAGCAGACAAATATGCACATTCTTATGTATTGTTATTTTAATTTTCATTGCTTTATTCTAATGCTGTTTAAGTTAAAATATTTCAAAGATGTTTTTATTTGTATTCCTGCATGATAAGCATAGCTAAAGACATTATAGGTTGGTTTAATGTAACACTCCTTCATTGGCAGCTGAGGAAAACAAAGATCAGAATAAAAAAATATTGCAGGTTCATCCATTCATGATCAGCAGAAAAACTATTAATCCCAGGATATTAACATTTCAATGGGAGATTTAAGTAAAAAGAAAATTGCTATTGATTTTGGTACATATGGAACCTATAGATTAGGATTGAAGTGCTGAAACAAACAATAGCTGTTGCTATTACAGAACACGAATCACAATAACTTTAGATCTGCTTAATTTAGGAAGCTATAACTTTAATAGTAAACTATCAAATTCAAAATTCATGAAGAATTACAAATACTTTTCGGCAAGTTAAGAGATAGATTAGTGCTGATGTCAAATCATTTGTTGCTTTATGTTACTTGGCTCATTTAAAATTGATTGTTTTCTCATTTCTGACTGGAAACAAGATTAACCAGTATTAAAAACAAAATCCAGTGAAAATTGTTCTGATACTCTTATTCTTAAATTCTCTAACTTCCCTGTGTGTTCTATCTTGGTCCTTCTGTGACTTGACTCTAATGAACTCAGTTGTTTTCTTACAATTTTATAATGACCTTTAAAGTTTCTTAAATGTAATTTTTTACTAACCCATAAATTTCTGTGGCTAAGTAACATTTTTTTTTTTGCCTTGTTTTTTTCTTGGGCAGTTGAAATAAATTCAACATGTGCACAAATTTGGCAAAAATATGGGATTGGGGGGAGTTCCCTCTTTTCATATGTTAAAAAAAAAAAAGAGAGAGAGAGATGGAATAATTTCAGCCTGACTTTATAAGAGTGCGAAAGAGATTAATTTAGAAGGAATAAAAATTAATAGAAGTAAATAAACATTTAAACATTTTTCTCTTCTATGAAAACTGTAATGTCACAGCAGTTTATCCCTGCCCAAAAGATGTAGGTATTTTTTAAAGTTTTCCTTCTAGTGAACAATTTCATAATTGAGTAAAAAATGAAAATTTTCATTAGCATTAATACAGAAAAAATTGTTTTACAATTGTTAAGTAAATCTGTAAAAAGAGATTTTAAATTGAATTAAGCTAAACTATAAACTTTAGAAAGAAATCACTAATTATTATAATTGTTGTTTGTCATAAATTTAACTGTTATGAGAATGAAATGAGTGAATGTGCTTTAGCCATAAGAATTACAAAAAGAAATAATAATAATAATAAAAAGCCTTATTTTTAATAATCATTTTAAAGATCTTATGATAAAGAATAATTTTGCTTACATGTAAGATAAGATAATAATATTATTTTTATGTATCTTAATTTGATAACATTCTAATCACTTTATCATCTTAATGTGATAATATTAGCAATACTTATAAACTGCTTTCTGCTGAGTAAATTATTTTTCAGAATGATACAGATAAAAAATTGAAGTCATTACAGTCAAAGTTATTGAAATCACATTTGTGTTTAAAGTGAAGTAATTTACTTGATATGAGATGATTATTCCTTAACCAATTGATAATCTGCTAATTATTCTACCAATCATTACACTAATTTATCTGTCACAAGACTGGATTTTTTTTTCTTTAGGATTTAATTAAAATAATAGGAGTTAATATTAGCTAAATATTATTTCTTAGGAAATATATTTTTTAAGTACGGCATGCTTACATTTATTTAATATTAATTTTCAGTTTCTGTTATTATCTTTGAACAGATTCAACACTAGCTTCTTTTTTGGTTTGATGATTATTTTTTTTTTTTGAAAAATGTAATAATTTTTATAATAATGATATAATTCATGCCTTTGTTTACTCATTGTTTGTTTGCGTTTCATACTAAAAAAGTTGTAGATTTTTTTTTGGGACCTGACTATCCTATTTATATTTGAATCCTTGTAACTATTATTTATCAAAATTCCTAAAGGCTGACAACTAAAGAAATAATCAACACAGTAGTTGAGTGACTAAAAAGCAAAATTACTGCTGTTTGGAGGATATCCTTGAAGAAGCACTAATTAGATTGTGAACACTTTTATCAAGACATAAATATGATGGTCATACAAGTTATATACGAGAATACCTTCCCATACTATCACACTCTCAAGCTCAAAGGAATTGTTGGATACTGATTTCATTAATGTAAATTGAATGTTTAAATACAGATATTAAAAAATTAGTTATCTTTTGTGAAGCTCCTATATCAGTGATTCTTCAAATACTTTGTAAAGTTTTATGTAAAACATTTTTAAAACACAGTAATTTTATCAGTATCAGTAATTTTCTTTTGGAGTTCCAAGTAGCTTGTTAAATAAAATAAGCAAATTTATTATCAAAATTCATTTTCAGTTCGAAATAAAGATCAAACATGGCCTGAAGAAATGTCATCTATAGCCAATATGAAAAATCGTATGGATAGGAAAAAACAAGGTAGGCTTCTTCCAATAAATTTTTAACATTTTTAAATTTTTAATTAGTTGATGAAAACTCTTCTTTAAAGTACACTATCTTCCAAAAATTATTTGTATACTGCTGTTTACAAGGTAAAACAAGGTAGGCTTCTTCCAATAAATTTTTAACATTTTTAAATTTTTAATTAGTTTGATGAAAACTCTTCTTTAAAGTACACTATCTTCCAAAAATTATTTGTATACTGCTGTTTTCTTGATCCATTGTATTTCCCATCGAAACATGGAATCTAATCCAATATGTAAAAAAAAAAGGTTATAAATAATGTAGTGATTGTTATCGAAGCACATTGTGACTTAGTGACTGATTTTGAATGTGATGCCACATTAACCACCTGATGATTCATATTTGCAGATAACCTGCATCATCCATAATTGAAATTTTCAGTGGAATGTCATGGTTTGAACTCATTTTAATTATCTGTGAGATGAACTTGTAACAGGTTCAGGACCAAAGCATCATGTTCCACTTAGATTCTGGAGCAGCATGTTTACTGTTTTGTGGGTGGAATGACAAACTATATCCCCTGCATTCTGTCATTTGTCTAAATCAAATATTGTGGCGTGTGTCTTAGTAGCCAAAGCAACGTAAACATGCTTTTGTGGCTGCTGGGGAATGATAAATGTGAAACCAATCTGTGTCCATATATTTTTTGGAAGGTAGTAAATTTAATTAAATAATATGTATTTGTAATTTAGAAATATTGGTTGGAATCTTCATGGTTCGGATAAACCAATGGTTGTTCATAGACATGTATTAAAATGTCTGGAAATAGTATTGAAGGTTAACTGCTACCATAGAGACTTCTGGTTCCCAAACTGAGAGCACCCATCCATGTGGAGGAGCAAGAAATATGTTTTAGTTTATTTACTTTTTTTATTTTTATTTTTGGAGGGAGGGGGCATATGAAGAACTTTCATATTAGCCAAAAACTAAATTTTAATTTTTCATATCTACACCTTTGAATATCTTTTTTTTATTTATATTTCATTTCTAAATTACTTTCATCTACTTGTAGTATAAAGAATGACATCTAATGGCTGTATTATAATAAAGTTGTCATGAGTAAGTTAAATTTCTGTTGAAAGTTAATTTAAGACTTTTATGCCAAAAATTAGAAAAAATAAACCTTCATTTCTAAAGCTAATTTTCATTGTGTCCATTTTTAAATATGATTGTGGGAAGGCGCGTTGTTAAGTAACATCAAAGGAGGATGTATGAGGCTTGGTGTAATATTAGAGAGGACACAAGACCAAAAAGTTTGGGAACCACTGATGTAAACACTGCATCATTGAAATCACACACCCAAATGGAAGTAGATAAATTACTTTTAACAGTTACGTGTGACTTCTGTTGTGAGTGAATACTTTCTTTCTGATCAACTCAGGGTATTTGTGGGAGATGAAAGGATTAACATTAAGCATCTAATTTCAATGTGTTCAGCTTAGTGTGGAGAATTATTGTTAAAGCAGATACTGATAACCAAATGTAGGATAATTAACCATTGATGGTGATGGTACCAGTAACTTTCACAGATGATCAATCATTGTCAGACAGAAAACATTAGATTCTTGAATAGGCAGTAGCTGATCCAGTTACCATTCAGCAGATTGTAAATTGCTTCCACAAATTTCCATATGACAAACAACATAGACCAGAAAGAAGGGTTGAGTACTCAGCATTCATTGCATCATCTGAACTTAATAAGTTTATAGTTAGACTTGTGCAGAAATATGAGAAGAATGAGGAATATTAACGAGTTGCCTTCAGTGACAAATCCTATTGTTGTTAGTATGTTCAGGATTATCACAACTGCTTTAAAGTCGTGCAGGTATGTGTGAATGCTATACCTCTCTCCCAGATGAGAACACTCTTCCCATCTCCATTATCTACAAGATGTGAAGGATGGTGATAAAAAAATCGTTTTTTATTGCTACAATTCACTGGACCAAAAGTTAATTAAAATTTAAAAATAATTATTTAAAAATATTTTTTTTAATATACCACGTTTTTAAGACGGACTAAAAAGTATAAAATAATTAGTATAAAAGGTAAGAAAAACGTGGGGTGCATGTAATAGATAATTGAGATGGTATGGATGGAGTGTATATTATCTTGCGCCCCATGTTTTTCGTTATACTTTTTATAACGAAAATTTTTATATATAATTATTTTATACTTTTTAGTCAGTCTTAAAAATGTGGTATATTAAAAAAAAAATTTAAAAAATTATTTTCTGCTTTTTAGTCTTGTGTGTATGAAATTTTTCAATCGATTTTAAACATTTAACAGGAATTTAAATTTTAAACATGATAAAAAACGTGTTAATGTTAAAAGAAAAAAAAAGCCACTGCCTTGCAATGCAAAAATGCTGCCTTGCAGTGCACGGCAATTCAGCGCCATGCGGCCATTTGCAGAAACACTTACAGCAGATGAACCGTGCGGCACCAACCTGTTATCCGAAGAATTAGGATTCCCTAACGAACAGACAGACAAGAAAGCGAGTTAATATTGTATTGTCATCCATTTCTGAGCTATGTTTAAAGTTTCAAGTTGCTAGCTCATCGGGAAGTTAGTTTAAAATCAATTGCAAAATTTGTACTGAACAAACAGACAGAGAAGAAAGCGAGCTAATAAAAACGTGTTAAAAAATAAACTTATATGTTTTTCCTATTTAGAACTCTTTCATGTTAACTTTTCTTATACTAACGTATTTCATTGTAATCATAAAAATCTAACTGTTATACATTGTCATTATTTTTGTTTAATTCTTTGACTTATAGTTCCTACTGAAAAAGGAGTCACAGGTTTAAATAATTTGGGAAATACTTGTTTCATGAATGCTGCATTACAGTGTGTAAGCAATACAAGGCCTCTAACTGAATATTTTACAAGTAATATGCATCTTTTTGAACTTAACAGGTAAATATTATTTAATTAAGTAAATATATAATTAAATGTTATCCCTATTGCTTTCAATCATCTGGTTACAGCTAAGTACTCTATTGATGAAAATTATGAACATTCTTTTTAAAATATTTACTTTCATTTTACATGACAATTGCAGATAATGTTTTTTTATTATTATTATTATTATCGTGTTTGTATGTTTCAAACCTTGGGTTATTATTATTATTATTATTATTATTATTTTTGTATGTTTCAAACCTTGGGTTTCCCCAGCAAAAACAATATGGCGGGTCAAGGACCAAAGCACATACTGCCAAGTGTAAAGATGTGTGCAAGAATGATTAGGGATGTGTGCTTGTGTCCATAAATTTCCTAACTATGCGTGTAGTGTTGAGTACCACAGCCTTCTGCAGTTGTGCATAAGTGATTTTGTGAAGTCCTAGTGTGCTGAGACTGTGGTGCAATGTGTGAGGCACCAGACCAGTGGCAGACAGAACGATGGGTACAACACCTACTCGATCCTGCCTCCACTGCTTCTGGAGCTCGTGTGCTAGATCAGTGTATTTACTGATCTTGTCTGCGTGAGTTTTCTGCATGTTCTTGCTGATAGGCACTGCAATATCAATTAGATAGGTCTGTTTGTTGACCTTATCAACAAGTGTGATGTCTGGTCTGTTGTGATGTATGGTTTTGTCTGTGTGAATGGAGCGGTCCCAGTATAGTTTATATGAGGGTGACTCTAATACGCTTTGTGGTATGTACTTGTAGTACGGGACCGTGCTCTTAATAAGTGAATGTTTTTGTGCTAGTTGTTGATGAACGATCGACGCAACCTGATTGTGTCGGTGGAGGTAGTCTGTTTGAGAGAGAAGGGGACAGCCTGATATTATGTGGTCGATCGTCTCATGCGTAGTGTGGCATTTCCTGCATTTGTCGTCATGTGTGTTTGCATCGTGTAGAATGTGTTTCTTGTAGTTGCGTGTGGAGATGACTTGGTCCTGTATTGCGATCATGAACCCTTCGGTCTCCCCAAACAGCTCACCACTCGTCAGCCATCTGTTCGACGCTTCCATGTCGACATGAGGCTGGCTGAGTTCGTGATGATGTCTGCCATGGAGTTCCTTACGAGCCCATGATTCACGCAGCTGCTGAGTGTGGGTGTCAGGGGTGGTGATTGTTGGAGAAGAGTTTTCGAGGTTCAGGGGTGTGAGGTGTGTGTCAGCCTTGACAATGGCTGAGTGAAGTGAGGAGTCTTCTGCTCTTTGGTGGAAATGTTCCCTAAGTGTATGTACTTGTTTTTCGTGTAGGGTGATGAGGTTGATGAGTCCTCGGCCTCCCTCCTTGCGGGGAAGAGTCATCCTTTCCGTAGCGGACTTGGGGTGGTGCATGTTGTGTTTCGTGAATGTAGTGCGTGTTGCGCGTTGTAGTGCTTCGAGTTCGGTGTTTGTCCATGGAATTATGCCGAACGAATATGTTAGTGTGGGAACGGCGAAAGTGTTGATAGCTTTAATTTTATTTCTGGCGTTGAGTTGTGTTTTGAGGATTTTGTGAACTCGAGCAAGGTATGTGTTCTTCAGTGCATTTTTGATGTTTGCGTTGTCAATGACGCGCGCTTGCTGGAAGCCCAGGTACTTGTACGTCTCTCCCTCTTCCATGGATTGGATGGCCAACCCATGGTCTAGTTCAAAACCCTCAAAATTCGAAGTCTTCCCACGTGTTATGTGTAACTTGCGGCACTTGTCGATTCCAAATTCCATCCCAATGTCTTTGGTGAACTGTGTGGTGGCTTGTAGTAAATTAGTAAGTTGTGCATTGTTTGTGGCATAGAGTTTAATGTCATCCATGTAGAGTAAGTGTGTGATTTTATATGGTGTCACAGTGCCTGTGGTAAGCCTATAACCGTGTTTTGTGTTATCTAGTATATGGCTCAGTGGATTCAAGGCGAGGCAGAACCAAAGAGGACTCAAGGAGTCTCCCTGGAAAATACCTCTCCTTATGGGAATGGGATCTGTAGTGATGGAGGTGTTAGAGGTGCGTAGGTGTAATGTTGTGTTCCAACTCTTCATCGTGGCAGCTAAGAATGCCGTGATCTTGGGGTGTATTTTGTAGATATGAAGAGTGTGTAGGAGCCAGGAATGAGGGACAGAATCAAATGCCTTCTTGTAATCGATGTAAGCGATATGTAAGCTCCTATTCTTCGCGCGTGCCTGGCGCAGGATTACAGAGTCAATAAGGAGTTGCTCCTTACAACCCTGGGAATTCCTGCGACAGCCCTTCTGCTGTTCGGAAAGAATGTTATATGTCTCGATGTGTGTGTAGATCTTGTCTGCGAGGCAGGAGGTGAGGAGTTTGTAAAGTGTGGGGAGGCAAGTGATTGGGCGGTAGTTTGCAGGTTGTGCTGTTTCAGTGTTCTTGCTCTGTAGGTATGTGACACCCTGTGTGAGGAAACGAGGCATATGTTCTGGGTGTTGGATTATGTCAGTGAGTGTAAGCGCTAGTTTTCCATGCAGGGACGTGAACCTCTTGATCCAGAAGTTCTGGACTCCGTCTGCACCAGGAGCCTTCCAGTTGTGTGCATGTTTTAGTGCTGTCTTATTATTATTATTATTATTATTATTATTATTATTATTATTATTATTAAATATATTTTAATTTTAAGTGCTTAGATGTCTAAGCAACAAGATTAAAATTATCAAACTCACCTGAATTACCATCTGTTGAATGTATAAATATGAAAGAAAAAGCCTTTGTTTTAACACATTGACTGCTGACTAAAAGGTACCGTGTTGTGTGCTTACGCAAACTCTATTGATCAGTATGCTGCTGCTGCTTGTAGGGAGAACTTGTATTGTTTGTGGCATCTAGTAGACTCTTTGAACTGTTGTAAATAGTTGTTGGCACTGAACTTTTGTGTGTTTTTTTCCCTTCCCATAATACAGAGTGATGTACCAGGGCCTTGAAAAGCACTCGATTCTCTAAATTTGTTGATTATTGACTTTATGTTGATTTTTAGGATTCAGAAATTGAAAAAAATAGAAGTTTCTTGATCATACACCTAATTTGATTTTGTATATTTTTTTTTTATTTGAATTTATATTTACTTTTATTAATAAATAAAAAATACATTCTTTATTCTATCCTATTTAAATTTTATTTTCATTTCCTTATCATATTATTGACAAAACCATAAAAAAATTACTCAAAATCTGGTATCGAGGAGACATATAGCACAGCAATTTAGCCAGAGGTGTCTCCTACACAGTCCCATGATAGTTGATTGAAACAGATTTGAGGGGGGAGGTTGAAATATGATATGTACTGATTTCTTATTTTACCATATGTAAAATAAGCTAGTGGCACTTAAGGATCACCAACCCTCACAATGGCAGCAGTCAACACGTTAATGTGTTAATAAAGATAGCAGATTTTATGTTAAAGAATGTATTTTTTTTCTGTTACAGTAACTGTTTCTCTGAACTTTCATTTATTCATTCATTATTAGAATTATTGTCTTTGCACGACTATCAATGAACCACTCAAACCTGCAAATACAAATTACATTTGAACCTTGTAATTGCTTTTTACATAATAATGTTTCCAGTATAAAGAGTATATGCTGTTATTACTGAAAATGCAGTTAATCTGTTTTCATAAAATTAAATCTGTTAATATTCATAGTTGGTAATTCAGACAACTGTCAAAAAAAAAAACTTTTGTTAAATTGTGTATTGGATGGTTTAAATTTCGGAGATTTTTATTTTGGTACTTTTCCATTATGTGGATGTCACATTGAAATTCCTTCACTAGAACAGCACATTAGGCCATTAGAATCACAAAAATATTTGGAGGTTGGAAACAAAATGGCTTCCAATGGCACTCAACTGACAACCTCCAAACATTTTAGTGATTCTACTGCCCTTATGCACTGTTCTATTGAAGGAATTTCAATGGAACATAATTGAAATTCCATTGGCATTCAGATACTGAAAATGTACCCCTTTTTTTTTAAATTAGTTTTCATCTAAAATTTTGTTTCATGTTATTATGGTTAGTTTTAATATTATAAAAATAATTGAATTGCATGTCATATTTTAATCTTATTATTTTCAAAACAAAATTGTTTCTTTAAGATAATGAAAATTGTAGTACATTATATATTGTTTTGTTTAGCCACCGAAATTTTGAAATGCCAAAATGATGCATATTGTCAAAATTTGAAATGCAATTGAATTGAATAATAATCATACGAAAAGCAGTTTAACAGGCAGAAGAAATGGTGGAAAAAAAGGGAAAAACTTACCATCATGCACTAATACCAGGTGTCCAAGAAATAATGTGAGGTGTTTGAAGCATCGTAATTTGATAAATACACTCATGGACAAAAAAATTAGCGACCAAGAAATAATTGCGGGATCGTAACGAAACTTGCAATGCAGGTACATGTCGGGGAGATATGCAAATGATTAGAAATGCAGCGTGATTGCGCATTACGTATAGCCGGTAGAGGGCGTTGAACATCGTACTCTGTGGAGTATAAAACAGGTAACCAAAGCTTGTTTGAGTGTGCTGAATCATTTACAAAGGAAGAGCTGAGGTAGACATGCCATTACGCCGTGTTCGAAGACAGTATACGCAGTTGTCGCAGTTTGAGAGAGGGAGAATCGTCGGGATGATGGAAGCTGGGTGGTCAGCTAGGCAAGTAGCTCGTCAATTAGGCCGCTCTGATTGTGTTGTGAGGAGGTGTTGGGACCAGTGGACCCGAGAGATGTCATGTACACGAAGACCAGGCTCAGGATGCCCTCGACAGACCAGTCGAGAAGACCGCCACATAGTCAGAAATGTACGCGTACAGCCAACTGCTTCATCGGCCGCCATCCAGGCACAGGTAGCACTTTCACTAGGGGCCGCTGTGTCTTCTCGAACCATACGATGGCGCCTGGCTGAAGGACAGTTGGTATCGCGGCGCCCATTACGTGTGCTGCCCTTGACGCCCACCCATCGATGCCTCCGTTTGGAGTTTTGCCGCGCACGAGGAAACTGGACTGCAGCGGAATGGAACCAGGTCGTCTTTAGCGACGAATCCAGATTCAATCTCGACAGTGATGACAATCGTGTTCGTGTGTGGAGAGCCCATGGTGAACGCTTCAATTCTGCCTTTGCTGTACAGCGACACACCGTTCCCACAGCTGGTGTGATGGTATGGGGTGCCATTGCCTACAATACACGGTCACCCCTAGTATTGTTCCGTGGCACCATGACAGCCCAGCGGTATGTTCATGAAATCCTGCAACCACATGTGTTGCCACTCATGCCACGGCTCCCAGGAGCCATTTTTCAACAAGACAATGCTCGGCCTCATACGGCAAGGGTGTCACAAGACTGTCTCCGCACTGTTACTACCCTTCCTTGGCCTGCCCGATCCCCAGATTTGTCTCCAATCGAGCCTATCTGGGATCATTTGGGACGACGAGTTGGGCATCCCACGAGTTTGAACGAACTAGAGGCAAGGTTACAGCAAATATGGAACGAAATGTCTCAAGACATCATACAGAACTTGTATGACTCAATGCCCGATCGTATCGCATCGTGCATTCGCGCAAGAGGGGGTCCAACGAAGTATTAACTCCTCCGTTCTTTTGCCTTTTTCTCTGAAATAAATTATCCTTTTTCTTTGATTTTCTTATCATTTACTTATATCAAAGTAGTCATTACGTATGTAAATTTTCGTTTCATTTTGACGACTCCTTCTTGGAGCGCTAATTTTTTTGTCCATGAGTGTATTAGGCGCATCGATCTCAAACTTTAGATTGTAGGCTTATGGGTCCTGGGGAGTGCAATCATGTGAAAAAATTTCCTAGTTCACATATTCACCACCAGGGGGCTTGTGGCACTGCTGTCAGCTATGCAAATGGAGCTCTCCTTGAAAAGACTAGCACACAATAGTGTTAATGCACAAATGCCACATGTGGGGATCAGAACCATCGGTGGAACGCCGCGAAGAACCATTACATTCACCAAACTAACAGTGTGGTGTGGTTTCACTGCTACGCTCTTTGTTGGTCCACATTTCTTTGAACTGGAACATGCACACAGTCTACAAACCTGCACCATTACAGAGATTCACTTCGCATCTTTATTGCAAAACAACGTGTTTCCATTCCTGCAGCAGTATGGTGCTCTAAACACAATAGTCTTCATGCAACATGGAGCTACACCACACACATCACGTATTGCTAGGAATGCGATTGAAGAGTGCATCCCTAATGATCGTGTAATAAGCAAGCATTATCCTTATGCGTGGCCCGCACAATCCCCTGACATCAATCTTTGTGACTTTTGACTCTGGGGTTATCTCAAGGATAGGGTGTATAGAGATAGGGTGCACATGCTACAGGACTTCAGAAACGCCATAAGACTTGATGTGGGCGTCTGCATGATGAATTGCTTCAACATGTTATTAAAGAGCATGGTTTGGATCGAATGCAAATGGTCTCTGAGAACAGAGGACATATTGAACATCATCTGTGACCACCTGTTATGTTCCACAATTCTGAATTCGAATGAGCAACGAAAACCAGAATCAACAGCAGCAGCAGCACCACATGTCCCCTGATGGTGACTATGTGAACTAGGAAAAATTTTTTGCACGATTGCACTCCCCATGACCCATAAGCCTACAATCCAAAGTTTGAGATTGATATGCCTAATTCAAGGTGGCCATAAAATGACTTTCCCTGTTTGGAGGCATCTGCAGCGAAAACTAATGAATGAAATGAAACCAAAATTCAGGTATAGTCTATTGAGGGCATGGAGAGAAGAATTCTGCAAAAAAAAAAAAATAATACCAAAAGTCGCCGATAGGAGAAAATTCTGCGCTGCTCTCACTCTAAACATAGATTATGCAAATTTTCTAGTGCAGAAGTAACAGCAGCGCTACTCAGTCCTTTTAAAAAGGGACGAGTGAATGTTCAGTCAAGCAGTTCTTCGATTGACTGTTGAGTTGTACTTAATATGTGGCCTACCTTATCTCAATGTGCGTTATTTGTAAAGCGGTTTTACACTAAAGAGTGCAATGCAGCGGCGGCTCTTAGGGACTTTCGAAGGCTTCATAACCTACGTAGAGGTCCAATGTCTGCTGTAGCACTGCGAGCTATGATTCATAAATTTAAGGAAACTGGATCACTAGGAGTGAGAACCGGCAGAGGACGAAAACCAGTATCAGACAAAACAGTAACATGTTGCCACTGCAGTGTTCGACGACATAGAGACTAGTAGTGGTTCAAGCGCTCATGCAATAACTTGCCAAACCGATATGCCTTATGGGACTAGAAAATCTTACGGAAAATGCTGCATTTCTATCCGTATAAGATAAGTCGTGTGCAAGAATTAAAACCTACAGATTATGATAAGCGCCTGACTTTCGTGCTAACATTTCTTGCCCAAAAGGATATCAACAATGATTGGCCTTGGAACATATTGTGGGGAGATGAGGCTCATTTTTATCTGAATGGGTCAGTCAACACTCTAAACTGCCGAATCTGGGCATGTGAACGTCCCTCAGTGATTCATCAAGTGCCACTGCATTCTCCAAAAGTAAGTGTGTGGTGTGGATTCACGGCAGAGTTCATATTAAGACCATACTTTTTTGAGACTATGACTCCTACAGGTCCTCTTACCTGTACCGTTAATGGAGAGAGATACTGTATCTGCAAATGCGGCAAACGTTTGTCATTCCTGAATTGCAACAAAGACAGTGCTCACACTCGACATGTTATATGCAAGATGGAGCACCAAATATTGTTTGTACTGTACAGAACCTGTTATGCCAGCATTTCGGGAATGAGAGGGTTATCAGTCAATATTTTCCAATGGAATGGCCACCCCGTTCCCCGGACATGACCCCATGTGACTTTTGGTTGTGGTTGTACATGAAATCCATTGTGTATACTGGTGGCGTTACAAACTTGCATTTGTTGAAAGATAACATACAGTGGGCTGTTACAAACATCCAAACTGACACTTTACGCGCAGCAGTAGAGAACGTCATTCACTGGATGCAATATGTTGTACACAAGAAAGGTCAGCACATTGAAAATTACCAGAGGACCCTAATGATTGATTAATGTCGGTAATGTTGATAACAGATTGTTAACAAACAATTGATGATTAAAGATTGTTGTTTAAAGATTATTGTTTTGTTTCGGAATGTTTTCTGTGAGTCTCGAACTCCATTCATTACTGTACTGTATGTTCATAAACTTTCATAATCCTTTTTGCGGGCGTTCATTGTAATTATTCACCAATTTACTGGTTCCGACAGTGCCAAATTTTCTTCTATCGGCGACTTTTGGTACTAATTTTTATTTTTTTTTGCAGAATTCTTCTGCCCATGCCCTCAATAGACTATACCTGAATTTTGGTTTCATTCCGTTCATTAGTTTTCGCTGCAGATGCCTCTAAACAGGGAAAGTTATTTATGGCCACCTTGTATTTATCAACTTACGGCACTTCAAATTCCTCATGTTATTTCTTGGACACCTTGCATAAACAAAAACTAATTCATGCTTCTAATTTTGTCATTGACAGGGAATCTAAAACAGCTGCTTCACCATTGTTTGTGTTGGGTCCCACGGCCAGGAGTGGTTTTGGGTTCCATGGCCTTTCATGCTCTCTGATCTTGTCATTGAGGGGTAAACTAGCTGATGATCGATAACAGTGATGAAACAGCTGTTCTAGATTCCCGTCATTGACAAAATTAAAAGCATGGATTGTTTTTTATTTATAGTAGTGCATGATGGGAGGTTTCCTTTTTTTCCAATATTTCCTCTGCACGTTACACTGCTTTTCTTATGATTAAACATATTTTTTGTGGCAGTTTCTTTATAATTTAATGCCAGTTTGTACCCTTGAGTTCAGGGTCTTTTTTTGAAATCTTGTTTTAATACAGGCAATTTCTTTTCTTTATTTTGTGTTGGATACCACGGCCAGGAGCAGGTTTGGGTTCCATGGCCTCTCATGCTACCTGATCTTGTCATTGAGGAATAAATCTAGCTGATGATCCATAACAATTGTGAAACAGTTGTTCTAGATTCCCCATCAATGACAAAATTAAAAACATGAATTGGTTTTTATTTATATTAGTGCATGATGGGGAGATTTCCCTTTCTTCTCAAATATTTTAAATCCCTATTTCCCAACGTGGGGCGCATGCCCCACAGGGGGGCAATTTGATTGTTGAGGGGGCAATTCGAAAATGGAGCAATATTTTTTTTTGGTTGTGAAAAAAAAATGTTGGTAATCTGTTTGTTTTTTTTTGGTTGTGAAAGTTAAAAAAGTTGTTTTTTTTTTTTTAATTTTTTCTTTTTGAAAGTTATACCTAATTTGGTGGGGCATAGAATACTTTAGATAATTTAGGTGGGGCACAGCACAAAAAAGGTTGGGAAACACTGTTTTAAATAGTGTTTTTCATGATAAGGTTTCAAGCTGGAAGTAACTAAAGATTAACTTCACAAAAACATTAATGGTAGGGTTATTCTACAAATATGGGAGAAACTGAGAAATGAAATCATAAAATATATTTTCCTCCTTATATTTAATTTTTATTGTTGCATATTGTTTAATATATTATTTTTATTATATTTTTCACACATCAATTTTAATATTTCCTAAAAATACAATCCAATTATGAGCTAAATGGTGGAAATTGTCATTAATTTTATAACAATTTAAGTTACTCTTCATAAAACAGAATAGATTTTGCAGATGAAATAAAATGCAACTAATATTAGTATCTTTATTCCTAACTATTATTTCTACTATTCAGTTCATACTGCAAAAAAACAAAACAAAACAAAACAAAAAAACACACTTCTGCTATAAATTTGTAGAATAATTTGAATTTCAAATTTGACTAATTTTTTTCCCTGTTTTCTCACATTATCTCATCCCCTAACGTGTTAATTTATTAAAGTATGTAAGCATTTTCTATACAATATTATAATCTTGTTTATGATAAAATTTAAAGTAACAATTTTAAGGAACCTTACTATAATGATTGTGGTAGAGCTATAGAAAATTATTTAAAGGATAATAATGGTAAAATTATTCATAAGTTAATGTATTATAATTTAAAAATTCAATTTTTAATTGCAATTTAAGATACAGTATAAAATTGATTGTTTTTAACACACCCAGTCTTGTTTGTTAACACAGGAAAAATGCAAATTTTAGAATACATTAGAATTTGGAAGCAAATTTAATAATTTATGAGGGCATTTGACCCTTTAAAGTTAGCACATCATTACAATTATTGCTTGATGCAAGAAAAGCAACTACTACTTGTGTCAACAGAATGATTGCCACTAGGATCACATTTGAAAAGTTTTTAATAATTGGTATCTGAAATTTTGTTAATGGTCTTGTCAACTAGGACATCTGCATTATAACTTGTAATAATGATGGGGTTAAGCAGTTTTTTATTTCATCGGTATTCTTGAGGAGATTTCATTTATTGTGATGCCTTGCAGACTCTTTTATTATTTTTATAACCTTTAAATCTGTATAGAGTCAGTGGTCAGCCTTACATTTTAGTAAGCATTCACATCCTCCAATTTCTCAAGCAATATCTTGAAAAAACTTCAAATTGTTTCATATGATTTTTCAAAATAAAAAGAAAAGTCAAGTCTGTTTTCAAATCCTTCAGCTGCTTCTGCACATTGTATACATGTCAATAATGACACTTTAAATTTGTCTTTTTTTTTTTCACTTTTACTACAATTCAAAACAATAGTTATTGCAAATAAGTCAAATAAATTTAAATTTGCTGCAGTTTTGTTTTTTTACATCTCATAATAGATGATTGATACTTGAATGGTGATCTTTTAAAGCCATAGATGAACCTTGAAATTATCTTCTGTGTGACTGTAATGGCACAGATAACATCAAAAGTTTTATAAATGATTCTCAGATATAACTAACAAGGAACACCTTTGGGTTTGAATGAACAAATACACACCAAAATTCAGAGGATGATCATTTTCTGACCTCTGAATTCACTGGTGATAGTCGTTTTTCTGTAAACCTCTGCAGTTGTCCACTAGAGGTCTCTGTTCCCTCACACCTCGAACCCTTCATTTGCCTGCTGCTACACCAGTCGAGACTTTGCAGGTGCCTGTATCACATTACTTAAGATTGTTCGTTTATGTAATGAAACAAAAAATGATTTGAAGATTGGTGATTAATCCAGCTAATGTATTGAGATTGGATGAGGTCATGTTAAGATGAATAGTGCTCCATGAAGATAGTATTGGTCTGGAAGATGAGTTATCCATATGTTTTCTTTGATCTTATTGCTTTTATCATTTTATTGAAAGTCCTCAAATGCATTATCCTTAGAACACTTGAACAACTTCTTTGTTCTAAAGAAAATTGACCATCGGTAATAAAGTCAGACACATCACACTGTCTTATGTACAGATTTGATTGCAAATCCAATTCTTCAAGCTTCAGTGTGTCGTTTGTGCACTAGAGATCTCTAGTGAATAATTGCAGAAGTTTACAGAAAAATGACTACCACCAGTTAATTCAGAGGTCAGAAAATGATTATTCTCTGAATTTTGATGCACATTTGTTTGTTCAAATCCAGAGATGTTCCTTGTAAGAATTAACTAGCTGTACTCATTTATTTAAAAAAATAAACAACTTAGATTTGTTAGGAGATTTCCTACTAAGCTTAATTTTGTGTGTTACTGAAGTTCAGTATTATGATGTGGGGATACATGATTCTAATGACTTTCAAAATACATTTGCCAAGTTTTAAAAAGCATCAATTTTTATACAGTCTTAATATTTTCAGATAAGATACAAGCTGTATTATTTACACAAGTTGTCAAAATTAAAAACGTAATTACAAAATTTATTTATATATAAATGTGGGTCCGGTAGCCGAGTGGGTAAGGGCGCTTGGCTGCGGGTTGGAGGTGGCAGGTTCGATTCCCGGCCTCTGCGGAGGACGGGAATTTTTCCATGCTTCTTTCTCCTCCAAATGGGCCCTAGGGCCTACCCAGCCCTCTATAGAATGGGTACCGGGTTTCTTTCCCGGGAGTTAAAGGTGGGCGAGCGACGGGCCGACACCCCGTCCTCAACTTTGTCTCGTAGGTTCTGAACACTGGAGCCTACCCTCCAGTTGCATTGCGCGGTCCTCTGGGCCTGATCGCAACTTTAACTTTATTTATATATAAATAATAAATTTATTTATATATAATGTGATCAAAAAAATCCGGACATATCCTGCCCGAAATCATAGTCGGCCTTTCCCTTTGGCACACTCCCCAGTAGTGGACATTAGTATGGGGTGGCCCATCTTTTGCCTTTATCACAGCCATGACATTATCTGAAACGTTATCTGATCAACTTCTTATTTTCTCAAGTTTCTTAAAAAGACTGATTTTTTTTTTTTTTTTTTTTTTGCCTCATATATGACTAGATAGTGCTGTCATGCTGTCCTTCCATATCATGTTGTGACTGCCACACCTACTGTTAAAAATATTGCAGTAATTTGTTTTTGTAAAAATGCTGCTAGATTGTGTCATTGCTATGGTATCCCAAAGTATTATTGCTGCCTCTTAGCATTATGTTTTCCTTTTCTTCATTCAGTTTGTTTTGTTATGAAACTTACACTTTTCAGGTAAATACATGAAAAGTAAAAATGCTCACTACATCATTTTTTTTTTTAGTGATCAGAAGTGACTTAAATATATGAATAACTTTTTGTGCTTTGTGGTAAAGGTTTGTATGTGTTTTCATTGATTGGCCTAATTGGATGGGCTAAATGAATATATTAATATTAATTAATTCCATTGAATGCTTAAGACTAAGGCCTGTCCAAAACACACAACCTCTCCAGTTCTTGAGAATTTTGCATAGTTGCTTTAATCTTTAATTGTCAAAATGATACAGTGCTATCTCTGTTTGAAATAGATTTTAATGATAGAAAATAGTGTTTGCACTATAACTTTAAAGTAGAAGTTGTTTTTCAACCGTCCTTTAAAGATAGTGCCATTATATTTAATAGCCACTGTGTGTACCATGTTTTAAAATAGCCTAATAACTTTATTAGTCATTGATTCTACAATAGTATACAAAATGTTAAAGCCATCATTTCCAATTTCTGAACAGTAGCAATCCTCAGTTCATTAGAATTGTTATGCTGCTTTCTATCCAGCATGCAGGTGTGGTGGCAAGATGCTCTAAAGGTTTTCAGTTCAGTTTAAGTGTTGGAAAAGAGACGTCCACTCCATCACTTCAACGCCATTAGCCAAAAATACCATGATATGCTGATGTTTGCAATATGTGCAGGAATATTCTATTGATGAAACTGTCAAATTGGACCAGAATTTTTCTAAATGTCAGAAGATGT
>JAFIDM010009631.1:81148383-81188863 GCA_023159025.1 Thereuonema tuberculata | reverse complement strand
ACTATCCATTACTCGGTTTTTGTAAAAATACTTTTTTATTTCTATTTTTTTTCTTTTTTTCAATAAATTCTGGAAATCGTAAGCATTCATCTGTCCATTAGCAAATTTTGTGTTAGTGTTGCCATGCCAAAAAAAAAAAATATGTCCACACCATGAGAACTCCCCTCCCTGTTTTTGTGTAGAGTATAGCTCTATTTTCATTTCTGTTATTATACCAATAATACTCAGCAATTAGATCCACCTATATTGGACTTTTCCCTTCCTTTATCTTTGCACATAGCCTTTCCATTTCCAGAATTTTTAATTCTGCTTTGAGTTATAAAGCTGAATTTATGCTATTGAATGAGTCGGTGACTATAACATATGGTTGTTTTGGAATATAAGAGAAATTTCATTTTTTTGTTTGTTTATAACTTAGTCATCACCAATTGCCAGTTTGCTCAATCCTATGAGGTGAAGTGCTAACACTTTCATCCCACAAATATTAAATAAAAAAATGACTAGCTATGGCTGGTAATATAGGTACTAAAAGGTTTTTATTCTTATTATATTTTGTGACAATATCAAGAAAATTAAACAAACAAAACTTGTTGAGTGAGTCAAAAGTAAGTAGTAGAAATTTCTTTTCAATTTCTAGAATACCTTTTTTTTTTGTTAATACAAAATTTTAAATCATTGGCAGGAAACAAGGTTTACTCTTGTTAATAATAAGCCATGAAGTTTGAGACATTTGATAGAAATTTGTGTCTTATATGTATTTAATTTTTATAGAGAATCATTTTAACAGTTTTGAAACTATATTATACTTGATCAGTATTTTCTTTTCTTTTTTTTTCTCTCTATTTATTTAATATAAGGACTAATCCCCATGGCATGAAGGGGCATATCGCAAAACGATATGGTGATCTAGTTCAGGATCTTTGGAGTGGCGCATCTAGAACTATTGCACCCTTAAAGCTGAGGGTAATTTATTTCTGGTTTTTAGTTTAAGTGTCATAATATGTGTAGAAATTAAACTCAAGTTATGGAACTGTTTGTTGCTGCTTACTGGCAGTTATTTGCTTTATTATTTCATCCTAAAAGGAGAATGGGCAGATCTGCCCCACCCCTGTATAGCGATAAGATATATATGTAAGGAAAGATCTCCATCAATAGAACATTTTTTATTATTACGACTTGTCTCAATTATTAATCCGTTTGGAGTTATATAATTCTAGATATGGCATTTGAGTCATTGATTTGTGGTGAATGTAGGTGCAGGGAAGCCAACTACCTACAGATGCTTGGCTATAGGTGGTTGGCTTCCCTGCATCCACATTCAATCAATCACACTGTTAATAATTATTATACTTAATTAATAATTAATATTATCATTTATTTCAAGTAAATAATAATTATTTACATGTAATGAAAATAATATTTACTGTTACTGAAAATAATTATTAAATGATAATTAATTAATACATCCGGGAAGGAAGATGTCAAAGAGATATGTCATAACTAGACATATATACCTCTGAACGGACTAATAATTGCGACAAGTCGTAAAAATAACATATGTTCTATGTAAGATCTTTCTATAGGTCTATATCTTATCACTATACAGGGTGAGGCAAATTCCCATAGAGTTTGCCCATTCTCCTTTTCTCTTTTGTATGTAAATATATAAAACTTGTGAAAAAGAAATAAAGGGTGAGGAATGTCTTTAATTTAAAATATAAGTTAATTTTTATTAACATTGTTAATTTTCAGAAATGGTTTACCATTTTTAATTGCTATATTATGACTTTTTTTCTAACTAAAGCAGTGAATATCAATTTGAAATAATGTATTTACAAAAACATTTTAGATAAATACTTTGAAAGGTATATTTCTATATGAAATATGTATTTAAAGGAGAATAAGGTTGGTGATCTGTTGTGATTACACTAAAAATTACTATATAAAGGACTAAGATTTATAAGTGGAACATTGATCAATTTAAAACTTTTCATTGAAATAAAATCAAATTACGATATCATTTAAAGCTTCTGTATAATCTGAATAGTAATTCCAGCCAGTTTTTCAATCTGTCCTAAGCAGTGTTTAAATAATAAAAGAGAGTTTCTTAATATTTATAACAAATAAAAAATTGATTTTTGTACAAAATAAAAACTCCAGATAAAATTCTCAACCCCCCCCCCCCTTCTCTAGCATCTGTCTGGATCTTTTTTAAATATAGCACATCTATAGAAAACTGGTGATCTAGAAATGTGCCAGCACTTAAATATATTTTGTGTATCATATTTTTTACCTCCATTCTCGTAAACTATCTTTATTGGATTTTTGTGTTACACTGCTGCAGCTTTTGCAGTTACATTTCAGATGCAGAACAAGTTTGGATTTTGGTTCATCTATTGGACAGCTAACCATTGAACTATTAGACTGTTGAAAAAGTAGAATGATTTTAACATTTTGAGCTTATTATAACTTATAGATAGCATTACTCATCTGTTTATCTTACCTTCTCCCTATAAATACAATTCAAAACTGGACTCTACCTGTCAACATATAGTTGTGATCCTTTCAGCATCAAACAAAGACAGACTTGTTGAAATGGTGCCATGCCCATATAAGGATCTAACTATAGAATATTGTCATTCAGGAAGCCTTCTAGGTTTCTAGTACTTTGTGCTTAAACATTTCCAGAATTCGTTATGCTTCGTAATGCACTGGATGTTTCTCTTTCTGCTTGCTTTTACATGACCAGTTTGTAATTTAGATATATGCATCTACATCTGAATCATCTTTGTAGTAGAAGTGGAGGTTTAGTGGACAAAGAGGCATTTTTTTAACCAATTATGACTCATTATTTTGAAATCCAGCTAAGTTTTATTAGTGGTTTATACAGATACTGTGTAGTTGGGTGTCATTCAAGAAACATCAGTCCATGCAATCTCTGTGTTGTCCAACTAATTTCTTGGTATTTTTGCAATATCAGTTACTTGTTGTACCTATGATCATGGGATACTCTTTGTATTTTTTTAATCACCATCTGTATTTCTTAAGGACTTGCTGATGATAATTTCTTATACTGCTTCTGCAAACTTTGTTGACCATTGCTTTCTCACCTTTGATTCCCTGTGGGATTTGGCAATAATTGTATACTCGTCCTGTATGCTGTACTTGATAATTCATATATTATTCTTAATCCTCCCATCTTCAGAAGGCATCCCTGAAATCTGTGCAACTGCCAAATTTAATACTTTCAGTTGGCTGTGTCTCATTTCAGCCATTCATTGAATTTTTCTTTCATTAATTGTTATTTAAATCTTACCAGTAGCCTTTACTTTTCTCCTTCTTTAGTCTGAAGGTTTTAGATAGAGTTAGTGTATTTATAATCAATAGCCTTGATTCTTCATTTTCCCTTAATACTAGTGACTTAAATACATGTACTCAAACAGCTATATGAGTGCCTCAATCTGTCGTATCAGTGAAGTCAGCTTACCTAACCATTGCCATCTACCTGCTAATAATCAGTTCACCTGGTTATATATCAATAAGCCACACTGTTGTGCTGTTCTTTCCTTCAAGCAATTACACCTTTGAATTTCCTATAGGTAGTTGATAAAGCTTCTACATTTTTTTCTGAACACAATTTCTGTTGATGCCCATTCAACCATATACTGTCTGATTATTTTGTATTGCATATCTATCTGAAATATGAATACCATCTGATTGCACTACCCTTCATTACTTCTGCCATCTAATAGTTCTTTGGATTGTAGAGAAACTTACCAGTGTGTTATTTTATGGATGTTTCTAATACTTTCTTTGCCAATTAACGCTTCAGTATGTTTCCATTTACTGATCATCTGACAGCCTTTAGAGATATCTCAGTGATGCAGCTTCTGCATCACAATGCATCCTCTAGTTCATTGTGATACTGAACAATACTTAAAAGATATCAAGAAATGACAGGATCATGAATAAAAATCAATGGAATTTTAAGAAGTAAAATTTAATTTTTTTCCATCTTAATCTACTGCACTGTTAGATGTAAATTGTGTTTTTCTGTGATATTTACACTATTTGAAGTAGCATTGTCAAATCATTTATACAGTAGGAGTGAGGCATCAGATGCTGAAGAAACTAAAAGAATCAAATGTTTATAAAAGACCCATATTTAAACAGAGTATTTTCAAGAACCCATATAGTAAACAAATCAGATAAGAAGTGTTTAATGAATATAGCTTTAAATTTGTCAAAAATGCAAATTTATAATTGCCATCTAAGAATTGTCTGTCTGTCATTGGAACATATTGAATTTGGCCTGTTGGAGATAGAATTTACTATTGAATTGATGTTTGTTGTCCTACCTTTTTCAAGTTAACAAACAAAAAAACTGTGAATAGGTAATTTTCAAGAGATGAATAACAATATTTCTGTTACGACAATCCATAGAATTCATCTTTATATGGGCCTTTGAAGTAGGTATAGGGTATGATAATAACCTTGGAAGAGGAATGACACTTTGATGTCAAGGCCCAATAAATAGAGACAGGAGGTAACTGTTTAGGTGCGGGAGAATGTTCTTATGGGAATCCTTATGTAGTCATAAACAAGTAGTGACTGATCAGTTGTACTCTTTCATTATGACTGTCTGAGATAGCTCAGACATATTCCAGCAGGATAATATGTGGTACACATTGTCAGTATTTTCCTATTACAACTGAAAAGAACTGTATATTCAACAAATTATTTACAGTAAGACAGAAATGTTTTCTGTGATATTGTGAATGACTAATGCAGTGCTAGTGAACTATTGTATACAATATAGGGTCATTCCACGTCAAATCAGCACAAAATTTCAAAATTTCTCAGGTGACCCTCTCCGATTTTAATGAAATTTGGCATAAAGATACCTTATATGAAAATCTGCCAAACATTATTGTCCTAACCTTAAATATTTCTGAAAAATGGCATTCAGATGGAAGATCTGCAACTTGTAACTGTTTTTTATAAACTTTTTGATTTGACGTGGAATGACTCAATAGTGTAAAAAAAAAAAAATAACTTTGTGCTACATGAAAAACGGAAAAATGATATATTTGTGTTGCTTGAAGAAGAGCCTATATGCATATACACATATTGATGGCTATCCATTGAAATAAAATAAAAGCTAGATGCCTGAGAAAGGAAAGATATGTTGATATATCTTATTTAAAGACTTTGCTATTAGGTGCCAATAAATTGTCTTTGGAAAGTAACTATGTATATACAGAGAGTATAACAATATACTCTGTTCACAAAATTTAGGGGATATTGTGAAATGAATGTAATACACCCAAAAAACAGAGGCATTTTAGTTTATTTATTAAAGAACATCATCAAAGAAGCAAATGACACGAAAATGGAAGTTGTCTAAATATGCAAATGTGATGCAAAATGTTAATTTGCATGTTTGCCCACAACCCTGTATAAAGAGGCTGGCACTGCTGGGTTATCTCCACTTTCCTGGATCAACAACAAGTGGCAGAATCGTTAAGTGTCACCTGAAAATGTCCCTGCAACGTGATTTACCCGAGTCTGAAGCATGGAGAATCATAGGGAGTCTTGAAGCCGGCCAAACACTGGTGACAGTGGCAGCAGCGGTTGGAACCTCCCAAAGACTTTGGAATCGCTTCAGAGAGACTGGCACAGTACGAAGAAGACCAGGGCAGGGCCGCCCACATGCCACCACTGCAAGAGATGATTGTTGCTTGACGCTAATATCACGAAGGAACTGGCGAAGTAATGCGACTGAGCTGCAGGGTCAGGTTTTTGCTCCTGCTGGATGACGGGTGTGTACTCAGACTGTGCGAAATTGTCTCCGTCATGGTGGACTGTATGCCCGGCAACCAATGGTATGCATTCCGTTAATTGCTGAACATCGCAGTTCGGAAGGTGGACTGAAATGCATCTTCCTTGGACCCGTGAAGAATGGTCCACGGTTCTCTTCTGTGACGATTCAAGATTCAGCCTGCAGCCTGACAATTGTCGTGCCCTGATCTGGCATGAACGTGGAACACGGGAGAATCCACGCTTCGTGCAAGAAAAACATTCCTTTGGTGGAGGTGGAATCATGGTGTGGGCAGGCATCAGCATTGGTGGTCGTACCGACCTCCATGTTGTTAGAAATGGAACGGCGAAAGCTGCAAGATATTGGGATGAAATACTACAGCCTATAGCGGTACCCTACACTGGAGCAGTTGGGGCCAACTTTCTTTTTATGGATGATAATGCATGCCGCCACCGTGCGCATCTCGTCAACAACATGCTGCAAGAGGCTAGAATCAAGTGCATGGACTGGCCTTCACGTTCTCCAGACCTAAATCCCATCGAGCATGCTTGGGATATACTAGGAAGACATGTTGCCAGTCACCAATCACCTCCCATAACGCTTCCTCAGCTAGAAGTTGTCCTGGTGCTCGAGTGGCCACGAATCACAGTTCCACAGGAACTGCTTGACAATTTGATCCTCTCCATGCCTCATCGCTGTCAGTGTGTTGTAGCAGTCTCAAGTGACCATGCGCCCTACTGATCAGTCAATGTGCGACACATTTTTCATGTTTGACATGTGATTGTTAACCCCATCCATGTTTCACATCCTGCTCAATCCCGATAAATGGATTCTGCACTTGTTTGCATATTCAGACAACTTCCATTTTCATGTCATTTGCTTCTTTGATGATGTGCTTTAATAAATAAACTCAAATGCCTCTGTTGTTTGGGTGTATTATATTCATTTCACAATATCCCCTAACAGACAAACTCGCTAACTTGTTCAGGTGGTTTGAAAACGATATTCTTTAAGTTTTGGAAATAGGAAAAAGTCTGCTGCGGCTAAGTCTGGAGAATAGGGTGGATGATCACAACAGATGTCTGATGTTTTACCAGATAAATGGCAGAGGAAGAGCAATGTGCATGCCGGCGCATTGCTGTGGTGCAACATTCAAGTCGGATTTTCCCACAATTCAGGCCTCTTCCTGCACACAGCATCCTTCAAATGTGCCAAAACTTCCTTTAAAACTCCTTGTTTACTGTCTGACCACATAGTACAAATTCATAACGGACAATGCCTTTCCAATAAAAAAAAAGTTTGACCAACTCATTCGTGCTTTTTTTGGACGAGGAGAGCCTTTCCCACCCACTGCGACAATTGCAACTTGGTTTCAACATCATAGCCATAAACCCATGTCTCGTCTTCTGTTATGATATTCTTAAGAAAGTTTTCATTACCATTTGCATTGGCAAGAAGTTCCTCACTGATTAATAAACTGTTCTCTTTCTGATGATTAGTCAACAAACTTGGAATGAATTTTTCACTGACATCTCGCATCTGAAGTTTTTCAGTCAAAATGTGATGGCATGATCCTACGCTGATACCCACTTCTTCAGCAACTTCTCACAACAGTTAAACGACAATTTCCACGAATCACAGCACGAACTATCTCGACATGGTCGTCCAGACCTGGGATCTTCATTGACTGATGTCTGCCACCTTTAAAACATTTAAATCACTCATACCACAGCATTCTGCTCATACAATTCTTCCCATATGCTTGGTTAAGCAATTGAAATATCTCTGTAAAAGTTTTACCAAGTTTCCAGCAAAATTTCATACATACGTGCTGTTCTTCGAGATCTTTCATTTGTTACAAACACCTTGTGCATGTGCTCATTTGATCAGATGTAGCTTAACAACTAATGCTCACAGTGAAACGATACAAGCGGCAGTTAGTTGTCAAAACCTGCTGCTAGATACTGTCAGTAGCCACAGCTCCCTATATGTTGAGTTTTTCAGTGTCTGACCGCTCCTTTTTCTTATTAATTAACTTTTTCCCATTGATATGTACTTTGCATTGAAAATCCTTATTGTATTGAGTTTTTCATTGTCTGTCCGCTCCTTTTTTTTACAGTTAATTAACTTTTCCAATTGATATGTACATTGCATTGAAAATCCCTATTGTACTGAGTTTTTCATTGTCTGTCCGCTCCTTTTTTTTTATAGTTAGTTAACTTTTTCTCATTGATATGTACATTGCATTGAAAATCCCTATTATATTGAGTTTTTCATTGTCTATCCGCTCCTTTTTCTTGTTGTTAATTAACTTTTCCAATTGATATGTACATTGCATTGAAAATCCTTATTGTACTGAGTTTTTCATTGTCTGTCTGCCACTTTTTTTTATAGTTAGTTAACTTTTTCCCATTGATATGTACATTGCATTGAAAATCCCTATTATATTGAGTTTTTCATTTTCTGTCCGCTCCTTTTTCTTATTTTTAATTAACTTTTCCAATTGATATGTACATTACATTGAAAATCCCTATTGTACTGAGTTTTTCATTGTCTGTCCGCTCCTTTTTCTTATTAATTAACTTTTTCCCATTGATATGTACATTGCATTGAAAATCCCTATTATATTGAGTTTTTCATTGTCTGTCCGCTCCTTTTTCTTATTAATTAACTTTTTCCCATTGATATGTACATTGCAATGAAAATCCCTATTGTATTGAGTTTTTCATTGTCTGTCCGCTCCTTTTTCTTATTAATTAACTTTTTCCCATTGATATGTACATTGCAATGAAAATCCCTATTGTATTGAGTTTTTCATTGTCTGTCCGCTCCTTTTTCTTATTAATTAACTTTTTCCCATTGATATGTACATTGCATTGAAAATCCCTATTGTATTGAGTTTTTCATTGTCTGTCCGCTCTACAGTTAGCTAACTTTTTCCAATTGATATGTACACTGCATTGAAAATCCCTATTGTATTGAGTTTTTCATTGTCTGTCCGCTCCTTTTTCTTATTAATTAACTTTTTCCCATTGATATGTACATTGCATTGAAAATCCCTATTGTATTGAGTTTTTCATTGTCTGTCCGCTCTACAGTTAGCTAACTTTTTCCAATTGATATGTACACTGCATTGAAAATCCCTATTGTATTGAGTTTTTCATTGTCTGTCCGCTCCTTTTTTTTATAGTTAGTTAACTTTTTCTCATTGATATGTACATTGCATTGAAAATCCCTATTATATTGAGTTTTTCATTGCCTGTCTGCTCCTTTTTCTTATTAATTAACTTTTTCCAATTGATATGGACACTGCATTGAAAATCCCTATTGTACTGCGTTTTTCAATGTCTGTCCGCTCCTTTTTCTTATTAATTAACTTTTTCCCATTGATGTGTACATTCCATTGAAAATCCCTATTGTACTGAGTTTTTCATTGTCTGTCCGCTCCTTTTTCTTATTAATTAACTTTTTTCCATTGATATGTACATTGCATTGAAAATCCCTATTATATTGAGTTTTTCATTGTCTGTCCGCTCCTTTTTTTTTACAGTTAGTTAACTTTTTCCAATGGCTCGCTATATAGTACGTTCTGCCTTCTTTTTGAACACCCCTGGTATATTTCATTTTTTTTTTTTTTTTGCTTAGAATAGCCATCCTAACACACTGAAGTTTATCGGTTTCATGATAGAACATCCTGTATATACTTGTTGATTATATGAGCAGGTAAGCAGCCAAGACAAATAGACTCTCGCTGACAACAGCAATATTCTGTATTAACCATAGTGTCACAAGAAAAGAAAGACAACTTCCACAAACAGTTTATAAAACCATACTTGATAACATCCAGGCTCTGTAAAGACTGAAGGCACTGAAACGAAAGACTGCACCATTTATGAAGTTCTATTTTTTATTAAGTCCTTTGGATTTGTTATTTCAAACAAATCTAAAGGAAAATTGCTCCCAGGTAGAAGCAATTAAAATATTGAATTGTAAGTGTAAGGATTGTTTCTTATTTCTTTTCTTTATTAACTTTGCAGAAGATTGTTCCACACTGCTTTGGTATGAAGCTGGCTAAGCAGATGTGCTACAAGTATTTACTTTAATTTTCTAATTTTTTGTGAAAAGCAGAAACAAAAACAAAAAATATTTATTTCTTGCACGAAATTTACTCCTCTTCTTACTGATAAGTCTATTATTGTTTCCTGATGAAAGTTAATGCAGCAAATTCAACTCAAAACACAATCAACAAATTTCTATAGTTTAAAAGCATAATTAATAAAAACTAATGTTAAAATATTCAATTGAGAATAGAAAAATAATGGTTAAACTAAGAAATAAAATAAGATTCTTAGTTTTCCATCCTTGTGATGGATTCATTCTCAAAAGCAACGAATTCTAAATTCCATTTTCCTTTTGGGAGAAAAGGTTGTTCATTTGTATAGTCAAATGAGTATACAAAAACTAAATTAAAAATACAGATTTGCCACATAATTAAGAGTGGGCTTAATGATGGGCAAAAATGTATTAAAGCTGTTTGAATTCAAAATTTGCAAAAACAAAGTTCAACTTAAAAGTAGAAGGGATATTTGTCATTAGATAAAAAGGGATAATATTCAGTTTTTGTGAAAGAGCAGTACTTATTAATGTTAAATAGTTTTCTGAATAATAAAACTACAAGAAGACTGAAATAATTACGTAATAAATGATTTAGAATTTTATCAAAGAATTAAAGAAACACAAAGTATCTAGAGATTTGAAAGAGAAAATGAAAATTGCCGTCATGTCTCATGCCTCATTTTTCCTAAAGTATATTAAAATTTTGTACCGATTTACCTACTTTCATGCCAATAATCAATATTAGAAAATTCAATCATTTACAAATAAATATATAATAGAAAAAACTGTATTTAATTTTTTTACTTAATCATTCCCTTATCTCTTTTTGTATTATTACTTGTTTGAACATGGATTTGATTAAAAATGCTTGAAAATATCATCGAAATATCAAGTACGCTATTTGTAATTTAAGATTTTTAATAATATTAACTTCCAGAAACATAAAGGATTGTTTATAGGTTTACTTTCTTCACCACTGTTGGCCATTATTTTTGTGAATTTGTTGAGAAATTTAAAAGTTAAAAATACAAAGTTAAAGTTACAAAGTTTACAATCTATGTTATTACAGTAAAACCTCGTTAAGTCGTCACTCAAGGGACCAAACATTTTTGACGACTTAAGCTGAGTGGGAATTTTTGAACAAAAAAAACACTGAAATAAAGTATTTTCAAGAATTGCTGTAGGATTCGGTGAGAAAAACAAGATTTTCAGAAATCAATACATGCAAATGAATGAATGGAAAAAAAAAAAAAAAAAAAAAAACACTTTTTATAGTTACACATTTTAATCGTTTTAAAAGGCAATGTCTGTCTTTGAAACGTTCCAGCCAACCATTGCTGCCCCCGAAATCTTCAATGTTCAACTCCTTAGGAATTTCCATGGCTTTTTCTTTGAGAATCACGGCAGAAATCGGCACATTTTGCGATCTGGCATGTTTTAGCCATCGAACTAAAAGCTCCTTGATCTCGTCAAACTTTGATTTCCTCATTCTCTTTCATTTGTCTTTGCAGTCAGCTTCTTCAATTACTTGTTTCGATGAAAGAATATCATTTAATGTAGTCCTGGGAATATGGTGTTTTTTGGCAAAAGCTGTTTTCAAAACATTTGATTTTTCAAAAAGTGCAATTAAGTCTTTTTTTTTTTCTTTAAAAGATAACGAGGTGAATTTTCGTTTCCCTGGCATGTTAAAAACGTAATCGAACCACGAAATTGCAAGAGAAAAAATAGACCTTATAGCGGGGCTTACGCGCTATGAAATGAAGTCACACTCAGGAGCGGTCAAGAAAAACGTCAACACTCGACAGAGTCGCAGCTAGACGTGTGCTTTAAATGATGAGCAGCGAGATTCCAAGAACCCAAATCCTCCGAAGAGGTAGGAAAAGAATGAAGTGACAGGCATGGTCGAAAATTCCCCATAAAGGCTTGGCTTTCTTAAAGTGAAGGGGCGGGGCTGAAAAGACAACACGATGGCATGCAAAATGGAGAAGAAAGATGCTTTTGGCCATTTTTGAGGGTGACGAGTTATCCGGAGTGGAATTAAATTTGGTGACGGGTAAAGGAGGGTTATTTTACATTATTGTGTATGAGACCTTGTCGGGACCAAAGGAAAACGACGACTTAAACGGAGTGACGACTTATCCGGGTGACAACTTAACGAGGTTTTACTGTATTACCTTTGGTTCCTTGTCAAAGATTTAGGAAAGTTGAATTGTACATTCTTCAGTTCATGGAAAGGGTTGTTACTGTACTAAGAACTTTGGGTGTAATTGAAGTAGAGTAATAAGAACAAATTTATTAGAAGCACATAGGGTTGTTTAATGTCAATTTGGACAATTTTTAATTACTTCTACCTTTAAGGAAATGATTATGTTCTGTGTGATTAGGGTGACCAGATGTCCCGGATTTTAGTGCAGTGTCCTGCATCAGTCTATGTCCTGGATTTTGAAAATAATCGAGAAAGTCGTTTTTTTTTTTTTTTGTTGTTGTTGTTGTTTTAGGTTGCTAAAGTAGTTTTCCAGATTTTTTTTTTTTGATTGTGAAAATTGTCTGTTGCGGATTGACATCGGAAAAATCTGGTCACCCTATGTATGATGCCACTGACATCTGACAATGGTCCTGCAGCAGACTTCTCATAGAATAGCAAAGGGCATTGCATTCCACACGTCCTAATATACTTTCAAAATACCATTTAAAATATGTAGTCATTTGTTACCAAGCCATCTTTTTAACAGAAGGTCAGGGGAGAGGTATCAGGAGACTTAACTGTGATTCCAAATATGGAATAGCATGAATCCCTGTCTGCGTTTCAATGAATTTTAGACTTAGCAATGTGACTGGATACCTTGATTTGGTGAAGGAACACCTTGTTTGTCTCCATACATAGACTGATAGAATTTCTTCTTACAAGATAGACTTAAAATGGCCTGTCAATATTAGGATGTATTAATCTGGGCATTTGAAATCATTTTTTCCGGATTTTAAATTAACTTCTAGAACAATAGTCATTCACAGCAATGAACCCAAACCTTCGGAAAACTTTCTCTGCAGAATTTAACCAGTTTGCTTGTTTGTTTGTTTGGTTTTTATTGTTTAGTCTGTAGAAAATTGCTGCTGTTTACCACAATTGGCTTCATCCAAAGTGACCTCTCATATCTTCATTTTCCTCCACTTAAATTGTGATCGTAAGTTTTCATGCATTCATCTTGCACTATGCATATGATGGCTTATCAAGGCTTTCACAGTTGAGGTATATACCAATCTTGATTTGACTTGATGGATTTTCAACAAGAACCATTTTGCTAAAAGAGAAATGAGATTTCTTCTATGTTTAACCTTTCTGTATTTCTGCATTTTTTTTTTTTTTCGTATGTGCAGAAAACTTCCTCAAAGGATCTATTTTCTTCATTTCAGTGCTGACTTGGAAATATCAATTCTATTCCTTTTTTCAGCGTTCTACGTTAAAATGATTCACTCATTTTGATGTTCGAAAGGCTTTTATATATCGTCTCCAGAAATCAGCTAATATTTTTATCCATTGTAGGGTTGACAAGACAAAACTGTTACAAATAATCTAAAGCACTTATTGAAGCTACAAGAAATTCTGGTGATTTGACTTTAATTAAGGCACGGCACAATTTTAAATTCTTTCCAAGTTTATGTGAAATAATCTTCCATAATCCTTACCTTTTATGTTTTGTTAGGCATTTGCCCATTTGTTCACAGTACTAATGGAAGCACTGAGAAATGCTGCAAATATAACTAATCATTGTGCTGATTACATTATTTGACATAAACATTCATACAAATGACATAAACATTTTGAAAATCCCAGATTTCATCTACACAAAATTTCTTGTTATTAAGACATTGACAAATTTAGCTTTTTAATCTGTAAGTAAATATTTCAGGCCACTTATTATAAGAATTTTTGAGTTCATCCAAAATCTGTGCTAAAATTTTACTCTTTATTATTTTTTTATTTTCTCCCAAAATAGCGGAGAACCTACCAAATAGCCCCATAGTTGGTATTGTTGTTTAAACATTGGCCTCTCCATTTCTCTTGAGTACCAGGGCTTGGTTCACATAAGGGTTTCACAGTGGTGGATGATCTGCTCTGGGTAGATTTTCTTGCGGTTCTCCCAATTCACTGCTTCCATTATTCTCTCCTTTCCATGGGCATAGTACAATAGATCTAAGGTCACAATGCTTGGCTTCCCTGCCATCCACATTCAAATTCAAAACTATTTAAAAATAAAATGTGCTAGCATTACAGAATCTGGTACATATAGTAAAGCACTGTTTATTGAATTAATTTCTTATTGATTGTGAACATATGAAAATATATAATGACTCATTAGAACTAAAGGCTTCCTAAATGTTGTTATTACTAATTTAATTTGGTATTTGGTTTCAAAATTCCCTTAATTAATTTTATTAGTTTTTAGACTTTCTTTAACAAGTATGATATATCTTAATAGAAATCACTATGTTTGACGAACACTAATTGAATTTCCTCTTTTCCAGGATACAAAACTGTATCAGTTATATACTTTTATTTTCATAAAAACCAAATTTTGTTTCATTAAAAAATGAAAAAAAAAAAAAAATGTTAAATCTTAATTTGTGATTTTGACTTGGATATTTTGAATTACATGTTGCCATTTCCACCTTTTTGTGTTGATTGTGGAATTTCCATTTCTATGAGATTATATTCATATCTTAGGCTTGTTCTCTTAACTCAAGTTATTGGTATTCTTGAATGATACTAATCCTACTTTAATGCATTAGAGGCATGAATAATGAGGGAAAGCCCACCAAATTGCCTGTAGACATACTACTGTAAACTCTAAGTAGGACTATATCAATTAATTTTTGGACTTTGTTTATTTATCTCATTGCTCATGATATTGTAGACAAAATCTTTTAAAAACATTAATTTTACTGGGTCTTTTTTTTTTTTCTTATAAAATTATAATTTCCTATTGAATTATTTATCTACTTTTTTTAGTATTAAATAGAAATAACAAAATGATGAATAATAAATACAGATTGATTTATTTCTGTCTATCTCAATAATAATAGCTATTTAATTTTGTTATTAACAGAATACTAATGAAGAATTTTTCATTTATAATTTTAGTGGACTATTGGGAAATATGCGCCTCGCTTTAACGGATTCCAGCAGCATGATTCTCAAGAACTGCTGGCTTTTTTGCTGGATGGTCTCCATGAAGATTTGAATAGGTAAACAAATTTTCAAACTTTGCAGATTTATTTATTATAATGTACATATGCTTTTCTTTTTAACCATGGTTTTCAAATCAGTATAAATGAAAGAAAACTGAGCTGTTGATTTTATCTTCAAGATTCCATTTTCATATGTAACTTTAGTTGAATTTGTGTTACTTGAAAGTATTGGAAATCCCAAGAAAATATTGGTCCTTGAACCCTACCAGTCTTACTACTGTACATGTGATCATCATTCTCTTCATCCTATTGTGGAGATCCTATATTCATCATTGGATGAAAAATAATTTGGATGGAAAATTGGTCAAAAACAGTCCAATGAAAATGGATCTGAAAGATGCTATGATATGGAAAGGAAACTAGAAGAGGCAAAGGAAATTAGCCAAGTTGATTAAAAAATTAGCACATAAGAAAACGGAGGATATCAGTTATAACTTGCTGTGATGACTTAATACATTGATATCTAAAGTTTATATGAAAGCATGTTTTGACAAATAAATAAATAATAGCAATATGTGGTAATTTTGTACATATAGAAACTGAAGCATAATGGTAAGCACCATTTTAACTGATGATAAAAATATTGGTACAGCATACAAATTTATGATCATGAATTTGTTAATATACAGAAATGTTAATATAGTTTGAAAACAGTATTTCATATAAGCATGTGAATCAAAATAAATGGCTTAGTCAAATAATCCAATCCCCCCCCCCCCCCCCCATTTTTTTTTTTTTTTTTTTTGAAACAAAATCTTTAAAGTATTCTTTAAGAAATCTTATAAAAATTTTCTTTGGGAAATTGCTCATAAATGATATTAGAGATCAATTTATATATATAAATTGTATCTCACAGATTCAAGAACTTTAATCTGGAGAAATGATGATCTTACTTCACTTTTCCTCTAGAAAGAACAACTTAACATTAGAAGTAGATATAGTTAAACAAAATACAATAATAATAAAGAAAATGTAATTTGGGATACTTTAAATTATTCAGCAAGAATAAACAAGGTGCTAAGCATAAGCATGGAGGCAAGTATTTTGGTTTTATAATTTTATAAAAATTTTACAATTTTTTTTCTCTTCAATTTTAAGGGTACATGATAAGCCTTACTTAGAACTGAAAGATAGTGATGGAAGACCAGATGTACAAGTTGCTCAAGAGGTAGGTTATATAATAATAATAATAATAATAATAATAATAATTTTATTATACTTGATATGGGAATTATCCCTTTACAAGTGTGATTCGAATTATTATTACGAAATATCATTAGTCATACCAAAAATAAAACTAGTTATATAAAAGAAAGAAAAATAATATCAATATACAAAAAACTTTTTTAATCAAACCTATTCACTCCTAATCTTTTCATTTTTCAATCTTTTCAAAGCTCAAGAAGTAGGTTATTTCTGGAAAACAAAATAAAAAAAAGGTCATAAAATTGCATATTTTGCTGAAGTGCAAAATTATCATTAAAATCTAAACTCTCAAGAACATTATAAATTTTTAGCTTACCAAAAACATAATTAAATTTTGTGCTCTGGTGCCTACTGCTATTCTATCACATATTCTATCACATAGAAAATAATAAAAATAATCATAGCGAGCACACATTACAAAATGGCTGTTTGGAAATTAAAGAGGCAAATGCATTGATTGTATTTGAAGTTGATGCTATTGTTTTCATTTCTTTTCTTTTTCTTTTCAATTTACATTTGTTGGAAATACTTTTAAGCTTTTAGGGCTATTTTTATTAAAAAAAGTAAAATTAAAATGTGAAACCTTAAAAACAATGCAAATAAATTTTGCAGTTCTCAGAAATGTGTAAAAATTTTAAATATTAGTTTGTGTTAATTTTCTTAATGACATTTTATATCAGTGCATTAGGAGACATTAATATTAAAAAAAAAAAAAAAGTTAACTTGATTAGAATAAAATTCTCATAAAAAAATAATAATGGTACTAAATTTTGGCAGATCAGTACGAATGATTTTTCACATTTTTTTCCATTTATTGTGCATTGAGACAAGGAAAATAATACAAGGGGAGATCAAAAAATAACACATAGCAATTTTTTTTTTTTTTTTTGCAAAATATATAATAGATAAGAAAAAAAATAATGCACAAACAAACTACAGGTGTTACCTATTTTTCAACATATGAACCAAGTCTCTTGACACATTTTTCCCATCATCGCACCAACTTAATATTTCTCGTTCATAGAACTCCGTTTCCTGGGATCGAAGCCACCTGCTCATGACCGATTTCACTTCTTCATTCGAACCGAAGCGTTGGCCTCCTAGGAATTTCTTCAGTGGTTTCGAAGAGATTAAAGTCAGACGATGCGAGGTCTGGACTATAGGGTGGATGTTGGAAAACCCTCCCAGCCAAATTTCTCAATTTTTTCACGAACGGAAGCTGCGACATGGGGACGAGCATTGTCGTGAAGAAGTCTGACATTTGCAGTGTCTCTGTTAAGGCGATTGTCTCGATGGGCACGACCTGCAACTTTGTCAATGTCTAGCATAGGTTGCGGCATTCACAGTGGTCGCAGTTTGAAGAAGCTCTGCCAAGAGTATGCCATGCATGTCCCAGAACACCGTCACCAGAACTTTTTTCACTGATTGGGCAACTTTTGAATTTCTTTGGTGGCGGAGACGTAGAATGTTTCCATACCATACTCGCCTGCTTTGTTTCAGGCATATAGTGGTATGCCCAAGATTCATTGCCAGTCACTACAGCTTCCAGAAAGTCATGACCTTGGACCACTTGGAGCGTTATGCTGAAGAAAGTTATGACCTTCTTCAACGTAACACTCCAAGTGGTCCAAGCAGGACGTCATTCTCTGGCCCTTCTGCACATCTGACAGATCTTTGGGTACCCAGCATGCACTGACTTTGCGAAATCACAATCTGTCATACATACGTAAGAAATGTTGAATTTTTGTGTCAAGGTTCGCAGATTGATGTGCCGATCGTTTCGAATTGCCGCCTCCATGCCTATTACATTGGGTGGTGTTGCAATGGTCACTGATTAGCCAGAATGCGTTTCATCAGTAAGGTTTACTCGGCCCTCTTCGAAGAACCTGCACCATCTGGATATGTTGCTACAATCCAGACAATCAGCACTATACACCTCCAACATTTCTCTGGATTTCAATCAGAGGTTTTCGTTCTGCCCACAAAAAACGAACTACACCTCGCTGCTCTTCACAAGTCGACGATAGCAAATGTGCCATCTTTACTCAGTAGTTCACGCTCAATCCACCAGGGCGACACCTGATCAAGCAATTGCTCTCTGTAGCGCAAGATTCAAACTAACTATTGTCCACAATTTGAACGTCCGGACCAAAATAATATTCTGTAAAAAAATTGTTGTGCGCTACTTTTCAATCTCCCCTCATATATATAGTTGGCTATTTTTGCAATTTTTTATAAGAAGCACCTAGTTTTGTTTGTTTGTTTTCTGAAAATTATCTTTTGTTTTGCTTTTGATTTCTTTTTAAATATGAAATTTACCAGTGCTTCTTATTTCACAGCTATACATAAAAAAAAAAAGAAAATATTTGAAGGAAATCTGCAACAGTGCAGTGACCATCCTTATCATGGAATGAACAGTCTCTCCAACCTCTGGGGTATAAAACTGAATTTCTGGTGATAACATTAGCTAAACATGCTAAACTCCTTCTTCTGAAATATTTATTGCCATGCTTCCATTCCTCACCGAATAACAAAGCTATAAATAATTTTTTTTATGCCTGTTGAAGAGATATCATTATAAAAGTAAATTTAGTGGTGTCTGATTTTGTTAGACCAAAATGAAGGATTTCACATGTTTTTTCATTTGTTGTTGTGCATTCCATTGAGACCAAGGAAAATAATAATTGTTAAATAAATTAATAAACCAGTAATGATAATATTTTTGATGAATCCATTAAAATAGTAATTTGAAAGTAAGTATTGTGGAAATAACAATTTCCTCAAAGAAAAGAATATTTGATGTGTGATCTTCCAAATTCCTGAGAAATGTCCAAATACCATTGGAAAATTTGAATTGTCTCAAATGTCATCTTTATTGAAGCAATAATAATAATAGTTAAAGCCTAATTTTACTTTTGTAAATATTTAAATCATTTGATACTTTTTTTTGTCCTTTTTATTCATTAATAAACATATATTTAAAAAAGTAAGTCTCATTGTGAAAGATGGCTAGTTATTTATAATTTTTAAGTAGTAATAATTTTTTTCAATACAACAAATATCTTTATAATAGCATTAATTAATCATACTCTTTTAGGCCTGGGAAAATCATATCCTTCGTAACAAATCTATCATAGTAGATTTATTTCATGGTCAGCTCAAATCTGCAGTTACCTGTAAACTCTGTGGCCATGAGAGTGTTCGTTTTGATCCCTTTAACTACCTCTCTCTCCCTTTACCAATGGAAAGTTGTATCCATACAGAAATTGTTGGTAGGTACTTTTTAATTTTGCCTTTTTTATGATATGGAGGGGCTATAAATTTGGACATTTTATCAAATGAAACATGAAATTAATAGATAGCAAAGTAGATTTAATAGGTTTAAGAAACATTTAGGCCATTACTGATTTAAAAGTTTGTATAGACTCCCATCAGTATTCAGCCAGTGAGACCAAGTTGAGATTGGAAGAACATTCCTCATTTCAAAAGAGATTAGGTTGCTGACAGGGCTTGCTTAGAGGAGAAATGACCTCAGAAAAATCACCAATCCAACCAGAATCAAATTTGAATCCACTAATCCATAGACAAGCAAATAAAGCAGTTCCTGGCATTCAACTTGAACAGCTGCATTTCTGCTATATTTTCCTCTCAGCAACTGATTATGTTAGGTTTGGTTATCATGCTCATATGTAGTCTGTGCTCCACAGTTATAAGTACTAGTAACTGTTATTTCAGTTGTATTTAATCTTACAAATGCAACATCATAGTTCAAAGTGCCACTATAAGAATTGAAATATTCATTAGAAGAAGAATTTCAGTTCCAGTGATTTGAAGAATTAGTTTTACACTAAGGTAGCTGATGACTGTTTTTCTATAGTTCTTTTTTTTTGTGTGTGTGTGTGTGTGTGTGTAAGAAATAGTCTATGCAAAAGATTATAGAATTTTATTAAAATTCAATATTCCATTTGTCAACAATTATAAAAATAATCTTTAGAAATAAATAAAAGCAAGCAGTTTAGAGGATTACTATTAAAATAAAATCTGTGAGAACAAAGCAGCTGACCTAATGCCAAAAATGTCTTAGAACCTCAAAATCAAATTTCTCTCTAAATTTTTTAACAGTAGTAAAAAGAGCTTAAGTGAATACAAAAATTATATTTTTAACTCAATGTTAATAGTTGTTTTTAAAAATAAAATTGTTACCATTATCAGTCTTTATGTAAAACCTTCATCAGTGCTGCTTGACTTCTCTGTTTAAGAGCTGGCAAATGAATGAACTTTAGCATTTCACAGGAAGCTTCATTTTCATGTTGTTATCTATGGAATTATGGGAAGGAAAGATAACAATGTTTAATGATTCCAAGAGATGATGCAGCATATCTTAGTGGCAGCTGTTGAGGAATTCTTTCTTTAAGTAGTGTTCCTGTTTTGTTTTAATATTAACTTTATTATAATTCTTGAGCCTCCTCTGACAGTCAGAAGAATGATTGAACACACTTTTGCTGATCAAATGGATCAGTATTTTTTTTGAGCAGAGATTGATTAGAAATTCCATGGATACAGGAAAAAATTACTGAAAAGGTTTGTTTTTTTATAAACATTTCAGGTAGAGAAAAGTCAACCTAGAAATGCCAAATGAACCAATCTTAAAAAATAAATATTGAATTTTGAAGCTTGACTAGGGTGAAGCATGACTACTTCCAGTTATTTCTACAAATATGTTCTCTTGCTTGAGAAACTTATCTTTATAAATGATTAGTGGAGTATTACTGGTTCCTTTGTGATGAGCTGCATTTTTTCAAGCCCATCTCATTGTTGAAACATTCACTGTATCTCTGCCTTACGATGACAAAGAATATGTTATTCTGTTTTCATAAAGAAATTTAACAAATTAAATGTTTCGAATCCTTTCAGTATCCCAAGTGTAACAAAAAAGTCAAAGAAGAAATCCATATATAGACTATTAAATCAAAATGTTGAAAACACTGACTTAAACAACATTAAAAAAATTCTCATTGCTCCAGAAGTATAAAAGGTTTATGCAATTGAAACAATAATATTAAATAATTCCCATCACTTATTGTTCACCTCATCTTGTAATTACTCCTATGTACTTACCACATATTTGTGTTTGGAGTTATATTTGATTTTTATTGTAAGTTATTTCTTCCTCTTACTCAATATAAAGTACTTCTCAATTGAATGATTTTATTTATTTACTTTGTGATATTAGAGTGTAATAGTAGATAAAGTAGATGACACTGTGCTGGTTTTTGGCTTTTTTTTCCCCCACACATGTGTAAGGTCTAATATATTCCAGTATTTCAAATCAAACAGATAAAAAATAAAAAGGGGGGGGGGCAATCATTCTTTTGCAGCTTTTTTCTTTTAGTTTTGAAAGCTAATATCTCAGACAACTCAATAAAGATAAAATTGTAATCAATCAACATTGAGGTTTCTTTCTATGTCTAAAAAAATAAAATTTTATGAATTTCAATGAAGAAATTTGTACCTGTGAATTGTATCACTACACATTTATGTTCAACAAAAAAGGCACAATACTGTCTGCTCATTTGCTTGTATGTAAACCTTTCAGCTAAGGCCTTTTCTATTAATTACTGGAAATTACTCATATCGTGTGAGTATTAGAAGTTCTAGTTTCTGCTTTTTCAAATCAAAGTATAATGCTATATACCAGTGGTCGGCAACCTTTTGTTGTAAAAGGGCCAAATATGTTATGTGGGGATTACTGCGGGCCGCACTTGGGCCAAAAATTTTAACAACCAAAAAAAAAAAAAAAAAATTCCAACACGCCCCGCGGGCCGCACCAAAGCGCTTCATGGGCCGCGGGTTGCCGACCGCTGCTCTATACCAACACTTTATCTTCCATATCTGATATCAAGTGGACAGGAAGAAACACAGATCTATAAATTTTATCATTGTTTATGAAACTTTTGTTTTAGAGCTTTCATTCATGGTTTCTCTTTGACTGCATGTCATTTTCCTGATCTTTGGGAAAACTGACTTATCAGTTCTCTTGACCAAATTAGCAAAGATTTGCCATTTTCTGTAGAATGGCAACTACTTTTTTGTTATATTCTTCTTAAAAAATTTTTATAAAATTTACAAAATTCTGGAAGCTGTTACTATTAATAAGTTATTAAATATGTATGTTCAATAAAACATTGTTTCACAGTTTCATTAAAGTAATATATTTTTCAAAAGTTTATTATAATTAAACTATTGTTTTTCTGAATGTTTCTTGCAGGCTAAAGAAGTAGACTATTAGTTTCCATTTTATTGTTAGCCTCCCCTTTTTTTTTACTTTTTTTTTTAAATTTATACTTATAGATAACTCAGTTACTTGGCACTTAGTATCCAGTGTTGGGTTGGGTAATTGCAAAGTAGTACATCACTGTTTTACAATCAACTTTCTAGCTGTATTGTACTTCAACCATTATGTAACCTTAATTTTGAAGAGCGATTTATGACATCTCTGAAAAGTTGGCCCAAGATATCTATATATATATATATATTGTTAATTATAAATTTTATGCTTTCTTTAATCTTGTTTCTAAATGTCATGCTTGAAGGAGACCATCATATGGCTGGCAACCAACTTACAAATAAAACCTTTATTCATTAATATGTTTTATTAGATTTCCTCATTTGTAATTTTTTTTTTCTAATGTTTATCAGTCCCATTAGGTATGCTTATAAAACTGCATACCGGTGGTATAGGACCGAGAAGTTTAATCTATTCATCTAAAATTACTATTAATAGTTATTAATGTATCAAATAGTTAATCACTTTAAAAATAAAATATTCTTTGTTCTTAGTAAATAATTTTCCCATCCACAACATCAGAAATGAATTGCTGTTTTATTTGTTTAAACGTTAAAGTAACATTTAGATTAATATTTAGTTGACTGAAAATTTTGTACTTCACCCAATTTATTAATCTATATCCAAAGTTATTTTTTAATATTATCAATTTTAAAAATATTATACCAGTTATATCTAGTTTTTAGTTCCAATTGTTGAGAATTCCTTTCTCTATTTACATCATAGTAATTTTTGATCAAAATTTTATATACAAATTTTTCATTTATTTTTAATATTCTATATTTTTTTCTTATTCTTAATTGTTCCTTTTTAGGTTTTTGTTTAAAATTAATGTAAACATTATTAAATATTTTCATAGTTAGTTTATTAATATGTTCCATTTGCTGTTTGTTAATGTTTACCCAACATTCCAGACCATAATTTAATAGTTAATCTACAAGAGACTTGTAGATTATAAGTTTTTGTCTAAATGGGAATGCATTCTTAATATGATAAAAAATAAATGAAAAAGAACTTTCCAATTACAAATTCATAATGTTTATTCCAAGAGAACTTATTGTCTATATATATACCTAGGTATTTATATGTTGCAATTATTTCAATTTTTTTGCAGTTACATGTGGTCATAAAATCATCATTACTTTGATTAATATTTGAACATTCAATATCGTGTAATCTAATTATTAAATTATTGTTTAGTTTTTTATTTTTATTTTTGATTATCATTATCATTATCTTTGGTTTTATTTCCATTTATTGTCATTTTATTTGAGAATGCCCATTTATTTATATTATTTAGATCTGTCTGCAAATTTTGTGCTTGGGTTTGGTTTAAGTCAGTAGTAATCAGAATGACATCATATGCATATAGAAAAATGCTTGAATTTTTTTGTATATTATTACTTATTGAATTTATATATATATTAAATAAGAGAGGTCCCAAGTTTGAACCTTGGGGGATCCCTCTTTTTGAATTATGTAATTGACTGACGTTATTACCAATTTTGATTTTAAATTTCCTCTTTTTCAAATAATTTTTAATAATTTTGTAGATATTTTCTCCTATACCCATTTGATTGATTTTTTAAAGTAAAATTTTATGATTAATTGCGTCAAACGCCTTTCTAAAGTCAATAAATGCAATATAAATTATTTTTCCATTGTTTAAAGATTTATTTATAAATTCATTTACATGATTCAATAGATGTATAGTACTTTTATTTTTCTGATATGCAAATTGGTTACTATTTAAAAGTCCCTTGCTGCTTATGAAGTTGTACATGTTTTTTGATATATAACTTTCAATAATCTTTGAAATATTTGAAATTAATGCAATAGGCCTATAATTATTTAGTTCATTATAATTTCCTCCCTTATGTACTGTAATTGTGTATGATATTTTCCAAGAATCGGGATATATGCAACTATAATAAATTTTTTTAAACAATTCAACCAAAAATTCAGATAGGTTTTCTTTTATTTTTTTAATATCATTCATATTTATAAAATCAGGACCTTAGGAATATTTTGTCTTTTGATTTTTTATTACCTTTATTACATCATTTTTGTTAGGAAATGCTAATACCATGGAGTTCGGTTATTAATGTTGCATGAATTTATAATTTATATAATTTAGATTTATAATCAATTTGTTGCCTTAAAATATTTTCAAAGACTAATTGTTAAGGAGCATTTCTGAGTATTAAAATTTATTTATTTATTCAGTCTTCAGGTTAGATGGAAGCACTCCAATTAAGTATGGTTTGCGACTTAACATGGATGAAAAATATAGGACAGTTAAACAACAGTTAGGCGAATTGTGTGGTATACCTGCAAGTCAGTTGTTATTATCTGAAATTTCAGGTGCTGTAATAAAAGTAAGATATATATCCATTTATTATATATATAAATAAGATTTTACTTTTCCATTATTTTACAATTATCAGTTTTTTTATAACTGAACTGTCAAATTAACATAGTTACAGAATTCTTGTAACGTAACATAAAAGTAATGTAATATCTTAATAATCTTTTCCATCAGTTGTTTAAGAAAATATTGATTAGAATATTTATAATTTTGAAGTAAATTAAGTGCATTCTCTCTTGAATTTCTGAATTTGTGCTAATTTTTAGTGCAGTATACATTTTCTTCTAAGATCCCCCCCCCCCTTTTTTTTTGTGGCAAAGTGTTGATTTTGCCAAAAATATTTTTCCATTGCTGGCAATGTCAGCACTGCCAAAATTAAAGTGTTTCTGTTACACTAGATCATTCCCGTTTCTAGTTTTATTTATTCCCTTATTAGATACAAGTATAGGTCCAGTTTAATGTACTGGATATTTTTAGGAATATTGGATTTTTCAGTTTTCCAAAGAGATTGGCCAATATTTTTACCCACAAAACTTATTACTTATTAGAATTACTAAATCTAAATTATTACTTATTACTCGTACAATCCTAAAAATGTTAATTTTTTTTAAGATGTTGTGGCCATTCTATTATTTGATTATATGATTTGTAACATTCTATTACTTCAAAATCCATTAGCCTAGTTTCAATTTCAGTTGCAGATGATATTTCTGAAATCTTGTTCTGCACCACATCTTCGCTATTCTTGCTGGTTGGAATGTATTATCATACTGTAATATTTCAATCAGTAAATGTATTTCTTTAGTTTCTATGCCTGATTAATTAGTCTTCATCCTGCATAGAATTGAAATAATAAAAGTATGATGTGCCCTTATACTCTGCCAAAGAATAAAATATTCATGAATTTAAGTATTAAAAATGAGTAAATTTGCATTTTTAGCTTTGAAAGCTCCTCCTCAGATCTTTATATTGTTGGATTTTGAGTATTCTTAACAGTGTTTGATGCTTTCATGTCACATTTCTTATGTCCCATGATTTAATCATCTTCTCTTAAGTTTTACTTATGTAATCTAATTCTTTTGATTCAATGATTTTAGGGAATTCCACCTGACGATCAAAAAATAAAAACAATGATGATGGGTCAACTGTATGCCTATGAAGTCCCTGTTCTTTCTGATTTTCTAGCTTCAGATGATTTGCGTCCAATCACCAAGGAACCTCAAACTTTAACTCAGATTCAGAGGATGACATTAGGTAAATGCTGATTAATATTTCAGGTTGTTACAGCCAATATTGATAGAGGCAATTGTATCATTTCAAAATTTACAAAATTTGAAAATTAATTATCTGAATTATACTTTAATTTGAGTTAGTAAATGATCAATAAATAAATCTATAATAAATCCTTAATTCTATATTAGTAAATCTATAAAATAATTTCAATAAAACATTAAAATGTAATGTATTTTTAATTGTTTAATGTGTAAATTATTAAGCTACGTAATCATTAAAATCTGAATATGCAAATAAGCTGCTAGTTATGTTAAGATAGCATTTTATTCTGTACGATGTGTAAACATAGACTTCTAACAGATTTAGGTTACAAAATAAGTGATTTGTTTTGCAATGAATTAATAAACTGAAATGGAAATTATGCCTTATATTTCACACAGCTCTAGTGAAATAAAATCACAGGTTCATTTAATATTAACAATATTAAGAAACAAGAGGTAATAAAATAGATCTCCTAGTATCATGACAGAATAGCTGTAACTTATTATGATTTTTGGAAAACAATTTGAAACTTTATGTAACAACTACTTTATAGCTAAGTTGTGTGCTCTTCATAGCTGAATTGAAATCTAATATATATTTTATATGAATGGATTAAAGACATAATGAGAAGGAAACACGTTATCAAATAACCTGGGGAAATACTCCTGTTAAGAAAGCCTAATAAGACTAATCTTCTTTTCATTACATACATTATAACACTGGGATTTTTCAGCAATAAATCTGTTTATCACATAAGTCTTGATGTAAATACAGCGTGTTCTGTTGACATCAACCGATTGATGAGTTGATCAACTGGCCATTCGGGTATTACAGTTGATGATCTGCATTGCCGGTTGACATCAACTTGGTTGGCGCCAGTTGTCAACTATATCAACCATCGAGAGCGCAGGTTGATCCCGTCAACCACAGTAGTGACTTACACACGGCATGTATTTACATTGTAGTTGTCATGATACTCAAGAGATACTCTTTTCTCGATTCGCTGTTTCATTATGTTGTGTGGGATTCTCTGCGTAATTGCCTATTCACTACCAATAATATTTTACGCAGCTTACTGGCTTATATCAACTGTTCATCATTCTCTTTGCCTTTCTAACTTTTTATTAAAACTAAAATGAACTGAAATACACAATCCAACTACAGTGTCAGCCATTTTGAGCATCAACTGGTGCTTACGGATACTCTGGTAGCGGTTGTATCAACTATCACATTCGCATCTCAACTGTCCACCATCAACTATAGTTGATGTATCTGAACACACCCACACTGTAGCTTCTTTACACACCCCATTGTGTAGCCCATCTTCTAGATTCTTACTGCTTGCTATCAACTCCATTATCTGATATGATATTCTTCTGTTCCTGAAGGGAAAAAAATGGTTTGGACTTTCTTAGGAAATAGCAGAACAATTATGGAAGGGGGAAGATGAGTCAAGATTAGCAGTAGCCACATTTGGGAATTGAGAAGAGATCATTTATTTTTGCAATGTCAGCTCATTATAATGGACATAATACAGGGTGAAAAATGATTTGAACGAATTTGAAAATTTCCTGTAGCATCGCTATTGTAGTTATGATGCGACGAATGGTACAGTTGGATAGAGCACATGTTCAAGTTTTTTTTGTATGCATAGCTTATAAATGTTCAATATGGTCACCATTATTATTACAACAAATGTCCAAACAGTACTGAAAGTCTTTCCAAACTCGACGTAGCATTGCTCTGTCTATTGTTGTAATTGCAGTGGAAATGCGCATTTTCATTTCGTTGAGATCCCGTGATAAGGGTGGTACAAATACCTTGTTTGTACCTCTTTAACTTACCCCCATAATAAATAGTCACAGGGAGGGAGATCTGGAGAACTGGGAGGCCACGTCAACAGCACCTGTTCATTGATCATTTGCACCTGCACGGCCGATCCACTGTTGTGGCAACCATTCGTTCAGGTGGTCATATACGGCTGAGTGGAAATGGGGTGGTGCCCCGTCTTGCTACAGAATGAAGTCATCCGTATCGTTTTCCAACTGTGATAACAACTATTCCATTAACATGTCAACGTAGTTGGAGCCTGTCACAGTGTTCTCTGCTAAGAAGAATGGGCTGTACACTGTGTTCACCGAAATGGCACAGAAAACATTCACTTTTGGGAAATCCTGCAAATGTTCCATGTAAGCATGGGGGTTCTCTGTTCCCCAAATTTGCACATTGTGCTGATTCACTCTTCCACTGATATGAAAGGTAGCCTCGACACTGAAGATAATGGTGGTCGCAAAGTTCTCAACTTTCACATTGCCCTACAGAATGCCTCGCGGTGACGGTCATCCTGTGTCAATTGCTGCAACCTCCGCAAGCCATATGGATGCATGTGTAGTCGTTTCTGCAGCACGTGCCACTCAGTCGTCTGCGGGATGCCCAGTCTGCACTTTCTCTGCGCGTTGATTTTTTAGGGCTTTGACAGTATATGTCCCGAATGCGGTGCACATTTTCCTCAGGGACTGTCGGTTGGCCACTCACTTGCCCTTACACCGTTTGCTTAAATTGATCATACCATTTACAAATGGAGTTCTAGGCAGGTGGGTCTTCCTGAAATTTGGTGCGAAACCCACACTGTATCACCATCACTGTTGCGTGATATTTTGAAACAGAGTACGCCTTTTCCTCACCTGTGAATACCATGTTGTCAACAACATCAGATGGCGAGCGGCAGCGGCAATTGTTTGTTACACGGCGCAACAGCCAATGACCCACTGCTGTCACATTTGCCAGGACTGTGTGTAATGTGTTTACAGTTGCCATGTGACTGTTGTAGGTCATATTTCACAGTTCTAAGCTATACAAAAAAAATGTGAGCAAGTGCTCTATCCATCTGTACCATTCATCACATCATAACTACAATAGCGATGTTACAGGAAATTTTTAAAATCATTCAAATCAGTTTTGCTCACCCTGTATTTGCTTCTGGACATATGGCAAGTATTTTCCCCTATCAAAGCAGCTTGCTTTGGGCACTGGAAGAACCTTCACCTTTAGTTGTTGATAAATAAAGGTTAAGCAAGGACAACAGTAAAAAGATTCTTCTTCCATTTACATTCTGTGAGAAGACAAAATGATCCATCTCACCACTGATCAGTTTCATAGGGACATTAAAAGAAAAATTATATTTGTATTGACGTTTTATTTAGATAAGATAGCTGCTGCATTAAAGGAGATTTCACAAGAAATAGTTTGCTGAAGCACATCTTAGATAGGGATGGTAAGCTGGTAACAACTAAAACATTGTAAAATAAAAATAAAATTTACTTCAAACATTATCTGATGGCAAACTTAAACCAGAGAGAAAATAATGGAATAAAAGTCAATATGTGTGAGGAAAAATTTCTCTAAAATTTGTAAGATAAATTTATTTTATTTTGAAGCAATTAGTAAAGGCAGAATTCATATTTAAAAAAAAATGAGAAAATCTTGTTTCATAACTTGTTTTCTTCTAATGTTAAATTCTGAACTGACTGTTAATTTTGACTTATTTTGAATTTTAACTTATCATAGCATTGTACTTATATACTGCCAGCAATGAACAATGAATTATGATGTATCGATAATTGAAAATGAGGTATAATTTAGTTCATTATCTAAAAGTTTTAACTACAGTATTTAAAAAAAAATTAATTGTGACAATCTCGGAATAAACAAGTAGTTTCTTTAAAAGAGGTAATAGCCATGAAATAATCAAATAATTATCATCTGCATAGAAAATGTCAGTTAGACTTAATTCTTTGTTCATTCTTGCCTGAAAATAATAGCAGTTATTTAAAAATTGAATTATTAAAGGATGAATATATTTTGATAAAAAAGTTGAATTTTAAGATTAACTTCAACTCTTAGAATTAACTCTACGATTAACTTTTAATAGTGATTCACCAATTTATAATTTAATTATTGTTATGATATTAAAAATGTTCAATCTCTTATCTAATTTTTGACAAACATTAATAAATATTTTTCAGTAAAATATATGTACAATAAGAAACAGATAAAAATATTTTTTAACTGGATTAAGTTGAAAATATGTATTTCTTATTACTGGAATGTTTGTTAACATATGCTTGTCACTGTAACATTTCCAGTTCTGTAACATTTCTGCTTATCTCTCAAAACTGTTGTGAAGAGTCCATTAGTTGAGACATGTATGATATGCTTTGGGATCTTAAATGATGGAAAGGAATGAGTATAGGGAATATTTTGACTACATGCTATTACAATCCTGTTGTATGATGTGTGTCTGTCTTTGAAGTTTGTGGTATATCTTGTGCGTCATCATCAATTCAACATTGTTGTCACAATCTTCATGAATGTAAAAAATTCTTAATAACACCTTCCGAATTTTAAAAAGGTTTCTGCTAGAATCTGATCCATGTTTAAGCTTAAAATTAGGAAAATTAAAACTCAAATAAATTAAAGTGAATTCAAGATTTCGTTCAAGTCCTCAATGTTTTACCATCACTTTTCATTGTCATTAAATCACTATCATACAGGTCTTCATTCCCACCACTCATTCAAAATTCAGGGCATTTAAGTGAATGAGCACATGTGCAAGCTAAAGAACATCTTCCTTGAACAGCATCACATTAGCTGAAGAATTGTTTCTTTGTCTTTTACATAATAGGGATGAACAGGTTTTCTTTCATTTTCTGTCGAAAGTCTGATGGCAAATGTTGATTTATCTTTGTAGTACTGTGCCATTCCATAACGTGATAATGTGATGTTAATAAAGGGGTGTAATGGAAGCCCTTGTAAGTAAAAGACCTTCAGGATTCCCTCTGAGTCTGTTTCTGTTATTTACAGTCCGATATTGTTATATCTTGAATGTGAATTTAAAATATGAACTTTTCTATTAAAGAGTCACCTTCAGAAATCTTCTGAGCACCAAAAGTAATCAAAAGTTTCAAAGATTATGTCTTCTATTGGATAGGACACTGTCTAGATCAGGAGTTCTCAACCGAGTCCACAGGGATCTCATTGAATCACACTTATTTTAAAATGGTTTATTATGAATTATTTACCAGCGTGTAGAATATGTATTATTTACCACTGCAGAATAATTTATTTGCATTAAATTAGTTTTCATTCAAAACAAAGCATAATCATTTACTATTTCGTTGATTATTAATATAATCCCTTTACTTTTTAGCTTTGAGGGGGTCCACCAAAAAAAAAAAAAGAAGGGAAAGGGGTCCATGGGTAAAAAAAGGTTGAGAAACCCTGGTCTAGATAGTGCATGTAGACCTAATAAGAACAAAAAAATATTTTGATCCAAGAAAGCATTAGGTTTGTTTGGGTTTTTTTTTGTTTTGTTTTTTAATAATCTTTCAATTCTGTCCCATCTAATAACAAAAATGATCACGAAGAAAGAACATTGATCATCATCATAACAGAATTAAAACATGCACGTCCAGTGAGAATATATGTACCTTTGTTGCCCCATTGTGAGATGCAAATATGTGGAAAATTCTTTTAGTAGCTACCTCTTCTTGTATACCTGTTTCTCTAGAGAATCATCATTTGAAGAGATTTAGCTACAGTCATCTGAGAAATAAACAAGCCATTTAGTAATTCATGATTAATTTGCAAAAAATAATGCTTTTTCAGAAATGTAGGCTTTTAGTTTTAATGTGAGAAAGCATTAAATTCTTCATTGATATATATTTGCTGGCTATATTCAGTCATTGATCTTGTACTAGGTTACTTCTTTCCATTCCTCTTCAGGCCTCGCAACAGGTCCCTTTTTTCCCTAAAAGTCCCTTTTTTAATCTAAAGTCCCTAAAAGTCCGTTTTTGTCAAATTTGGTATGTTTTTTTTTTTCCTATTTTCATTTTGCAAAACATAGTTTCGTTTCTACTTTTGCTCCATTCACGTACTTCCGGTCTCTCAGTTGCTATAGTCTGTTTCTTTTAAGTAGGATTTTGTAGCAGTAAATGTTGGCCAGGCCATGTTGGACAGAGCCATGAAAAACACAATGTAGGCAGAAAGAAAAGCTATTGATGGTTTGGAGAAAAACTTAACAAAAAAAAGGGACTCTATTATTACAACTTTTTTTAATAAGAAGTTTAAAACTAATTAATTTGATAATTTAGGTATTATGTAGTTTTCCTTTTTATATTCTTCCATCATTGCTTTATACATTATTATGATAACCAATAATTTATTCGCCTTTTTCAAGTTTATATGATACCCTCTTTACATGAAAAATAATAATAAATGATTATTTTTATCAAATGCTGAATTTTAATTAAGTCATATCGAAAAGTTTAATTCACATACACTTTACATCAGTTTCCTCCAGAAAAGTAATTCTACTTAATTAGATATTCAGGGAGTTTTATGGTAAGTAACGTCTGTTTTAATCTGATAATTATGGTGTTTCTTTGCTATCTAGTTTCTTCAAATAAATTTTCGAGGCGGCTTTATTCTAGCATTTTGCTTACGGTACCACTGTATTCTATATATTACTTGTGATCTTCATGTACAACATTCATAAAAGGTTCTTTTCCTCTCAGATATTGAAAAATTATGTTCTATAATGTTATATTCAAATCTTCTAAAATGTTTACCAGGAATAAAGTATACAAAATAAGCATAATTACCTCTACTGAAATATAATTAGTACCTTGAAAATTTCATATTTGAAATTGAATAACAGATTTTTTAAGATTTTGGGTTCCTTTTTTAAGATTTTTGGTCCTTTTTTGATCCCTTTTTTAAGATTTTTGATCCCTTTTGGTCCCTTTTTTTACTACTAGGGACAAAGTGAATATCTGTTGCAAGCCCTGATTGCATACATATCAAAGAATAGCTGTATTTTGTCATACATTGATAATTTGTAGTAAACTTCTTTCCAAATTCAAAAGCCAAGTCCTGGAAATTATTAACACATATATTTGTTCATGGATTTTAATTCTGCCATATCATCTATAACTTTTACTATAAATTTTCTGGAGATTCAGCAAGTTCTCTTCTGAAGTTGCAGTACTTATCAATACCAACTTCTACCAAAATGCATATGTCCTTCTGCTTGTTTTCATTAAAAATTGTTTTTGTAGTGAACTTTATTGCAATTACATTTAGTAGGTTTTGTTGATCTCATTTTGTCTTTTCAGGCCAAATGAACATCCTCACTTTGTGGTTTTGCTTTAGAAAATATAAGTCGGTGATGTTTTGAATGTACAAATTCTGTCATTCGTAGATTCTTTTGATAAACTTGTCCATCAAGAAATAGTATTGTTCTAGGACATTCATGTTTTTTGTTATATTTATAAGGTCAGCTATTATCTTTATTGATTTAAGGCTTCATTTGAACCCAGAATACAAAATGGTATTGAAGATATGTTTACTACTCAGTTTCCCTTCAAACACTCTGCTAGCAGATCAGAATCTGTTAATTTGCAGTGAATCCATGGCTGCAAGGCAGCATGAAATCATAATTCATAGTTCATTACGATAGTAGCAAAAAATGAAATTTTAAAATATAGTATGGTGTAACTCCCAGTTTATTGTACTAATAAAGTCTAATAAAGGGTGGCATAGTTTCAGTTACAGCCATAAACATCTTGTTGCACAATATGAAATGTGAGTGTTGATGATGACACTTCTGTGTCAAAGATCTGACAAAACATTTATATTTTGAAGGTCTTGTTAAGCTGATGTGATATCTTTAGTACTATTTCTATTAAGGTCATTAAGAAGATTTTGAAACTTAGTCACATATTTTTTTGATATTATTATGCTTCTAAAAACAAATAAGTCTATGTAGCACTTTAAAAAGAATAGGGATTAAAATGGTGTGGGCATTAACTGCCCTTTATGCATTTTTCCATCCCACTTTTGAGGATAATATCTTTTCAAGATGTATAAGATATTTCAAATCTAGAAACTTCTAAGAATGATTCAATAGCCAACAGCATTGTCATTTTTATGTACAGTTCAATGGGTCTGCCACTTTTCATGCAGCTTTTTTTTTTTTGCAATCATCAGTTGGATGATTGCAAAGTTCCAGTTCAAATGTTATTACAGTTTTTGAATCAGAGTTTAGGACTGGGTCACACTGCTTATAATTTTAATTTCCTGCTTTTGTTTAGTTCCTAGTTAAGACTTAGTGCCTTGTTTAGTACATAGTTTCAACATTTCTAGAATTTATTTCAGTATTTAATGATAGGGTATCCACAAAGTTAAAAAACAAAAACAATAAATCCTTCATAATACTCTGAAATATGAACTATATGATCAACAATGTTTTTTACTTTGAAGCATATGTTAGTATATTTAGTGTTCTACCTACTGGTAGATTTATAACCAATACATATCTTGATACAAACTGATATCCTGATTGAAGGCCTTGTTGATATTATATGTTCTTACCATAATAGTAGTAATTTCTAATATAAAAGAACAAGTAATATTTTAAGAATAACTAGAGATTTAAAACTTAGAAAACTTATTGAACAAGAAAAATGAATGAAATTCTTTCATATCATCATTGGTTGCTTCTTCACCACTTAGATCCCTGTATGCAAGGACTGCAGCCATTTGCTTTGTTGAGAATTTAAGTATAGTTATGTTGTCATTTGTAAGTGAAAATTCAATTTAAAATTATATGAAAATGGATCAATTGAAGCCTTGATAAAAAGTTAATTGTTTTCTTGTAATTGTTTCTTTTTGAGGAAACTATAAAGCTAGGGATAAGTTATTTATTTTCAATTAATTGTAAAAGTATCGGTTAAGAAAATAAACAAAATGGCCTTAATTTAGAAATTGTTTCTATTTCCATTTATTTAAAAACCATCTATGTAAAGTGCATTTGCATTATATTAAAAAAATATTGCATGCTGTAAAACTTATATCCTTATAAAATAAATACATAGATGTATTTATTTAGCTGAATGAACTGATGAAATCACTGTTATAAATCAAAATATGTATATTCTTTCACAGTGCCATTCTGAGCCACAAAACTCACTGGCAATGTGTATCCTGATAGAGACAACTCATTACGATCTTATAGATATTCATGAATCAAGCATGATAAATCAACTAGAAAGGGAAGAGAGAGAAAAAACTTTTTATGGATGTTGCAACTTACATAAAACAATAAATAATAACTCAGTTTTGTCAATATTTACCAGGTAGAATCATGCTAAATTAGGCTTCACACATTTACTGGTAATTGTATCTAAATTCCTTATTCTGTTACAAGTCTTAAAACAATATTGAACTTTGTAAAAATTTAATTGCTATGTTTTCATTCAAAAGGAACCTAATGACTGGTCAAAAAATTGCTTACTGGTTTCTCTGCACAATACCGATTCTGCCCAGAAAATGTAGAAATGATATCAGTCTCATAAAATATGATATTCAAAAGTCCATGCAGTGTATCTTCATTGATTGTAATTGTTGTGTCCTTGCCTAGAACATGTGAGCAACATGTCATCAAAGAAAAATGCGGCCTTGCATGCTTATTGTCATCATCTTCAATATTAAATTGGTGACTCAAAATTCACCAGTTTTGATAAGTTTTTATTTTAAATGCACGCTGATATGACAGCTGTCACAATACAATCTAACAAAATGGTGCCGAATGGCATTAAAGTCACCTAAGCGCTACTAGAGCCAACATACTTAAAAAAATCGAACAAACTTTTTGGGCCAACCCAATAGATCTTCTGGTCCTACTCTTTCACCATCTATAGTCTTAACTATAATTTATCATTTTACTTGGAGTTGCAGTTTTTCATATGAAATGATGTACCACAATACCTGAAGGTTCATGATAATTTTTTAACCACAGTTTAATGTGGATGAGCAAAAAATCTGAAGGACTGTTAATGCAGTTGACATTAAGCTTATGTAAATTCAGAATTAATTAACTTATTTTTTGTACTAAAATTTACATTTTAATTTGACATTCCAGAATTAAAATGTGATGAAAATATCCAGTAAGTTATAATGTCACTTATATTTAAAGATATACATTAACTTGTCATTCAGAGTATCCTTCATTAAAATATGTTGCATTAATTACATCTAGCTTCACAATGTTAATCAAGTTTTTTTATTATTTAAAGGTAATGCAAGTATTTCAGCTGCAGCAAAGAAGCTTGGTCAATCAGAGGCTAAAACATACAAATCCAATTGCACTGCATCAGAAGGAATAGATAGGCTAATAATAGATTATGAGGTAAGTGTTACCTTTGTAAACATGGTAAATATTTGTTAAGTCACGTTATCATATTCAGTCCACACAAGGAATCATATACAAATTGTTACCTAATCCCTGATTTCAAACATAAAGGATTTCCTTCTTAGATGATGTCTCATCTTATGCATAATCTTAACTGTTGGTAAGAATTCTGTCATCCTGAGTCTGCAGTTTTTGTTGCGACATTGCTTAGGTTTCCAAGGAAATTTTTTGATCCACTGTGAAGTTTTGAATGATATTAATATAAGTTTTCTTGTGATTAAGATTATTAGAGTTAACTTTCAACTTCTTGTCTTTGGGAAAAAAAATGTGAAAATTCATTCATCTAAACAAGTGATAATGTATTCATTGAACGACTCTTTTTTTTAGTTCATTTGGAGATTATCTCATTTTCAGATATAGAATGCTATTCATGCAGATTCCATAGTCATATGAATATAGTTTGACAATTCCAGACTATGTCTCCACAGCATAGTCATTCTTGTAATGAAAAATTACGCATTAAATCAGTTTGTAACTAAAAGCTGCTCCTTCCCATCATCATCTTCTTTCCTTCCTTTCTTGTATCTCCTCTAGTTTTCCCCCAACAACCAAAATTCCAATTGCAGATATTCTATTCAGCAACACTAGTATCTTACTTTAGACATTCTATTCAGTATCTTATGTTTTAGAATGGTTATGGATGTTGTCACATGGTTTATGCAGCATTTTTGTATCATTACCTGTGGATGCCCCATTGTTTGTTTCAATCAGGATTATTTTGATTGGGACGTTGTGACAGTTTGTCTCTTTTTGACTAATTCAATTTTTTTAGAACATCTGTTCATATAAAAGTTGTTTTATCAACTCAACTATGAAATGCATATCAACTTTTCATTAGACTATCCCTTTCTTGGATAGCCTTAGCTCCTGTTTTTTTTTTGCTTACCTTACCAAAAATCTCCATAATTTGATTCATTAGTACTTTGTAGCATACATAATCATCATTGTCTTGCAATTCATTTCTCTTCAGTTATGATAATTGATCATTTCCAGTGATTGGAATGCTGCATTAGACTTTTCACAGTTCCATATTCTGCAATAAATGTTTTAGGGAATGAACTCTTTTTTTTTTTTTTAATGGAGAACTTTATTTAGCTTTGCATTTCTAGAAAGACACATCAGAAAGTACAGAGCATATTTTGTGCAATATAATGTACGTAATGTTGTTACTTTTGTAAAAGAGTAACTGTAACTGAATATAACTGAGGGTTACTTTTATTAGTAAAGTAATGAAAAAGTATTACTTTTTTTTTGTTATTATTAACCTAATGCAACAGGCAACTATTTGAAAAGTGTGCAGTAGCTGTTTCTAGAATTTCACATGTTGAGGGAACTTCTATCACTCACATTCTGAATAAATTGCTTTAAACTTGAGTCAATGCTGTATCTAATATATATATTTTTTTTTATTGGAAGTTATCATTTTCTTTTTGGCTGGATAAAAATAAAAGTAACCATTGCAATTACTTTTTTTAGTAAGTTTAACTGTAACTCAGTTACTTTTTTAAAGTAGCTTCCTCATCCCTGTACTTTTACTACTGAGTTGCCAAAGCCTCAAATGGGAAAAAATGAGAAAATTTAATGCAAAATCTGAAATTACTTTGTTTAATAATTTTCTGAATTTTTGGCTGAATATTCGAGATAAATCTACATCTCAGCTTCATTTCTAAATCAACATTACCAATTTGAAATCTGTATTTTAACTTCATAGACCTAAAATTAGAGAAAATGAGTTCCTACATCTACATTGATCCAATATTAACAGTACTTTCTTTAAATCTACAATGATTTAAAGTTGCATTCTGGAATATTCTGCTGAACTTCTAAGTGTCCCAGACTATAAAAACAAGCAAATCATCTTCAAATTCACTTTTGTTCAAAGAAAGAAGAGTGAAATGTCTTTGCTTGAATGTGTAATTTCAAAGTGAAATAGACATTACGCAAGAACTGAAACCAATTTAAACAAAAAAAAAAAAAGTTGTTGAAATTAGAAAACTGAGATTAGATTTTTGAGAGATTTTTTTATTGAGATTACCTCGAGTAGTCTATACACCTCATTTTATTTTAGTTTGCAGAAGGGGCAGATCTCTCACATATTACTTTTCCCTTTTCCTGGACTTCAGGTTTACGTCTTTCAAATGAGTCATAGTATCACACAAACCATAAATCACATTGTTTCGTAGGGCGCTCTGTGTCAAAAAAAATTTTGATCTGACATTTCTTAATTGGAAAATCTCAAGTTTGAGGATGCAAAAAAGGTACATTTGTTTGATTATTATTATTTTTTTCCTGCTCGGTTATCTCATTATTTACAAATCCAATAAGATCTTCAAAATCACAGTCAGTGCATTCTTTCAGAGCATCACCAAAGATGATGAGGAATGTAATTCAAGATTTTTCACAACCATGTGGGAAATTTTTCAACCTCACAGTTCTGTACGTTTTAAGTAAACATTTTACTGATGCAGAGTGCTGTGGAAGGAGGGCAAGATGATTTTCAAGCCATCCTCAAAAATACATGTTTAAATTTACTTTCAGTCATCATGGATGCATCATCTGCTGTAATAGAAACTAGCATTTTTTTTTTCTTTTATTCTAGATCAGATTTTTATTCAGATTCTAATTTTTTTTTTATATATCTCTTCCTCACATTTGCTCTTGCTGTCCACAAAATACAAGGATTTCTTCACAAATTTTAAATTTGGAAGCACAAATCAAATTACACAATTGCATGACTATCTGTTGACTCACTAAACACCGGGGGAAAAAAAGCAATTGCTTTTCTAAGCAATTTTTCCAATGCTTACTTTGTTTTCATTGGCAAAGAATACTTACCTTCTCCAATAGTACAACCATTCTCCAAATTTCCAATTCTCCAGGTAATTGACAACTTTCCACATTGATCAGTCCTTCTACTTGTACTTAATTCAGATTAACTCTGAAAATTTCTGAACTTACCTGTTAAATGAGATGCTTCATTTGTTGCTGGTTGTCATTGCAGCAAATAAATTAACCTTGTGAAGATCATAAAATAATTTGTTTATGAATCACTTATTTAGACTGAATACTAAGAAACTATAATTTTATTAGTTAAAATTAAATATTTTTTATATTAATAGTTTGTATAAAATATAATGTAATTCTAAAATTATAATTAATACAAAGTTTCATTGTGTTACATAAGAAATAGGTGTCCAATAGCAGTCAGGCTATTAAATTTCTTTTCCACAGTCAGTGATGTTTAGTGTGGAAGCTAGTTGATTGTCTGATGCCCGGTTGCACCAAAGTAGCGTTTAACTATGGTTTCCATGAACCGAGTTCTGCTTGAACCTCAAATTGAAGTTCAGCCTTGTTGCACCAAGCTAAAGCAGTCACAACTGAACTGAGGTTCTGTGATCTTGGTTCATAGCAGCGGAAGTACGTCGTGCATTCAAAGCTGATTCCTGATTGGTTACAAGATTCGTCTTTCGTTGTGGGAAATCAACCCATTGTATTTTTTTCAACAGTTGTCCTTTGTTTGAGCAGCAACAATCTCATTATGAAAATGGAGTTCAGGAATTAAAAAACTGATTTCTGCCGAGTCCCTAATTATATAGAGACGAAAAAAAAATCCTTTTAATTGATATAATTGAATCATACATACATAACACATTTTAGAATGTAAAAAAAATTCGATGCGGAGTATTACTAATATATGTAATCGTGGAGTTTAGCGTCCCAAATTAAATAACAATAAAAACCCACAACAGTGTAATGACACACAGTCATAAAATGTGAAATTTCACCACA
>JAFIDM010009631.1:81100846-81143383 GCA_023159025.1 Thereuonema tuberculata | reverse complement strand
TGGCTTCCTCCCACCCAAGTGTGGTGTCCCTGCCCCAAATAGGAGAGCGAATTTTTCCCTTTTTTGCAATTGACTTGGGGGGCCCGAGAAGGGGCCCTAAATATAAAGTCCCAGTGTCGGTCGGGGGTGGGACATTACTCCCACCCAAGTGTGGTGGCCCTGCCCCTCATAGGAGAGTGAATTTTTCACTTTAAACAATATTTGTGTAGTTCTCATTTTCACCATCAGGTGGATATTGGGTTTTTCAGGGGTTTTACCCCTTTTCAACCCCTTGGGGGGGGGGGGTCCGGATTCTAAGGTAGCCTATCTTTTCCGCAGTGTCCTAAAGAGTAATTCTGCAAAGTTTGGTCCAGATAGGTCAAAGGGCCTAGGAGTGTATAAAGGACAAAGAAACAAAGAAAGAAAGATACATTCATTTTTTTATATATAGATGTAAATAAATTTCAGAATGGACGAAAAAAAAAAAATGACAGTTTAAATAAAAAAATTGGTAAAATAAAATTCGCTGTTAAGAAATTAAGGAAACTTTTAATTTTGAAGTGCATTAAAAAAAAAATAAAAAAAAAAAACTTCTGACAGTATCATTTAAAATATAACAATGCAAAATTATGACTGTGGATTATTTGTTTAAATACAAGTGCTATTGAATAAACAAAATTTCAGACTACCAATATATTAAAAAAAAATAGTAATCGATTTATTCCATTTAACTTAAGAATCTGCAGAGAAACCAATGTCCATTGAGACATTCTGAAAAGATAAGTTTGTTCTGCATGTAATTATACATTTTTAAAATGGAGAACCCTTTTCCCTCATGGTGATTTTCAAGACTTTTAAAATACAAAACAATAAAGTAAGATAAAAGATCTTTTGGATTTCTGAAAAAAAAAATGATGGCAAATGTAAAATTGGTTTGATGTTACAATGGAAAATCATACATCAATGCATTAGTATATCTTCTGAATTAAGAATTGTTTGGAAAACGCAGCTTTCTCATCTAGGTTTAATATAAATTTTCCATTTTTTAAAACAGATTAAGCACCCACATTCATTGAAGCTCATTATCTAGACTAAATTCTTGACATCAAATTATCTGAGCAAACATGAATTACCATTACCATTCAGTTTCTTTCCAATAAAAAAGATTAATAAAGTATTAATTTCTATTCCAATTAGCTTAATAACGTATTTTTTCATCACATTAGGGTATTTTTAAATGCTTGAAATTGACTGTTATTCATGTGAAAAATCATGTTGAGGTTTTTCAAAGAATTTTGCTATTTGTGTGCTGTAGGATTTCATGAATTGTAAATGGGTGCTGTGAAGCAAAAAAAAAAAAAAAAAGATTGAGAAAACTGCTCTGTAGTGCATTTAGATTAAAGAAAAATTCTAAATAAAATTTCAGAAAAATAAAATAAAATAAATCTGTATATTAATTTTATAATGTAAATATGGCAATTACAACAGAGTTTTTGAAATATAAATTCTTAGTATGCTTTTGACAGATTTTTTTTTGGTTGTTAAAAAGTAACTATACAGTTACTTTTTATAAGTAACTTACCCAATTCTGACTATGTAGATATATAATATATATAAAATGAAATAAAAAATAATTATTAGCTAATTAAAATATTTGTTGCTTCTGTTTCTGAGTTGAAGTTGTCATTATTTTCAAAACAAATGATTCAATAAAAAAAAGTTATAAAAGAGTATTGCTACCTGTAAATCCTTCATTTACATTTTGAACATTCCTTTTTTTTTAATAAGACTTCCTTTGTGTAAATAGATATGATTTGATTAAAAAGTTTTGGGACAACTTTAAGGAAGACTGTTTTTGAAAATATGTCTAATATTAATAACTGTCAAAGTTTTACAATTTAAAGACGCCCCCCCCTCCCTTCATTTCTAATATTAACATTGATGTTTAATTTATTAATTATTAATTTTGCTTTTATAGAGTTCTACTTCAGAAGGTTCTACAAATGGTGACATCCCTTCCAATTCAGGAGAGACATTGTCTTCATTACAATCCAGGAGAAATCAAAGCAGTTCCCTTCTTTGTGGCCTGACAAATTCTACAATGACATCGAGTATGATTAGCAATTCATCCCAGTCAGATCTCTCTGAGAATTTGATGGGTTTCCTTATAGCATATCATCGGAAAATGGTATTTTTCACTTTATTCAAATAAATGAGTTAAAATACATTTGTTGTACAATTATCAATATATTGATATTTTAGTTTGAGCTAAAATGTAATTACTTTTTCTGTTTTATTTTTATTTTTGAATTTTTTTTTAAATATAATTCACTTAGAGGTTTTTTGTTTTTTATGTTTAAAATTTATTACCAACCGTAATGGAAAATCCGAAAGTGACATGTACTTCTGATTGTACTCATTTATCCATTATAATAAGCACAGTCTATTTTTTGGCAAATTATATTAAAGTATTTTAGCATTTCTAACTTATGCTAAGAATTTGCAGAGAGTGTACTTTCAAATTCCTTAAAAACTATCTATCTAAAATAAAATAAATCGTAGAAACATTGCTATCAAATAAACACTAAAAAGAAAAAAGAAAAGAAATCATTAATGAAATGAAAGCAATTTTTATTTTAATAATATTTATAGTCTTCCTGCTCTCCTGTTTTGCTGATTTATATAATGTTAATGTGTTTTAGATTCGACAGGATGTTTACTTCCTTTCATCACAAAAAACGCGAGTTAGTCTGTTTGGCCTTCCTCTAGTGTTACCTTACAATGAAATGACTACACAGCAGGATTTGTATCAAGCTGTTTGGATCCAAGTATCTCGGCTTGTATCTCCCTTACCTCCATCTGAGGCTAGTGTCCCAAATCATGCACAGGACTGGTAAGTATGATTCCTTGTAGATTTTCTAACATGAGGTTTGCATCTTATGTATTATATTGGTTTTGTAGGATTAATCATGCGAAAAATTAAGTTATCTTAAAATGTCTCTTTTTTATACCCACATAAAGCTTTTACAGCATTCTTAATGTAACTTTCTCTTCTTGTCCTACCTGTCATCTTGTTCGATCTCAAATTTTTTAATCTGAACACAATTTCATGGATTGTTCTTCACTATTTTTTTCTTCTGCACTTCATCTTGCTGGATACACTTTATGACAAAAAAAAAACCGACTCACCGCAGAATGTTGTTGAATAACTGTGAAACTTAATATACAAATATCTCATTGGTAGACATGCAAATTATAAAAAAAAAATCGTAGCCAATGAATGCAAAGGGCTGTGCCACAGCGCATTTTGGATTGCTTATAAGTAGTGTTTCAGACTTGCTTCGACACTTCCAAACGTTTTTGTTTTTGGATGCCACAACACATTTCACCATTAGTCGTTTCACCATTCATTGATGAAAATTGTTTTTGAAAATCTTTTGTGAAATTGTTCTTGAAAATTCTTTCAAAGTAACAGAAAAGTAACATGTTAGTGTTACTGTTACTCACAAAAGTAATGATGCTACAGTTCCTTTTTTATAAAAGTAATGGTGTTACTGATCATTAATTAAAAAAAGTAACTGTTATTAGTAACATCTTTACTTGTAATGTGTTACTTCTGATCTCTGCTATTGTAAAGAAGTTATTACCTTACATAGAAAAACTTAATGTATCTTGTGATGATTAATGAACTTCAGTATAATGAGAGAGGTTTTTCAGATCTAGATTTTCTACAGTACTCTTTACCAATTATATCCACTTGGCAATAGTTAACATTTAAATTCTTCATCAAGATTTAAGATTTAAATGTTGCAGATGGGAAACATGCAAACTTAGATTGTGAATAATGTATGTTCATTCCAATTTCTAGTGAAGGAAAGCAAACCATTAAAATGTTACTTATTTGATCAACAGTAACATTACATATGCAAAATTTCTCCTGTGCCTTTATTCTTGTATCCCTTATCTACCATTTTAGGATGTTTTTTTATCACAGATGTTCAGCTACACAAAATATTCTCTCAGGTTGTTTTATTTTTATTTTTCAAATTTAAAAAAATTGACTTCACATTTAAGGTGAAACTTTTTTTTTTTTTTAATTGAGAATGTCATCTATTATAATTAATATTTAAACACTATGCATGAAAGTAATTGGCAGATTATTGCAAATGGATATACATTTTATTTCCAAACAAGCTATGAATTAAGGAAAAAAGTGAATGTAACAACAACGGCCTCATTTTTTTTTTACAATAGTATTACTGATTAATTTCAATAAATTATCTTGAAGTTATAAACTCCAACATATTGAGCGAATTGCAGAGCACATAAAGCAGTTTATAGAGATTTTAATAAATATGACAAATGTCAATATAAATACATGATTGTTATCTCATATATATTTTGTGTTAAATGTAATAAATGTTTTTTTTGTTTAACAGTGACGACAGTCTTGGATATGAATATCCTTTCACATTAAAAGCTGTTCAGAAGGATGGTATTATGTGTGCTTGGTGTCCATGGCATAGGTTAGTTTATTTTAGTGTTATGCAGTCTTTTTAACTACATTATGTAATACAAAATCTTTTTAAAATAGTCATTAAATTGTAAATGAAGGAAGATTGTAGTTGATCCTTATTAATCTAATATCTTTGTGGATTTTTTTATTAGGTTTTGCCGTGGTTGTAAAATTGATTGCACAGAAGCAAGTTTCAATAGTAGTACCAGTTTTATTGCAATAGATTGGGATCCAACTGCTCTCCATTTACGCTATCAAGAATCCCAAGAAAGGGTAAGATTTTGACTGATATTCCTATGAGCATTTGCCATTTGCTAATAACTTTTAATATTCATGTTCATATTTTTGGAACTTTAGTCTAATCTATTGTGTTGAACTGAAAGTTTGTTTGGTTGGCTCGTCTTCAATGATAGATGGCCTTGCAGACCATTTACATCTTTTGAAGGAAAATTGCCCACTTAAATTTTGCTTTGAAACCACTTATGAATATTCTATCAGTTTTTACATTGCTTTTTTTGCCTTTTTGAAAATAATAAGCATCACGTCGAAAATGCATTTTAGTATCTTCCGTTTTAAAATAGTTTCTAAGAATACCACTTACATAATTTCAGTTACTTTAACAGAGAAATTATCAAACAAATAATACAGTTGTGTTATTGTGTTGTTGTTTGATAATTTAGACAATTTGCTGTTTTAACTGATTATCTAATTCACAGATGATACAATTATACAAATGAGAAAAAATCTGAATGAATGTTTGGCTCAACTCAATATTATTTAATAATTTGAAACCTTTGATTCAAGAATATACTGCAGCCAAATCAATCCAGCTTCTGTTAAATTTATTTTTTCTGAATAGGAAGAATTATGCAATTAATACAGTAAGATTTAAATTGCAGAAAAAAACTTTAATTTACTTGTTGCAATACAGATATCATGAATAATGCCATATACTGATTGGGATAATAAGAAATAATCCTTTATTAAAGGATTTTGTAAATCTGCTCATCAGTCCTAGACATTGAAGTTACTGATATTCAAGATAGAAATGTCATTTCACAAATAGGATATTTTTTCAGTGTTAGATTCCAAGGCCTTTAGAGGAATCTAACATAGTTGGACAATAACTCTGCTTATAAAATGCCATTTTGGAAGGTAATGATTCATATTTGAAAAATCAGGGCTGGATGATCCATTCCCATTCTGTTATTTAGGCTTATTTTCTGTATTTTTAATTTTGATATTAAATCACATATTTGTTGCAATAAATAAATATAAACTGCAAAAATTTGATGAAATAAAATTTATTCACTCTGATGAACCTTCCTGACTTCAGACACTCCTGTGATCTGCCTTCTCTGTGCAACCACAGGAGTTTATATTGAAAACTTAATTGCCAGACTGCACTATAACAACATTTCAAGAATTCCCTGGCTTCAGGAAACTTTTAGCAATATGCAAATTATAAATACAGTTAATTTATTGTTTTTAAATAATTAAAATAAATACAAAATAATCAATAAATAATTCATGACATTTTTCCCCCATCCTAAAGAATAGTCATCCTGTGAGGTCACAATACAAACTAGTGAAAATCCTCTGTCGATAAAATTCCTTTCCAATAATAAGGTAAGGGTACAAGTTGATGGCCACTCCACCGAAGCCCCAGTGGATTATGGTGCCATCGTATCAATGGCTGCAGATTTTTGCTAATATCTAGGGAAAGTAACCCTGATGCATCAAAGCACCCGTCTTTGAGCAGCAGATGATAATTGCCTAGACACTATTGGACAATGCACTGCAAAGATTTTATAGAAGTGTACGAAGATATATCAGTGAATGTTGAGACTGCCAGCACCCAAAGCACAAACACAAACACCAGCAGGCCTCTTGCAACCAATTTCAGCGGATTTGAATCGATTGGCATCGATTTACTTAGCAGATTTCTGAAATCTTATAATGGGAATCATTGGATAATCGTGTGGTCGAACTATTTTTCCCATTATGCCATTACAAGAACTGTAACAGAGGGAAATGTTACCCAACAATCAGAAAATACCCTGTTGAAGAGTTTATCTTGAAACACGGTGCACCAAGAATAATCATCAGTGATCGAGGATTGTCTTTTACCTCCAAAATTGTGAGAGACATTATTAAACAATGTAACATTGATCGTTGGATGTCCACAGCATATCATCCCCAAACCAATGGACTAACAGAGCATCTCAACAACACTTTAAGCGATATGCTATCCATATATGATAATGCAGACCAGAAAAACTGGGACAATGCTCTTCCATTTGTAACATACGCCTACAATACTTCTACATGTGCAGAAGAGGCTCCTCAACTTGTTCATATACAAATGATAGCTGCCCAAGCTGATGATAAATGCTAATATGATGCCCCCCACAGATTTGTAAGCTACTAACATGAGGATTCAGTATGGATCTTCATTCCAGTATGCAAAGTTTGATTATTATCTGAGAAGCTCCTTTGACATTATTTTGAAGAAACTGTATGGTAAGACGAATTTCTGACGTCAACTACGAAGTGACATGTGTGGATAAACCTGCATCCTGTCACTGCCAAAGAACAGTAGACGCTGTTCATGTGCTGCGGATAAGACCTTAAAATGTTAAACTAAAGTTTGAGCTTGAGTTTTAAGGACCCTTAATTTTTAGTTGGCACATGTGCCAGATATTTGTGTCTAATTAATTAAACTAGATGCATTTTTCACTCAGTCTTACTCAATAATTGGACTGTTCTAGACAATTTCCCATTTAATTATTAATGTCCTGGTTATCATGGTAAGACTTATCTGCAGCACATGAACTGCACCTCACAAGTTTCTCCTGCCAGTTAAGCACTTTTTTTCTAGGACTTCTTTGGCCAGTCACTGCCCATCTTTGGGGGTTCCAAACACCTTTCACTTATTTTCAAATCATGATCAGCTGATCTTCATTATTTTTAGAACCACTGAAGGGCCGTTCCAGATAAAAAGAAGCTGATGTTGGCCAGCTTGATGCTGTTGTCCCATTGGTTGTAACGGCTGATCTGACTGTACTGTCTCAGCCATTCACCAGATCTTCTTCAGTTTTCCATGAAATGGCTTCGGAAAACTTCTAGAAATATGCAAATTATAAATACAGTTAATTGACTGTTTTTAAATTATTAAAATAAATACACAAATAATCAATAAAAACAAATAATAAATAAAATATCATAACAAATTTAATCAATAAATAATTTGTGATAATATTGTTTTCTATGTTATATACTTAAATTTCTTTTTCTGCTGAGCAGTAGATTATTCGTTGTTTTATAATGTGTGATTTATTTATTTAATGTTTTCAAATTTAGCATTTATGGTTATAATGCAAAATTTTATAAGCATGGTTATTTATAATGTGTCATTCCATTCTTTTCTGTTTAGGTATTCCTAGATCATGAAAGTGTAGAACGTACACGACGCCTGCAATCAGAACCCATTGACTTGGATACCTGTCTTCAAGCTTTTATTAAAGAAGAAGAACTAGGAGAAGATGAGAAGTATTATTGCTCCAAATGTAAAGAGCATCAACTAGCCTCCAAGAAACTTCAAATTTGGAGGTTACCACCCATTCTGGTTAGTTAACATTTGTTAATATTGGAATTTTTAAGATAGTTTAGGAATTAATTTAATAATTGTCTCAGTGCAGATCAAGGAACTTAAGTTATGATCAGCTTCATTCAGTTTATTTTGTTTTCATTTTTGTAAATACTAGAATCTTAATCAGTTGCAGGAGAAAAAAATATTTTAAAATAATTATGTACCAATTTCACCTGACTTTTAATTATAGAAAAATCACTGAAATTACTTTTTGGAAGAAAAAGCATTAGGAGGGATATTGTCAAGTTTAATATGTTTTATAGTTAAATAGAATAATGAAAATACTGAAGTTTTATGTCTTGGTTAAGCCTTAGTTAATATTTCATATCGTTAGAAGTTTTTGTAAATAACAAATGATAAATAATTTGTTCATCCTTCAGAAGTTTAGTCAGATCTCCATATTGTCTGTCTTTCATACTGCTGCTCCATTATTGCTGACTGTTAGATGCAATGTTATTCTTTAAAATTTGATTCAATTTGACTCAAAACATTTTTGAATTATTTTATATTGTGCATTGAAAAAAAGGGTATCTTTAGAGTTAGGACTTTAAATAGCTTTATCTTCATTTTGATAAGTAGAACTTTCCTTACTCTTAGCATTTTTTGAGCTAGAATGGTTGGGATTACATGATGCAGTTATATGAATTATAATATAATTTGCCTGTCATATGACAGATTCCCATGCATCTTGGAAAATATGAGAATTAAAAGGTCTCTTACAAATGTAGAAATATTTAAAAAATTGGAAAAATGAAGGAATTTTGTTTAAAATCTTAAAAGTTTTTAAAAATTATTATGACAGGCGTTGTTTTAGGGAAAGGGCATGAGAAAGTTCCTTACTGTTTGTTTCGTGAAAGTATGCAATAATCATTATGAAGAGATTGTAAAAGCTAAGTTGTTAGCTCTTAACTGTATTTTTCACATGTTAAAACAAAATAACACAAACTTTTAATACATTCAACTTTATATTTGATTTGAATTTGAGATTGGTGATATCACTAAAAATATTGCATAAATATTGGTATTGTTAATACATGTTAATGTGTGTTTCTTCAGAGTTTTTGGAATTTTAAATATATGAATTTATATATTCCATTATGAATTTATGAGTGGTGTGATCTGCCAAGTTAACTAAAATTGTTAGGAGGGTTTGTGAAGAAATTTGAACCAAGACATCAAATCCTTTCTGCATGTTACTACCTCTTCTTTGCTGTTTGCAATTTATGAATGAATTATTAACTGTTTGAGAAAGCCAGTGCTCAAACATTATCTGAGCTATAACTATCTGGTGTTACTTTGTGCATCATGACAATCCAATAATTCGTGCAACCATATTCAAACACGACATTTGAAGGATGCTTCAAAAGAATTAGTGATTAAACATAAATTTTTTTCTGTAGTAAATTTTAAATGCACAACAATAGTAATCTTTTAACCATTAAAATTTCTTTTTAATTTTTATATAAATTTTAACTTTTTATTTAATTAAACTAATTCATCTGTGTTAGTGTTAACTTTTATTTTATTTTATTTTATTTTTTAACAAAATGGCTGTGATTTTATTTTAGTGGCTTAAAACAGACTTGTCAGTAATAAATATAAAAGGGACTGCTTTTTACTTCTGTCCTATTTATTTGTCCCAATCTGTAAAGGCTAAATCAGGACAGACAGATGTGAAGATTTCTCTTAAGGGAAGGGATAATAAAAATGAAAGTTTGCAAGATGATTACCACGAGATGAAGAAAAGCATCAAACATTTTCATTTTTATCCATTCACTCTAATGAATTAAATAGAAAATGCAATTACTAAAACGGGAACTTTAAAATGGGTTTATGTTTTTCTAATTTTCTTTTAATGTGGCTATAGCATAGGTAACTAATGCACTATTCCATTACGAAATGAGATGCAGTATAAAACCCCAGTCTTGTTTCTTGTTTTATTTATTGAAGGAAAGTATAAAAGCATCTTTTGCTAGCATTTATTTAGAATGAAGTTAAGATTAATACTACTACTCTCAAAACAGAGGGAGCACTCATTGCCAAGTCATAAGTGAAATGTAGGATTACAGAAACACGTACAAAATTCAGTCTCTGTAATATTGTGGAAGATTTCATTACAATCTGCATACAGAATTTCCTGAAAATTGGTACTCCTGTTATTGGTCCTTATTTTTGTCCAGTTAACTATGAACTTACAGATTGAAGTAACAGAATATCATAGATTAAAAAAACATGGGTTCATCCTAAGATTTGATTGTGGATCTTTTGACTGAAACATACTTTAAACAGCAAATCTCAAGAGAAATTAGAGAACAGAATCACAAATGTACTTTAAAGTTCCTGTTTTATTACTATTTCTAATTCATTAGAGCAATTAAGTAAAATAATCATCTTGCACATTTTTATTTACATTTGTAAGTCTTATTTAAAAACTTCCTTTTACAGTGATTATCTTCTATGACTTTTTTTGAAAAAAGTAAAAAAATAAGTAAGTAGAGGGTAATTTTTAATATGCGATGCCTCATATTGTATGTAAACTTTTACTTCATTTTACCTGTTTTTGTTACTTCTAATAAAAACATAATGAGTAATTGAATAATGGTGTAGTTGACTTTGACTTTTTAATTTTATATATATATATAAATAATTACTAACATAACTGTATAAAGGATGTAAATTATATTGTTTTTATTATAAAATTGTCACTGTGCCATGCATTTGCTAATTATTCCTTTCATTATAATCTTAGATCATCCACTTAAAAAGGTTTCAGTTTGTCAATGGAAGGTGGATTAAGTCTCAGAAGATAGTAAAATTCCCTTTTCGAGATTTTGATTTGACAAATTATTTAGCCGCCACCCCGCAACAGACTGTTCTGCAGCATCAATTGATTAAACAGAAGAGTTGTGGAGACTCAGTTTTGTCTCATGAATCCAGATATAAATCTCAGGTTAAAAATGTTGACAATTGCAATGAGTATGACAAAACCTCATCTGTGATAGGTAGGAATTGGCATCCAATGCCAAATGGCAACATTCCGCAAATCTGTAAAATATCAACAACTCAGGCAGCTCTTGATCAAGTTCCTTTAAATAATGAACAACTTAGTCAAAAAACCCATGAAAACCAGTTGGGTTCAGAATTATTATCTACAGAAATTCTCCAGGATTTTCATCAGCATCGACTTAAAAGTGGCAAAGATCCATATAGTCTGAAATATCAACTCTATGCCATTTCGGTATGTGATTTTTTTTTTTATTCTTTTACTGTTCTGTTATTATTTAGTTGTTATTTGTGTTACTATTTTGCTTATTTAAAATTTTTAATTACAGTGCAACTTGGATAATTCGAAGCTGAAGGGACCACTACAAAACTTCGAATTAAGCAAGTTACATCTTTTAACTTTAATTTCAGGTCCACTGAATGCTTGAAAAGATTATTCTGTCAATAAGTAAATATTTATTCAGAAAGATCATGGTATGAAAGACTTAAACACTATATGTATGTAAACAAAATAAGATTTATATTACTTAAGCTACAGTACATATTACATTCAATACAGAAAATATAGTTTTCAAAAAATTGTGTAATGTCTGCTTGTTTTGTAAAATTTAGTTGCTTAAGGTTGGCAAAATCATCAAGCATGTTTAGTGAACGGAAAACGGCTTCACTTACGTTGCTTTGTCCTTCAATGTACTGACGAAATTCGGCGCTATCCCATACTCGTTGGCGATTTGGCTTTTCTTCTTCACACCCTTTTCCACCTCGCGAATGACTGAGACCTTTTCAGCGAACCTTAACTTCTTGTACACGCGTGGTTGGAAAGACATGGTGACACTGACAGCAGGAAGCTCGAATGGCGTCTGAAGCGTCACGTGTCGAACAGTGGCAGGAAGGGGATTTCAGTTGTCACGTGTCGAATTTCTTAACGATGAAACGCCGAAAAGTCGTTATGGTTCGAAATTTTTTATAAAAAACTTCGAATTATCCACGATTTTTTAACATTGATTTAATAAGAAATTCAAGGGACTAAGAGAAATCTTCGAATTAACCACGATTTCGAATTAAAGACGTTCGAATTATCCAAGTTGCACTGTATATATATATTTCAGTTATTATTTTACATTTTTATAAATAAAACTGTTTTTCTTAATCATTAGAAGGTTTTACATTTTTTTAACCTTAAAATAATTAACTTAATACTGAATATGACAAAACCTCATTAGTGATAGGTACGAAATTGGTATCTGTAAAATATCATCAACTCAGGCATCTCTTGATCAAGTTCCTTTAAAAAATGAATAACTTACAAGGAGAGGACAAAGGTTGTATAAAAGGGATTTTAATGCCCTTTTGTTAGATGAAAGTACTCAAAAGTACTTCAAAAATAAACCATGGTTTGGCATCCAACAGCCTACCATCTTCGAGATATTTGATGTTTTTTGTAGTGTTTTTCACATGTTAGCTTAATAGCTTCCTGTGTCAAATAATAACAGCAGTGCTCTTTAGAGCACAAGATCCCTGGTTCAAGTCTGCTGCCTGACGACTTTTTTTCTTTTCTTTTTTGTTGATGCAGTTTCTTTTCCTTTTTTTATTGTTTTTAAATTCTCCTTTTCTTTTTACCTTTTCCTTTTTCTCCCCCCCCCCTCCTTTATGCTTCTGCTTCTTTATTTCTATTTTATTTTATTATTTTTTTTCTTAGGCCGAAATAAAAATGCAATTAAAATATATAAATATCTTTTATTTTTTTTTAATGAAAATTACTTTTAATTTAGGAAAACCTACATATCTGTACATTTAACTTTTTTTTCTTCTTTTTTTGGAAGTAAATGAAGATAGAAATAACAATTCTAAGGTTATTATTTGAAATTTACAACTATTACAAATAATTTTGCATACATCAATGGTTCTTTTCATTATCAGAATACAAAAGACAGAAGGGAGGGGTAAACGGAATGAATGCTGGAAGGTATTAAGATAGCGTTGCTATAAAGCTTAGAATAAAAACACAGAAAGAAAACAGCCAGCAGCGGAGAGACATGGGGATAGGGGTTAATCGGAAAAGACTTAATGCGCCTGTTGAGAGATGACAGACAGAGGAGAAAGCCTGTAAGCTTGAAGAGATTTAAAGAATTTAAATTAAACTTAACAGATGTCTAAAATTTTAATTTGTTTGATTAAAATCAGTACAGCAATGCATAAAATCGACTGATAATGAAAAGAACCATTTACATAAAAATTATTAGTATTATAATTATTTATAAAAATTATTAATATTATAATTATTATAAAAAGTATTTGTGTTATTTATTTGTGTTATTTATTTGTGTTATTTCTCCTTTTTTTTTTATCTCTGTCTTCAATTAATCTCAATACTAATAATACTAAAAAAGGAAAGCTCTATTATTACTGGAAAAGGAGAATATAAGAAAAAAAAATAATGTATTGATATGTAGGTTTTATTTTTCTAAATTAAAAAGTAATTTTAATTAAAAAAAAAGTAAGAGATTTATATATTTTTCATTGATTTTTTTTTTTTTTTTTCAAAAAAAAAAAAAAAAAATGAAATAGAAATAAAGAAACAGAATCATGAAGGAGGGCAAAAAAAAAAGAGAAAAGGTAAAAAGAAATAAAATAAAAATTTAAAAAAAAAGTAAAATAAAGTGCATTAACATAAAGGAAAAAATAGTTAAAAAAGAAAAGAAACAGAAAGCAAATAGTCAGGCAGAAGACTTGAACCGGGGATCTTGTTGCTCCATATTCCAGTACGCTATACACTGAGCCACTGTTGCCCAGCTGTTATTAGTCGACACAGGAAGCTATTAAGCTCACATGGACAAAACACTCCAAAAAAAATCAAAACAGTAGGTTGTTGAACCTCAAACCCCAGTATGTTTTTGAAGTACTTTATGAATACTTTCATCTCACAAAAGGACATTAAAATTCCTTTTATACAACTTTTGTCCTCTCCTTGTTAGTCAAAAAAAAACAACCATGGAAATCTGTTGTAACTAATAAACAGTAAAATCAAAAATTTATGATAAATCAAAGCACTAAAAAAAATTATGAAATGCTAAAACGATTAGCAAAATTCAGATCAAAGCGATCTGAACCAGTCTTACTGATATAATTATAAAAGCTATCTTTTTATTATCTTTAAAAAAAAAAAAAAATAAAATAAAAATTTAATGTACTCTAACTTTTACTGTTGCAGTTTATGCTAAATGTTATTAATGATTTGTTTCAATTGGTCCAAATGCTCAGGGGCCGTCCATTAATTGTTTTTTAAAAAATTTGGACCCCTCCCCCCATTGGTGAAATTTGGTGAGATCTGGTGGGACTCCTCTCCCCCACCCCCACGTGAGATTTCAAAAAGTCAAAAAATCAAAAGAGTTCAAAAAGTCAGTATTACAAAATGTTGTAATCTATTATAATACATATATTCTCTGAATGAAAAAGTTGACGTGAGATTTTCATTGACCCCTCCCCCTTTTGACCTCATGTAATTAATGGACAACCCCTCACTAGCAAGGCAAATAGAATAAATCATTGAAACACATCAAAAAAGAAAAACTATAGTCAGTGGCGTAGCAATGCCTTTGGGGGCCCGGGGCGGGAGTTCCATTATTCCACAACCAAAAAAAAAACAGAATCTCCAATTCAACAACCAAAAAAAAAGGAAATACTTGGGTGGATGGGCCCCCCTAGGCTTTTACAACCAAAAAAAAAAAAGGAAATTTTTCTTAGGCTGGCTGCAAAAACCAACCAAAAAAAAAGGAATTTCCTATTTAACAACCAAAAAAAAAGGAAATAAGCTGGCTGGTGGGGCCCCTCCCAGGCGGGGGCCTGGGGCGGACCGCCCACCCCCTTGCTACACCACTGACTATAGTTACAGTAAAGAAAGGACAAAATGATCCCTGTTAATTCCTTTGAAATCAGCAAACTTATTATTAACAACTCTCTGAAGTTGACTTTAATATAGAACACTTTGTATAAATTGCATTTAACAATTATGAAAAGAACTTGCTTTCCTAAAGAGTAACTTGAGTAATATTCCATTAATACTTCATTCATGTTTATTTTAGTATCAAAATTACAGAAATAAACTTTAAATAATAAGAAAATGCAAGAGCTACATAATGTTCCACTTGCATTGCTGATTTTAAAATCCTAAATTTTCTGAGAACTTACGTAAATTAAACTACTATCAAATTATCTTTTTAGTTCCTGGATAATAATTGAAAAAAGGGTTGTACATTTCCTGGAAAAGATTTAACATATATAGTTTGCCAGCTATCTCAAGAATAGGATTTTTTATTACTGTGAATCTTAAAATGTAAGATTAATGAAGTCAGTTCCTGCAAATTCTAACACATTGTTCCTACTTCTTTTGTGAAAAATGAGCAAAGCTCCATTGCATCTGGTGAATCTGTACAGCTAATAAACTTGATTTCAAGTATTTTGGTCTGAAATCGATTACAAGAAAGTTTGTTTGACAATATGATATTTTCATCTATTTAATCTGTATCTGATTTTTTTTAGGTTTAGAATTTGAAATTGTGATATCTCCTATTAAAGCTGTACTTAAGATATAATTGGCTTGAAAATAATACATTTGCAGTGGGTTGATTGTAGCTAGTGGGACTTACAAAATTTTACACTGATCTTCTGACTATTGGAATAAATGATGTTTGCTTTTTTCTTGCTAACAGCCATTAAGAATCAGTTCATGGTGAGTTCATTTGATCATTCTTCATTTCTCTGAAATAGTAGGTCTGTTGGGGATTTCAAAATATCAGTGTCATAGGTTAAGTTCATTACAATAGGGTCTTTCAAAGGATATAGTTTCCTAAAAATAATAATATACAGAACTTCGATTATTGGCCACCCTATTTATCATCAGTCTCTCTAACTGTCACTTAACCTGGTAAAAAATAAATAATAATTAAAGTTGATTTAAATTTCATTAGATTAATTATATAATCTGGTATATTAGATTATCTGGTCTATTGTATGTACGAGGGCCGATTCATAAGTCATGGCAACTATTTTTTTTATCTTTTGAAAACATGCTACTACTGGAAATCGGATATACAGTAAAACCTCGTTAAGTCGTCACTAAAGGGACCAAAAATTTTTGACGACTTAAGCGGAGTGGGCATTTTTGAAAAAAAACAACAACTGAAATACAATATTTTTATGAATTGCTGTAGGATTCGGTGAGAAAAACAAGATTTTCAGTAATCAATACATGCAAATAAATGACTGGAAATAAAATAAAAAAAAACAATGGCAACATTTCTTTTCTGATGCGAAAACTGAGAATCCAGTTTACGAATATGTCGTTCCCAAATCATAGTAGTCATCCATGCATTTGAATTTGCTTCATATTCAACTGGCAGGGATCTAACGTTTTTAAGCAGCGTGGCTTTTTGCTTTTGCCTATCACAAGTGGTTTAAGTTTCTCATTTCCACTCATATTAGCTCCAAGCACAAGTGTCAGGCGTTGTTTGCTTGCTTTTCCAGAAGTGCACTTTTCACGCTTAAATGACTTGAGTTTTATCAGGCAAAAGACGGTAAAATAAGCCTGTTTCATCCAGATTAAAAATATTTGATGCATCAAACCTAGATAAAATGTCCTTGAGAACACTGTTCTTCCAGTCTTTTATAGCATCACCATCAACAGCTGCTGCTTCTCCGCAAATCGTTTTAAAAGAAAGGCAATGTCTGTCTTTGAAACGTTCCAGTCAACCATTGCTGCCGCCGAAAATTTCAATGTTCAACTCCTTAGCAATTTCCATGGCTTTTTCTTTGAGAATCACGGCAGAAATCGGCACATTTTGCGATCTGGTATGTTTTAGGCATCGAACTAAAACCTCCTCGATCTCGTCTAACTTCGATTTCCCCATTCTCTTTCTTTTGTCTTTGCAGTCATCTTCTTCAATTACTTGTTTCGATGAAAGAATATCGTTTAATGTAGTCCTGGGAATATGATGTTCTTTGGCAAAAGCTGTTTTCGAAACATTTGATTTTTCAAAAAGTGCAATTAAGTCTTTTTTTTTTCTTTAAAAGATAACGAGGTAAGTTTTCGTTTCCCTGACATGTTGCAAATGTAACCAAACCATGAAATTGCAAAATAAAAAATAGCCCTTATAGCGGAGCTTACTCGCTATGAAATGAAATCACACTCAGTAGCGGTCAAGAAAAACGTTTTCACTTGACAAGAGTCACAGCGAAAAGTGTGTAATTTCCCAAGGGAATTTCCCACGTGAAAATTCCCCGTAAAGAAGAAGGGGCGGGGCTGAAAAGATAGCAGGCAAAATGGAGAAGAAAGATGATTTTGGCCATTTTTGAGGGTGACGAGTTATCCGGAGTAGAATTAAATTTGGTGACGAGTAAAAGAGGGTTATTTTACATTATTGTCTATGAGACTTTGTCGGGACCAAAGGAAAACGACAACTTAAACGGAGTGACGACTTATCCGGGTGACGGCTTAACGAGGTTTTACTGTATATATATGTTGAAAGTGTGTGACATGTAGTGCGATACGTTGCAACCAGATGGGGTATGTGTGCAAGCTCCCAATGTCAGTCTTTTGGTGATAGTGGTGCATAATGGACGTAACTGAAGTTGAACAGCACTCATATGTGAAGATAGCCGTTCTCCGTGGCAGCAATGCTCGTGAGTGTTATGCTGAGCTTCGTGAAGCATTAGGCGATTGTTTGCTACCCTAACATACTGTAGCAAGGTTGGTAAAGGCCTTCAAATGGGATAGGGTCTTCCTTGCAGTGGACGTTCTATGTCAGCTCACAAAGATATATCAGTGACTGAGATCAAACAGTGCCTCATGGAAGACACGTGCTGGACTGTGATGGGATTAGCTCGGCATTCCGATATTCCTGCGACATCGGTTTACCGTATACAATGGCAGGACTTACGTGTGTGGAAGATTGCTGCCAAGTGGGTGCCTTATCACCGAACTGAGGTAGAGCAGTGGACCCACTACAAGACATGTCATATCAATCTACAGAGATTTCATCATGAAGAATATGATACGCTGCATCGTATTATTGCAATCGATGAAACATGGGCATGAGTCTATGAACCAGAACTGAAGTTACAGTCCAATGAATGGTATCATCCTGGGTCACCACGGCGACACAAGGTTTGCTAAAATCCGTCCCCACAAAGATGATCATTTTGGCATACGACAGTCAAGATGTTCTGGTATGTCATCCAGTTCGGGAGGGACACATTATAACTGTATAGTATTACATCTCATTTTTGCAGTACCACCTTCATCAAAAATGAGATGCAGTATGGGAGAAACGTCACAAACTCTTGGGCAACGCAATAATCTTGCATGACAACTCTAGACCTCACAAAGCAGACATTGTTAAATGTTGTTTACAGCATTGGGATTGGGAGGTCCTGCCACACCCACCCTATCTACCTGATCTTAGTCCGTGTGACGTCAATCTCATTCCTAAAGTGAAGAAGCCGTTGTGTTGGAAAACACTTTTCCAACACACAGGACATCATTACTGCAGTTTAGCGTGAGGTGGCACACAATAACAAATCGCATGCAGCCATTCATATTCTCCATCTTCCCCATTGATGGCAACGAACCGTGCACAATCTGAAAGACTACTTCGAAGGATTAAGAAAACGAAAATAAAAACAAATTCAGTACCTGAATAAAATTGCCTTTCTGGTTCAATTATGGGAAGGATGTTAAACAGGTTATATGTGCATAACACAATGATTTCCAAGTGATATTTCATTATGTTTAACAGGTTGTACGTGAATATACCGATGATTTCAAATGTCATATTTGTTCCTTCTATCCTCCCAGCAATTCCTGCATGCAAGCCCCATCTGGTTGCAACATTTTGTACTACATGTCACACACTTTTAAATGTATATATACGATTTCCAGTGGTAGCATGTTTTTCAGGGATAAAAAACAGTTGCCAGGACTTATGAATCGACTCTCGTATAATGTTTTTAACGTACATATTCTATTATCCTTCACAGTTTAGGTTCTGTATCCTGACAGATAATTGAAGTTCTACTATATGCACAAACCACATCTTTTCTTTGTTGGGTGAATTTGACCAGAATTCATAATTCTAGTTTCTTCTCAGTTCATCTTTTATCATCTGGGTTTTCTCCTAATGATAGACATTTTATGATAGGCTTGCTTTATTTGTTTTCCAGTATTTTTGCCACCTTTATTGGATTTTTCCTTCTGACAGGCATCTAGTATTCAGCCACCTTCACATCAAGTGAATAAGAACTTTTCATTGTTTCATCCATTACTAGTGTGATGCATTTGTGAAATCACGTGTTGTATTTTTCAAAGGTTGAGTTTTCTTTATCCCAGTCAGTTTCTGCTATGAGCCTGAAGTAAAATTGCTTATTTGAGACCTTACGCTCTTGCTAAGATTCAACTGTATACCGATCAGCCAAAATATTAGGACCATCCCAGGCTATGCAATGAACTTGTCCTATAGATGTACAGCGGCACATGGCAAGTTCATCAAGCTGATACATAAGAGCTGACATAGAGGCTGCACAAGTAGTATTTGTTACTGCATACAAATGGGTAAATCAGTGGATTTATCTGACTTCGACAAAGGTCAAATTGTGATGGCATCTCTGAAACAACAAACTGTCAACAAGGCATGGGCCGGCCGCAACACATTGATGCAGGAGGTGAGCATGGGCTGTCTCTTGTACGAAGCAATAGCAAGGGGTACTGTGCCACAAATCTTTCACAGTTTCAATAGTGGTGATGGTCTTAATGTGTCGGAACACACTGTTCATCGAACAGTGAATTTGGGATTACGGAACCATAGACCCTGTCATATTCATCGCTGAAAGTGCTTGCAGTGAGCACATGAGCATAAAAGTTGGACCACTGAGGAATGGAAGAAAGTCACGTGGTTCGACGAATCATGATTTCTGATAAACCATGTGGAAGGTCGGACACGTGTGCGACGTTTACGAAAGATAATAAAAAAATGTTATTTCTTACATTTCTATTTGTTAGCTTCAAATAATAAAAAATGTTATTTTAATAATTTATAAATCAAACTTCTTGAATAAAAATCCGAAAATTTATGTTCCATCTCTCTCATATCTTCTTTTGCTGCATTTGGATTCCTATTCAGTGCACAACTTCCAAATAGAATGATGATAGGGTCATTAGATGAGGTACAAGTAGTTATCACATAAACCCTCGTTATGGAATTTGCCAATCCCTTATAACTGCAGTGGGTACAATATTAGAATTTGCAAGGAACTCTAAATTATACTAAAGTCTACATAACAGATTTTGTTTTACTTGAAAGTAACAATGTGTGTGTGTGTTTTTTTTGTTTGTTTTTTTCAATAACTTGAGAAGGTTTCTAAAAATGTTACTAAATAGAAAATATTTAAATTGCTTTTTAGTGTCATTCTGGAATCCTTGGAGGTGGTCATTACATTTGCTATGCTGCTAATGCTAATAATAGATGGTATTGCTACAATGATAGCAGTTGTAAGGTGAGTTAAGTGTTATATAAATGTTCTTACTTATTTTTATTTTAGCTGAAATAAGCTTAATCAGCTACCAAGTTGAGTTGTTTAATAATACTTTAATAACTTTTAATCTATCTAAATTAAATCTCCTTTGGGCCAAATGCATGCTGTTTAGATGTTTCTCAACAGATGTATTGTTTGTATTGTTACAGTGCAGCTTTTATATGTTGTAATAACTCCAACCTTGTTTCTGGGTTGTCACTGTATTATATCTTATCATAATCTCATCAAAGTCAAACCTGTACTCTTTAACCAGCCCACCTTTGCCATTTAACAGTCCATCCTTCTTCATAATTGTACTTCAGATACTCTGTAAATTGGCTATCAGAATATGCAGTGCTTTTATTGTCTATTATCCAAATCTATCTACTTATTTGAAGAGAAATATTTTCTAAGTGAAAAAGTAGTCCATTCTTTTGCAAAGCTGTATAAGAAGTGGTTATTAATATCCCTTGAAGAAATAGTCCAATAAAATGAATATCTATGATTCCTTGCTATTTGCTTACCAAAAATATGCTTTAAAAAATAATTATGTCTCAAGATATTGTCGTATTACAATAGTGCTAATTTCTTATATTGATACCCTTAAGACGAGTTGAGCTTGATATATGAAAATAATATTTATCAAAATCTGTGATTGTACTTCTAACCATCTGCGAAACTGCACATGACGTCAGATTCAGGAAATGCCACACTACGCATGAGACGATCGACCACATAATATCTGGCTGTCCCCTTCTGTCCCAAACAGACTACCTCCACCGACACAATCAGGTAGCGTCGATCATTCATCAACAGCTAGCACAAAAACACTCACTTATTAAGAACACGGTCCCATACTACAAGTATACACCACAAAACATATCAGTCACCCTCACATAAGCTGTACTGGGACCGCCCCATTCACACAGACAAAACTATACATCACAACAGACTTGACATCACACTTGTTGATAAGGTCAATAAACAGACCTATCTCATTGATATTGTAGTGCCTATCAGCAATAACATGCAGAAAACTCACACAGACAAGATCAGTTAATATACCGATCTAGCACACAAGCTCCAGGAGTGGAGGCAGGACCAAGTACTGTCCGCCACTGGTCTGGTGCCTCACACACTACATCACAGCCTCAGCACACCAGAACTTCACAAAAATACTTATGCATAACTCCAGAAGACTGTGGTACTCAACACAACACTCATAGTTAGGAAATGTATGGACACAACCACACATCCCTAACCACATTCTTACTTATATTTTTTTTTATACTTGGCAAAATGTGCTTTGGTCCTTGACCTGCCATGTTGTCTTTGCTGGGGAAACCCAATGTTTGAAACTTTTAATAATAATAATAATAATAATTCAGATTGAGTTCTATGAAATCCTACGTATGATATTTAATAAAATGCATACTTATTGTTATGGTGTATTTTATTATACTGTACATCTTTGAAAAGCCAATTGCTGAATTGGTATCAAAAACAAATTGAGATGATTCAGAGCTATGAAGGAGGATGGTTTAGTTTCCACTTTTCTGTTATGGAACTGTTCAAAACAGGCATAAAAAGATCTGCTTCAGGGAATTCTATGTAGCTCTAAAAAATTAAAAAATTGAACTTTTATCATGTACTTTGTTTACTTTTTTTTTTTTAATTCTGGATAATTTGAATTTGATTGAAATTATTAAGTATAGAACAAATTGTTGGATATGAATTACCAGATCTCAAATTTATGATGTAACGCCACTATTGTAGGCTCAGTTAGCAAATAAAAACAAAAAACGTAATTTTTGAAGCTTGAAATCCTAGTATTTACTGTTGGCTTACTGACCACCAGTCATTAAGTAGTTTCCGTAAATGAAGTGATATGAAATTATGGAATTTTCACAAATATTCTTATATTTTAATTTTCACAAATATTTTAAGGGTCATTCTTATCTATTATCTAAACTAAAAGTAACATTTTTTTTTTCCTTAAAAATACATTTATGAACTTTCTTTATCAAGTATAAGAAACTATAATAGACTTCTTTGTGCACAGTAGAAATACTGCTACTACATAATACTGTATGCACAGTAAATAGTAGTGAAGAATTTCATAATATATATTACTAAACAATGCATCTTTATCCAACTTGATCAAAAACAGATTTGTATGTTGTATTAATTATTATTAGAAAATCTTGTAAATTTGCTGAGTAACATCCTTTAGATATTTTTCAAAGTCTTACAATGTGAAAGCTTGGTTCCCGGATCATGCATGGCATTGTTTCAAAATGTAAATTTGCAGAGAATGCCTATAAGGCAAAATGAAGAGTTTGGAACTCTTTAATAGTATCTCTGCAAGGCAAATGGTTTTTTTTATTATTATTTTTTTAAAGATCACTGTTTTGTAAAATGAAGAATATTGATTCATGCCTTTAATATTATTGCTTCCACTCTGCAACAAGACATTATTCTTACAAAGCTTAATTGTCTCACTACTAAAGATTATATTACAGCTTTGTCTTCTGTGTAGCATTTTAACGATGCAACTTTTGCATACTTACTGAAATTAGTCATTAATTTTTATAAGGAGTCCAATACTATCTTTAGAAAAGTCATTTAAAATCAATGCCTTCCAAGTTTAGTATGGTAATGATTAATCTGAAAATAGGATGCAACTTATGATGACATGAGAATCTATGTTAGCTGACTTCAATGATTAATTTACACTGACTGCTCAATTGAAAGTTGGACACCTGCCATATACGAACAACCCATGCAAATTCGAACAATAATTTGAATATATTCGTTATAAAATGATCATGTGTAGTTGAAGTCATTTGGTGTCTAACCACATGCTGAAGTAAAATGCCACTATTAAAGAAGCTGAGTGATTTTCGATTAATCTGGAGTAGTCATAGGCTGCCACATTAGTGGCCAGAGTGTGCGAGCCATAGGAGCAGCACTGAATGTTCCAAAGTTGACCGTGGGTGCTATTATCACGAAGTGGAAATTTGAAGGAGTGGAAACATGACATCATGGAGATGGCCGAGACCACATCCTGACCGATAGAGACCGGAGGGCCCTGAAGCGGTTGGTACGACAGAACAGGGCTGTTCCAGCGGAACAACAGCAGCAGGACTTATAGCAGGCAACGGGAACAACTGTCAGTACCGTGATGATTCGTTGGGAGCTCCATGCCTTAGGCTGCCCCACAAGCCTAACATCATCCCTATAAATGCCCAGCATCATGTGGCCTAGTATAAAGAGCGACGAATCACGCTTCACACTCTACCGATCGGATGGGTGCACTTGGGTGTGGCATTTGCCAGGGGAACGACTGCTACCTGAGTGTGTCATCCCAATAGATGGTGGTGTGATGATGTGGTCGTGTTTCTCCTGATTTGGACGTGGTCCGTTGGTTGTGATCTACGGGAACATGGCATCCACACAGTATCTGGATGTTCTAGACAATTCCATGCTTAAAAAACGTTGTGGTCACAGTTCGGTGAAGGGCCATTTCTGTTTCACCACGACAATGCACTGTGCCATAAGGTCCGTGTTGTCAGCGCCTGGTTTCCAGAGAATAATGTTCAGAAACTTCTGTGGCCAGCCCAGAGTCTGGACCTCAGCCCTATTGAACATCTGTGGGATGAATTGGAGCGCCGGATTCGTGCCCGTCCAATGCGATCGCAAAAACGCATCCAACTTGTGCAGGCTTTGAAGGAGGAGTGGGCAAAAATACTGGTTGCTTGCTATCAGAAACTGGTGGAGAGCATGCCACGGCGTGTGGATGCTGTGCTTAGGGCTAAAGGCTACAGTAATCGCTATTAGACACGCTGTAAAGAAAGCGTCTGTTCCATACCACAGGTGTATACTTTCAATTGAGCAGTGAGTGAATATTTAGTATGCAAAAAAAAAAAAAATGGGAAAGTCTTCAAATCTTCAAAATAAAACAAAAATAAATGTATAAAACCATACATTTATTGAAATAAATATTTCTTAATTTTCGAAAAGACATGACTTCTTTTCTTTTTCAAAGCCGAAAAACAACAACAATACGTTACAAACAATTTTTAATTTTCAATAGATAGAATGTCTAGAAGAGGGAGAATTAAGAAGACTTATGGTAAAAAATGGGAAAGTCAGAATTTGACTTAAGATTTTAAAAGGGGGAAATTTTGTGAAAGTAACAAATAATTACATTACAATTATATAATAATTATATTAAAAGCAAGATTTTAAATTTTATTTATGACATTTGTTTTCCTAACAAAACTTAACTTTTTTTATCAGAAATAGAATTGCTATTTAGTTTTAAAGTTAGATTGAATTTTAATAACGTTTATTAATTCTTTCATTGTAGGAAGTGTCAGTGGACCAGATTGATTCTGATTCGGCCTATATGCTATTTTATGAAAGAGATGGCATTGATTATGAGCAGTATATGCCCAATGTTGAAGGCAAAGTGCCAGATACCAGGGATATTGATGATGAATTTGAATCGGATTTTAAGAAACTATGCACCCTTCAGTGATCCCACTGCAATCCATTGTTTTCTTATAACTTTTCTCTTATTCTTGCCAGAATCACTGATGCCTTTGCTTTGTGCACATTGCTTGCCTGTTGACAGTTCCTTGATGTTTCTAAATACTGTAAGTGCAGATGTCTGCTACATTGATGTAGAATTTGGAGCTTTCTCCTGCAGCAGTTAGTACTGGCCCAACTGTAATTACGATTGTCACAGGGGGGTAATTACGATCACTGTGCACAAATATTTTGATAACAAAGAGTCTGGCGATGTGATAATTACAGCATAACTTAAATTTTGGTATTTTATGTTCCTTCAGTTTTCAATTATGATTTTTATATCAAGTGTCATGCCAGAATTGTAAATAATAACAGTGCTGCAACATTGTTGCCTGAAAATAAATACAAAGCTTAATTTCTTTCCAATATTAATAACTAATTTTTGTTAATTAAATAAGGGTTTACAAAATAATAAACATAAAAATTATATATATATTCTGATTATTGAATGTGTGCGTATGTATGTGTCTGCATGCGAATAATTGAACAAATTTTCTGAGTTATGCATGTGCTGAAATGTTTATTAATCTGTTTTTGAATTTTTTTTTCTTTAAACAATCATGAGGAAATTAAAAGCAAAACAAAAAACAGTGATTTCTTTTACAAGATGTTTAATGATAATGCAGACGTGCATTTAATTATGCAATTACAAAATCAATTTTCACTAATCTTATAAATTTTCTTATTTAATGTAGTCACAGATAACAAATTACTGATTTGCCAAACTTATATCATAATGACATAAATTGTTATTAAGGAAATAGTCTCATTTGATGGCTTAAAAATAAATAATGTATGTATCTTAGACTTTGTGAGTACATTGTAAAATATGTATACCTTATGTAAAAGATCAAGGAATGAGAGAATTGCATCTACAAATAAGTTTGTGATAAATGTGACCAAATCACCATAAATGTTTCATCAAAATCGTTTCATTATGTAGGCCTATGCTGCAAATAAGTAAAGCAGGAATTGATGTTGTCTAATTATGCCTGCTATATTCCATCCTCAAGATCAAATTATTAATTTTCCAAATGTGTAGCTTTGATTCATACTTTAAGTTCATAAATTTTTAAGTTAAATATATATTTATTAAATATCTCAAACAAATTTTCCTTAAATTTTATTATTAGTTTTGAATTAAAATTAAGGAAAATGGAATGCAATACTAGTTGCAGTGAAATTGCTTTTCTAAATAGTTTCACTTGTTTCAGCTAATTCTCTCACATTGAGATGCTCAGATGTTTTCTATTCAAGCCTGTACCAAAGAACTGCCATTGTTGGAAGAACTTAATGAAATGCAGTAGATTTTGGCCTTGGAATATTTTCAAGATTTATTTTGATTTTATGTTATTTCTTTATGATACTTCCAATCTATTTATTTCAAATAGCTTTTCTTTGTGTTGTTGAAAATAATTTATGAACAGTGATAGTTGTTTGTTAAGGTTGTACTTTTGTCACAGAATCTATTGTTGCAGATATATTGGGAAATTTATTAATTCTGTCGCTCAAGTTTATCTTCACATTTATTTATCATCTGCTCATTGGCTTTATGCCTTGAACTATTATAATATGCAAACATAAACATTTTCTTGCTCGAAATGCTGGACAATACGAAAGAAAATGACTGTGTTTAACTGGGAAATGATTTACCTGAATGATATTGGAATTTCTTTAAGAGATTCCAAATTATGAGCTTTCTTTTAATTTAAAAATTAATTCACTATGGTACATTGGCTGTAATAAAATTATGAAGCTACAGTAATTATCTACAGTCAACTCTGGATTATCCTCTGGAAGATTCTTTGGGAACTTCCTGATAGAAGGTAATTACGCTTATTCTTACAATATGCAAACAAAGAATCAGGAGAAAATGCTAACTTTATTAAGTTTCTTGTTTCTCTTGATAGATTAGTGCCATTGTGAAGATGACTTGATTCATTTAAAATAGTATCTTCATATTATGTTTGTTTTATTCTATTTAAATTGATTGCTTTGTTGTGATGTATAAACAGCAACTGTGTTCTGTATGGCAATTGAATGTGGATTTCTTCTGTGTTTTTGAGTTGTTGGTTCTAAACCTATTATTACCTCAGATAATCAAGAGTTGGCTTTTCTACTTCATCATTTATTTCAAAGTATTCTTCTCAGTGTTTTTTTTTTTTTTAATTTCAGGTTTAAATTAATGATTTTAATAAGTCTGTGACTTTGGCAACAGTTTTACTGCCTTAATTATATGCTAATAAATTCTGTAAATAACTTTATTAAATCTTTTGATCTTTCATTGTATTATATTTAATTGCATTAAAATAATTGAGAAATAAAAAAGAACTTATGCAAGAAAATTTTGTATGATTAATATGTAATTCCTATTTATTGAAATAAGAATTTTTAATTCTTTCAGTTTTATTTTTAATTTAATTCTTATGCCTGAAATGCAGACAAAATGTTATAAATATTATAATCATGATAAAAAAATAGGTATTTTATTTTTATTAAAGATTCATCATCTCTATAAAAAAAAAGAAATTTTTATTCTTAGCTTTGCCAATTGTAATATTGTATGTGAATGTGGAAAGAAAAACAAATGCATTAGAAATTGATATAGTTCAGTTATACGAAATCTGATATTAACAAGTTTATAAATTTGTTTTTCTTAAGGTTTGTTACTGGAAAAATGTATCTCTGAATTTCTTCTTCAGATCATAAACCGATTTGAGCAATTGTATAATTATGATTGTGAAAATGATAATAATTCAAGAAATTGAATTAATATTCTTTGATTTTAAATTATTTATAAATTATTCATTTATGAAAGTAATTTCATAGTGTATGTAGCATACTTAACTGTATATTATACTTTCAAGTCAATTTTACAAATTGATTTAACTGTTATTTTTATAAATTGTTTAAGTTTTCTTTGAATTGTGATTACTAAATAATGAATCTGTATATAAGCCTATGTAATAAATACATGTAAATATATAATAATTGAAATTGCTCATTTACAGTGAAAATTTTTACTTCCCTTTTCTACCGTCATGGTAAAACTGGCTGCCAAAATATGAAAGATTGATCAGATGCAGATGCAAACTAGGGGACTTTTTTTTTTTTCCTGATGGACTCTGAGACAACCAGTCTTAACAGATTTTAGCACCACACAAATTTTTGTATAAATAGCAAGCAAACGACTGTTCACAATAATATCAGACCATTGGATAAAACCCACTGATCTTTAAATGTTGTCACCTTTTAATACAACAGTAGTAATAATACCCTTTAACACTCGTTATAGGGAGAGAGAAAAGAGTTAGTATATGCAAAAGTTAATGTAAGTGTTTCAATCTATATGTGATAAAAAAAAAAAAATAGCTCAAAAACAATGTACTGGTATTTTAGAAAGCTTTAGTGGAAGATTTGGGTTATTAAAAGGAAAATTCCCTATTGATTTTCATACATATCAGATGTATGTGTAAGGAGCTGCTGGCAAGAAAAACTTGTCAAAAAGTTCAGCTTTCAGCTTGTGAAAACAAATAGTTCTCGAGTTACTGTGATTTTGGAGCTTTAATGGCATTTGAAGTATCTTTAGGCTGTCAATGCAAGATCCTATTGATTTTGGTAGATATTGGACCTGTAGGTGAAGAAAAATGGGTCAAAAACTGTCTTTCTGTACTATAATCACAGTACTCAAAACTACATAAGCTGAAACTTAAATAGTAGATAAGGATTATTGCAAGTAAGCTTTCTGTTGAATTTGGTAGAAATTGTAGCTGAAATTGAGAAGCTTAGCATCAAAAACCACCTTTACATGATATTATTTTCACAATTTAGTATCTATAAATATTTAAGTTTACTGGAAGTTTTAAACTATTCTGTGTCTGTTTGACCAATTATTATTGGATTTTACCATGCCAATATTTAAAAATTAACATGCCAACAATAATTTTCTTGTTAATACTTTGATCAAGCATAATATCATCATCATCTGGCAAAAGGGACCAACAGATCATTTTCCAAACTTTTTAGGAGAAGCAAAAAATGTAAGTTATCTTGGAAATGGTCGAAAATAGATTTTGGCATACTTGGATCTCTATAATTATGGCATCCAACAAGATCTGGATGTTACTCTATTTTGTTAAATAATGTTAGCAAAATGAAGAGATGGATATTGGTCTAAAAACACAATTTTACAAAAATGGTCTATTGGCCCCTTTTGCCAGATGACGACGATATATTAGTTGCAAAAATTCTCCAATATTAAACAAATATTTAATTCTTCAAAAATATATTACTTATAAGGACGGAAAATTATATATAATAGCTGAAAAGCAATTGCAGGAATATAGCTTTTTTCTTGAAAAATGGATGTCTTCTGGTATGTGGAGTTTATGTCCTTTTTAGGTTGCCCTACCATCATTAGTCCTGCATTTATTTTTATTTTTTTCAATTTGCAAAATACCTTTTTTTTTTCCTTCTCTTTATTGATTATAAGCTGACATTATTTATAAACAATATATCTTTTGGAAATTTTGAGGGTAAAGTTCTCAGTATGAAATGATTTTGTTTGTTAAAAATCATTTAATGTTGCTAGTGGTTAGTCTAAGTATTGATGTGTTGCATCTGGTCAACTATTCTTTCACAAGGGATTGGTACATGCTTCAAACACAGCTTCAAGACCTTATACTCTCCTTGTTGTAGATCAAATGATCAGTGCTAAATAATTTGCCTGAATATTTGCATTTACCAAATAAAGGAACACTTTTTTTTGTGCTTAAAATGACATTAACAGGCTTTTCCTATTTTTTCCTGAGTATTTTATTTTACTTTAAGCTTCTGTTCTCAATCATCTTTTTGGTTGAAAACTACCAATTCAGGGATTCAGAATGTGGACGTCAATGTAGACATTTCTTTCACCTAGGGAATTCACAAGTTCATTATTTGGCATTAAATTTATCACGAACTGTAATGTCACCCTGCCATCCAGTCAACAAAAGTATTAACTTTAAGAAGAGATTCTCAGTTTGGACAGCTTTAAAAGTTAATTGAAACCCTCCTCTTCGCAGCTTAGCCACAGCTGCTTTTGCGCCATTAAACCCCAACCCAACCCTCCTCTTCCAATCCTCAACCTTGGTGTAGGTGGTAGAAAAAGTCTGTAAAGGAGGATGGCAGTTAACAGTATCTTATGTCATCCCAAGGTTCTCAGCACTGATCCCAAGTACTAAAACCTTTCACAATCCAATTGCAACAATGGAAGAGGTAGCAAATTACTAAGAATACTTTTGGAGACACAAAGACATCTGAAGCATGTTACAAAGTGAAATAAAAATCACTTCACTCAGCTGATGGTGTAATTGCAAATTGAGATATATGAAACAAAGTTGACTAGGTCTACTAGCAGTGCTAGGTTTCCATCCCGACCATAACCCTGTTAATCCTATTACAAAGATGGACAAGACACTATTTTCTATAAAACTTTGATTGCATATGCTTGCTTTCTGATGTGAGTGATGTATATTTCATAGAGAGAATGTAAGCATTGATATCCTATGAAAGTAATAATAATAATAAAATATATTTTAAGGAACTAGGATAAAAAAAATCCCCAAAACTATTAAATAACTAGATACAGTGGATTCCCATGATATGAGTTTAATTTGTTCCACTCCTTAACATGAAAAACCCATAACATGAACCACGTTAGAACATGGAAATTGTCTCATCTGTTCTCAGCCAACATAGTTCAAGAAGTCAGTGACCTAATTCTTAATAAACACTATAAACACTGAAAATGCATGTTAATACTGTTCTATATAACATAATCCAGCTAATAAATAAATGGTAACTTACTAAAAAAGTAAAGAATGTTATTTACCTTCAGATACGAAATTTATCAGTGATGAAGTAGATGAAGAGAAGGGTTACTGTTTTGAAGGTGAATCACCTTGCATAACAATGTCAATATTTCATAACAAACATTAATCACTTTAATTAAGTAACATAATCCTATTTTCTTAGTGATAAAGTGTAGAAACTGCCTGCGGAATCATTCATAGAAAACTCGTATGACAAATTTTTTCTTGCAATACAATTTCATTATCGCCAATGTGGGTTTGATATGAACAAATTTGTGTTCATATCACAAATTCTTATTACATGAGCTATTTGTAATACAGGAGGCCACTGTATTTTTCTTTATAAAATACAGCATGTTATAATATATAGCTTTAATTTGAATCTTTCTCATGTTTCTAAGTTGACTTAGGCAACAGTGAAATAGTTTGCACAAGTCCCTAGTTAATTTTTTATTAATTCACTGAACCCATTATTAATTTTATGAGAAGTATGACCCATAAATAATATGTAAAGTAATTAAATCATAATTAAATTTGTTTTTAAGAAGATTGTGATGACTAACTTGAGTCTTGTTGAAAAAATGTAAGCCCAGTAAGAGCCAAGATTTATTTTAGAGGAAGCCTGATGAAAAATGTAAGAATAGAATAACAATAAAAATCCATAATCTCATTTAGTGTTTAATTCATGTAAATAAAAAGTGTTTCAAACATTCTGAAAAGAATAAATAAATAACGTGTTTATTTTTTTTTTAACATTAAATCATATTTAACAGCAGTGAATTTTTCAAATAAATATTGGAGAAAAATAATTCTGAATTAAAATGGATATAGAGGTTTTCTAAAAGAGATTCATGTTTGAAATTACAGTAACTAGAAGAGGGATATCGTTATAGAAAGGCCTGTAAGATGCCTGAGCAATACCTACAATATCTTTAAACAAAAAAAGTAAGAAAATATGTCTTTATTTTGCAATATATTTCATTTATGTTATTTATCTATACGTGATGCTAAGAAATTCCCTGGGAAATACAGAACTTGATGATATGCATCATTTAGATACATTTTTGAACATACACTGTTTGGTCAAAATATTACATCCAGCTTCCTAATATTTAAACCCCTTTTACTGTTAGAACTGATCATCTTAAGATCTTTGAACATTGCAGGAGTTATGCTATTACCTCCTGCAGATCTGCAAGTGCCTATGTCACCGGCTCATGACTATTTCTTGAATACTGTGGCACAGGACAGTTTCTCTCTCTCTACTTTGCCTAACCCTCCACATCCTATCGATTGGAACAAGATTCATCCAGTCATAGATAGGTAATATTGTTTTAAATACAAATTATAGATCTAGTCACTAATGATTAGGCATAAACACAAGAAACGAAACCATCAAGCGAAATCTGCAATTGATAGTCGGTAGCATTTTTGTTTTGGTTAGTTATTAAAGGTAACTTTTAGTTCCATAGAGAGTTTTATCTAGAAATCAAGTTAAATGAAGGTAATTTTAATAAAAAAAAAGCGTTTTACAACAATAAAATAACATTAGTATTGCCTTCTGGGATTGGAATCCTGGTCGTGTTAATGAAATGCATAATGAAAATATTTGAAAATAAAAAACTATTGTAACGCTTCGTTAAAGCTACTGTACTGCCTTCTGTTTTGTATAAATTAAGAATTCTCCTTGTCATCAATTTCAAAAGCTTTAATAATACGAATATTCTTTATTTACAGTTCCTAACAAGTAACAAGTAAAATGGTAAAAATGATAAGTCCAGCTCAAGTTTACAATGTATCGGGAGAAAAAGAGAAAACAAAAAAAAAACATTACAAATACTCAAGAAAAGAAATATGAAAATGTAATTGAAATTCATCAAGTGACAATATTGGATTGTTTGTTAAATGAAGATGAAGAAGAATTAATTGATAGTAAGGAAAATACTCCAGAGGATAGCCCAGAAAGAGCAATTGAGAGTTCATCAAGGGCATTTGAACAATCGCCAGAGAAAAAGCCACGATCACAGAAATCAGTATCTCACCGTTTTAATTAAGTTCTTACTTCTTCTTACGGACATCCAGAGTTGTTGCTCCGATAGTCCGATGTCCATAATATGTCATTGCTGCTAGAATCCAAAAACGTTTATTTCTTAGGACGTCTTGTAATTTAAAAGGGCTTCCTAATGTTGATAAAAGGGCTCAAGTTCAAAATCGATAAAAAAGATGAAACAAGAAGTAAATCAGCACATGAATAAATTAAAAAATCACAGCACGTTAAATATTTTATTCAAATCGAAAAAAGTTTACAATTATTGTCGAGGTGAAGTAAAACACTTATGAGCAAGCTGCTGCAAAATTAAAAAGAAAAAATACAGTTACTGCTTGTTATTCAATAGTGAAATGGTGAATAGATCGCAAGGCAATACTAGAATTAAAAGCAAGAAAATTAAAGCTTTTATGTCTGCTGCATTCAATTCTGCAAGAGAAAACAATGTAACTGTATACAGGTGGCAATTAATAGAATGGACAGGAGTTGCTGCGAAACAATGGGGTTTTCTGGAGTTTAGATGTTGCAAAAGCTTTCTAGATAAGTTTAAATGAGATTATAGAATATCTTCAAGGAAAATTATGAAAATAATCACAAGAAAAGAAATGTAGGATGAAGAGGCAATACAAAATGATGCAGTCATCTTTTTAAATAAATGAGTATATTTTGACTGCTAAAGTCAGTGAAGAAAATGCTTGGAATTCTGATCAAAGTAGATTCGAATATGAAATGACATCTGATAGAACATTCAGTATCTGTGGAGAAAAAGATACTATTGCTGTTATGAGTAGTACCATTAATAATCTTATACAATTCAAATACATGTTTCTATGTCAGGAAAGTTGGGTAAGAAAAGCGTATATCTGTTTTCAAGAACCAACTGGTACATTAGGACCTAAAGTTGCAAAAGAAATCGAAGATAATGCTCCTCCAAATGTTTATCCAGCTTCAAGTAAATCTGGCAAAATGAGTTCTTTTCTTATTTTTGATTGGCCAAAGAATGTGTTTGGATTTGATTTGAATGATTAAACTATTCTATTTCTACTTGATTCTTGGAGAAAGGTCGAACAGATGAGAAGCTGATTCAAAATGCTTTGCCAGATAAACAAGTTCGTCTTGAAACAATTCCACCAAAAACTACATAGAACTTCTTGATGTATATTTTTTCAGGCAATTTAAAATAATCATTAGACAGATTGAAAATCAGATAAGATTCAAAAGTGTCAATGAAGCCGAAGCAGCTCAAAAGTTAAATAATGGACTTTTCATAATGAACATGCATTCCAAGGTTTATAACCAATTTTGTGCTCCATCTTTTTGAGAAATGCTCATTTATGCTTGGCAAAAGTCTGGTTTCGTGACATCAGTGCATATTGATAATTTTGAAAATGTAAACCAACAAACATTTAAATTTGGATATGAAAATTGCCTAGTTGAAGATTGTGAAGAACTATCATTCATAAAATGTGCTCAATGTGTTTATGTTTAAATCATTTTCTACACGAACATTATCAAGAATATTAAACATTTTTATTACGAATAAATCAGAAATCTTATTTAATAATTAGTTGTCTTTCCGTTCAGTTTCAATTCCTTGTTCCCTTATTTTCTTCCTAACAAGTTGATTAACATTCAGTTTGTCCTCTTTTATTTGTTTTGTCTTTTCAAACATCCTATTGAAATAAAATGTTAGTGACATTTACTATACATTCCCTTACCTTTACTATGATGCCGTCCATTATTGATCACAACATTCGAGTTAGATTCAACACAAAACAGAAAGCGTACGAACACTGCGAGTTAAGGCCAGCAAGTATAACTGCAAGCAGTGCTTGACGCTGATGTCTGCAAACTGAATGGTTTTGGGAAATATCTATGGGTTAAACTAACTTTAGTCTTAATGAAGAAGACAAACAGCACCGTCACCCACATAGCAGGTTTTTGGTGCCTGGACAACAACATGTACATTTGACCAAGGACAAACATATAAAAGAAAAGAAAAAGGAAAGAGAGAGAAAAAAAAAATTAAAAAAATCAAATAATCCAAATCCTTATTACAAAAAAATTAAACCAAAAAGACAAAAAAATGGTAAAACATTAAAAAAAACAAATAAAAAACAAATATCAAATAAACCTCTTTTTTTTTTTTTTCCTTTATTTTACAAATAGAACAATAAACAAGAAGTAAGCCAGGCTAATCACACAATAAGGTATGATCTGGTCGGCAGGGGCCCACCCCGAACAGCCCTCTGGACAGCCAAAGGCCCTATCCAAAGAGCCGGGTACAGTTCGGGCCCCACCCTCCCCATTGACCTATCACATTATCAGCCCGAAAAAAAGGAAAAAAAGCAAAGAATGAAAAGGAAAAATGTCCCCATTTAAAACGAAAAGCGGGAAGGTCTTCACGTCCGGCGGCCACTACCGGACGACAGAAATGAGACGTAAAAATGTAGGCCTTCCCCCCAAAAGTAGTACATGTGTAAGATGTAAAAACAAAAAAAGCAAAAGTGTTAATTTCAAAACAATAAGCAAATAAAAATGATAGAAAGGTTACTACAGTCAGACCTCGATATAAGGTCACCCCTTGGGACCTCGCGAAAGTGACCTTATAAGCGGGTTGACCTTATAACCGATTCATACGCATTTCAATTCAATGAGCCGAGACTTTAGAAAAGTGACCTTATATGCGGGGTGACCTTTTATGCGGGTGACCTTATATCGAGGTCTGACTGTACTTATAATAAAGAAAAGAAAAAAAAAAGAGGTTATTCCTGGGCACGGGGAATCAATAAAACATTAAACAAAAAAAAAAAATCCTACACGTAAAACCCCATAATAGTTAAAACATTAATTATAGTTTAAAGATTAGATAGGAAGATGCAGGAAGGGAACCATTAATCATTACTAGAAAGGCTCATGTTGTGTACAAATCGCATAAAATTGTGATGGTGTTGAAGTACTCTTTCATCTAAACAAGGAAAAGGTAGCCCTTTCTTGATTAGAAAAATCCTAAATGATTCCCTGAATTGACAGCGCCAAAGCACATGTTCAGGATCCTCGTCTTCCATCATATTACAATATCTGCATCGCAAATCTTCTCCTCTACCAAATCTAAAAAGATAAGCATTAAAATCCCCATGCCCAGTTAAAAATTGATTTAAAATAAAATCAGAAGAGAGTAAATCAACTCTCACTTTTTTAATAAAATTAAAAAGCGGTCGTCCTTTAATGGACTGTTCAAACTGTTCTTGCCACCAGGTCATTTGTTTTTTAAATTTCTTAATATACGAATAACATCTGGGCATCGAGCAAGTGTAAGTGATGTCATCCAAAGTGGTGGCCCGTTTTGCCTCTCTATCTGCCTCTTCATTGCCGGGAACGCCAATGTGAGGTTTAGTCCAAAATAAATTAATATTCAAGTTGTTATTGGATAATTCTTTAATGGAGACATATGTATCTCTGGCTTTTCTATTTAAATAAGAGCATCTAGCGATTGAGCGTAAAGCTGCTTGCGAATCAGAAATAATCGCAATGTTCTTATCATAATTTTGCCAGAGATCAGCACACATAGAAACTGCCATAGAAATGGCACCCAGTTCCTCCTGATAAACAGTTGCATAATCAGGTAAGCATTCCCTGCAAATTTCAAAGGTGTTACCTGGGGCATCTTTAAAGACAATAGAGAAGCCAACATGGCCATCCACCTTGGATCCATCAGTAAAAACAATAATATTAAAATTCCTAACGTTTTCCTTCCAGTCATTAATAATGATTAGATCCAAATCAGCCGGGTGTAACCAATAATTTGGTAAAACTCATTGCTCATAATCAATGCTGTTGATCCTTTTGTAATGACTAGAAATTTGGAAGGCTTGTATCCACATAGGAACAATGCCGCATAGTATGTATAGAGCCTCAGAAGAGACTGTCCTATAAGTATGTGCAACAGAAATTAGGAAGGGTCTAACTACTGAATCAAGTGCCATCTTCATTTTAACTTTACTAGCGGTTTCGCCCCAAATTTCAGCGGCGTACAATACTTTGGGTTTGATAATAACATTAAAAATAAGTTTACGTATCTTGGAAGACATACCACCATTTTTTGGGGCCATAAAAAGAAGTTTGCTAGTATTGACAGCGACTCTTCTTTTAATATCATGAACATGATCAAGCCATGTAAGCTTATCATTAAAAATTAAATCCAAATATTTTAAATTTTTCTTGAAAATAATTCTTTTATTATTAAGTTTTAGAGTGGGCTTTTTACAGATATTATGGGAAAAGAAGAGTGCTGCTGTCTTATTACTATTGATACTAAGTTTGTTATCATGGGCCCAGTCTTCCAAGATAGGCCAGAATGATTCCCATAGATGTTCAATCCTTCTAATAGAAGGAGCTTTAATTAAAATAAAAGTGTCATCGGCAAAGGCTTGGATATCGATGGCACCCTCTGGATCAATTTCATTATTCCAATTGTTAAACCTGGCAAAAAGATCCTCCATAATAAGGGTCCACAGGGTTGGACCCAAATTACTTCCCTGTGGACAACCCCTAGTGGCCAAACGAGTTGAGGCGCCCAAGGTAACATATCTGTCAGATAAAAAGGAAGTTATTAGATAATATAAATTACCTGGACAGTTGAAATTTCTTAAGATACGCAGGACCATTGGGTGCCATGCATTATTAAAAGCATTCGCTATGTCAATGGAGATAGCTACGACATGGCATTTAGATGACAGATGGGTCCGAATGAAACTTACTAAAGATTGAATAGCCATAATCGTGCTATGATTTTTGCGAAAGCCATATTGGTTTTTAGATAATAAGTTATTTTTTTCAATGTAATAATAAATTCTATTATTAATAAACTTATCCAAAACCTTTCCGATGACAGGAAGTATACATATAGGTCGATATCGACCATCTCCTTTGGGAATTAAAACCACTCTGGTCTGCTTCCAAACCCTAGGAAAGACGCCGTTAAGTAAGCATTTATTCAGCAGTAAGACCCATGTCTCGCCCAAGGCTTCAAAAATAAAAGGCAAGGCTCGGGCAGGTACCATATCAAGCCCTGAAGAAGAATCCAAGTTAATACTATTAATAATGGATGATAACTCATGTAAAGTTACCCTTCGATCGAGAGTACCTGAACTATAAAATTCAGCAGAGCTCGATCTAATCAACTTGGACACCTCATCGTCTTCCTGAATATGATCGTCAGGAAAATATTCTTCCAAAAGAGCATCAGTGGTTTCAATCTCAGAAGAGGTCCATGATTTATCTTCACTTTTCTGCAAAGTATGTGACACAGAAAAATGTTTGATTTTATTACTAATAATCTTTGTTGGATAACTAAAAGGATTGTTGTCCGTCGCAATTTCACAGAACCTCTTCCAAGATTCCCATTTAGAATGCCTCAAAGTCTTACAGTATACTGCTCTCGCCTCCCTCCATTTTTCATCAATAGCCTGTTTCCCATGTGGATCTTTACAATTAATTTGTTTCTTCTTCCACGCTCTTACCCTAGCCCTGAGCTCTCTAAGTTTAGGCGACCACCAACGAGGCCCACTTTTAACATGATAATTAACGTTTCTAAAAGGTATATATAGATCGCAAGCATTTTTGCAAACCGATTGAAACATAGAGGCTGCCTCATTACAGTCTAACTGTAAAATCATAGATTTTAAATTACTATCAACTGCTTTTAAATGTTTAGTAAAGGCACTCCATTTTGTCAGTCTTAAACAATAGGCCCAACGGGGAGAGGTTGTTTCCGCACCAAGCTCAAACTGATGAGTCTATGGTCACTGCACATGTCTTCATTAGAGACGCTCCAATTAAAGACTGGGATACCTTTAGAAATCGTAAGGTCTATCCAACTTCTGCCATTAGATGAACAGAAAGTTGGAATCAACTCGCAGTTGTTCCACAGATTCAAATTATTTCTAATGATCCAATCTGCAAGTTCCAATCCCCTGCCATCAGTCACATCATCTCCCCACATGGCATTCCGCACATTAAAATCACCTACAAATAAAATGTTTGTATTTGAAGAAATAATATTATCTAAAACATTTAATAATATATGAATATCATCATATTTTTGCGCGTATACATTCACAATTACTAATTTGCGATAATTAATTGTAATCTCAATCGCTACTATGTCTCGAGATAGATGTTGACTGAGTAACAGGGGATTAAAAGAACTATTATTACTGATAATACAAGAACGTGATCTTTCAAGATTGTTATTATTGTAAATAAGTTTACAATATTTATCCAGGGAAGGAATAATTCCTTCTTTTGAATAATAAGGTTCTTGTATACAAAACAAATCAAACTCGGATTGGATTAGTTGGAGCTCACTCCATGCAAGCCAACCCCTTCCCACGTTTAATTGGCCAATTTTAATCATTATAGATAATCTTTTTCTTAGTGGCAATAAGAGCCCTAACAAAACATGGGCACTGTTTACTATCAGCTCGATTGGATGTAATAGATAACCCTGACTTTTTACACTTCGAACAATCATAACTTTCAGAGTCACAGTCACCAGCCCTAATGTTCTTTTCCACATGACACTTTATTTTTGCAAATTGCCGCTAAATGACCATAATTATTACAATTATAACATCTTAGCACAGATATGTCTTCTTCAAAGGGGATATTTAAATACTCAAACAGAATATATCCCCTATTCTTAAAAAAATGATAAATATAAGGTTTAAAGGTATAAGGGTTAAATTAACTATAAAAAACTTTCAGACAAAAAGCACAGAGGAGCCTGACACACTACCCTTGTCAGACAGAGGACGATTCTTTGAATTACAGTTTGACAAGCATCACAATTCATTCCCTGGTAAATTCTATCATCAGGTGCTTCATAACTTTATGAAAGGTGGGACAACCTCTGTTCACGATAAGCATTGATGTGGCAAGGGCATCCACCATTGGCTTGGTAACTGCTATTTTGCCCAGTACTCTTCTACTCTTGGAATACTTTTCCTTGAAAATGACCTATAACTAGGGTTGCAACCTGTCCTGTAATATACTGGATGTCTCATATTTACTGCCAAAATTATATGTCCCGTTTTATAAGTTGATTGTCCTGTATAATTGTGATATAATCATGAAAAAAAAGTAAGAACTAATAAAAATTATGAATTTTAAATCTTAATTTCTTTTAAAATCTATTAAAATAAATGAGATATTATTTTATTCATTTTTCAACACAAATTTATCATTATTAAATTAAAATAAACCCTGCTGCAATGTAAATCTAATTCCTAAAAAAATTTAAAAGAACTTTGCTTAAATCAGCCATTTGGCTTTCCATTACAACTTCTTAGAACGGGTAAGTGACTAAAAAAAGTCCTGAATTTTATAGATGATATTAAAATATCCCTTATTAACTGAGTGTGTGGTAGCAATTCTAATGGACTTTTTTAAAAAAAAGACATGAACACTGAGTCATGGCCATATGAAAAAATAAAAATACTGAGCTCAGAAAAATAAAAATAAAATTATTTACAACTATTTACACATGAGAATTTAGATGAATCGTCGTATCCGGGTAAGTCTAAGCACTGAGGAGCGAAAAAAAATTTCTCCAATTGTTCCTAAAAGTTCAACAAATGTTCACTAGTTCACTGAAAGTTCGCTAATAGTTAAACATTACTTAGAAAGTCCTTGAATAGTTCCTAGGCACTGTGATTGGGTTATGGCAGGACTCTACCTGATCGCCAAGTAATTCCATCGGGAGATACAGGTAGTGGATCACTTTGCGTCTGTGGTTCTGTCGTCGGAGGTTCTGGTTCATCGGCACTAAAGTATGGCTTTAGACGGGCTATGTGAATCACTTCCGGATGAGAATGACTAATCATACATCTGGGAGCAGCTGTGACCTCGTAGGTTACAGGTGATGTTTTCCAGATCACTCAGAAGGGTCCATACCACGAGTGGAGTAGCTTCTCGGTCAGGCCGACTCGACGGGTGGGGATATGCACCCATATGAGATTAACAGGACAAAAAACTAGTGGTCGATGATCTGCATCATAATGGCGCTTGATGGTGTGTTGGGCATCTCGGATGTTTATGCGGGTCAGCTGATGCGCTTCGTCGAGTGATGCTTTTAGAAGAGCAGGATATTCCTGTTGCGGCTCGAGTTGCGATGGCAGTAAGGTGTTTATCATTGTGTCTATCTTTCTTCTGTGTAGGAGATAGAATGGGATGTAGCCTGTGCTCTGTTGTAAAAATAAAATAATTTAATAATTTTAATTAATAATTCTAAATCAGTCATTTATAATTGTGGTCACTACTGCAAACAACATCTATTAGGTTGGCGAAAAAGTTCGTTCGGTTTTTTTTATGGAAGTTGGCTCAAGTAGCGGCTTAGGTGTCTTTAACGTCATTTGACACCATTTTGTTAGATTGTATTGTGACAGCTGTCATATCAGCGTGCATTTAACACAATAACTGATCAAAATTGGTAATTTTTGTGTTGACAATTTGATAATCAAGATTGAAGACAATAAGCACGCAAGACCGCAAAAACCAGGCAAAAACTGTTACAGCTTGGCTAGGAAGTTCTGATTCAGCCGCCATATTCACCAGATATTGCACCTTTGGATTTCCAGTTCTTTCTGTCTTTACAAAATTCTCTTAATATAAAAATTCAATTCCGTGGAAGACACCAAAGGCACCTGGAACATTTGTTTTGCTCAAAAAGATAAAAAAGTTGTGGGAAGATGGAATTATGAAATTGCCTGAAAGATGGAGGAAGATAGTGGAACAAACCGCTGAATACGTTGTTCAATAACATTATTGGTGAAACTGAAAAATGTGTGTTTTATTTTTACTTAAAAACCGAACGAAGTTTTTGGCCAACCCAATAAAATTCAAAACATTATTTCTTACTCATAATGTATTTATAGTGGATGTAGGTTTTTTTAATCAATTACTTAATAATGTTTTAAATTTAATCAGAGACTAAAAAAATGTATCATAATTACCAATTTCGATAAGCCTTCTTGAGTATTAAGTTTCGTATGTATTGGAATTTATTAGTGGTAGCAAATTCTTACTCATTTCTCAAAATGGAAGTCCAGGAAACCCCCCCCCCCATAAATTACTGAGTTTAAGCCTTATTGTGTTCACGAACTGCTAACGTACATAATCGAAAACTACACCAACTGAATGCAGATATGGTTTATTGTTAAGGTCTAATCGGGGAAAAACTTGTCATGGGTCCATTTACGTTCACTCTTGATAAATAATTAAAAAAAAAGATACAATTAAATGTAATAGAGGAACGAAAATCTGATAT
>JAFIDM010009631.1:81032773-81093863 GCA_023159025.1 Thereuonema tuberculata | reverse complement strand
AAAAAAAAAAAAAAAACAAACAACATTTTGGACCTCTTTTTGGTTGAATGGTTGGCATTATTATATCCTCACCCTTTATACCATTCCAAATTTTTGGACATGCTTCTGAGTTTTACTATGGAGGCTGGAAAAAGTTCATTGGTTCTCATAACAATCCAAAACAGAAGTATATAACAGGAGGTATCAAAAGTTTTAAATGTTACTGGAGCTACATCCATTAACTTCAGATTAAAAAGAAAAGGAGTCTGATCATTAATTACTATCCACAGATCCTTAAAATGTTTTGTAAGACCTGACGTTTTATACTGTTGATTCAATTAAGTATCTTTAAGCCGAAGGGATCTTCGTGTGGATCTATTAGCCAAAGATACTATCTTTAGAAAAAAGGAAATTATGTTTGACGTATTTAGGGAAATTTCCTCCATTGAAAGATTTTTGACAACTGAACAGTAGACTGAATGTCACACTTTCAATGATTCTTGCCTTAATCTAATAATATAATTGTACCAATCACATAATTGTCAAACATGGTACAGTGAAGAATTACACTGAACCTAGTAAAGAGAATTTAAGAAGGAAAATATCCAAGTTGTTTCATGTGAAAAATGATAACCAAATGGTCAGTTCCTAGATGGAAATACAAATGTGGAACAAAGAATTCTTATCTTCAAGTTGTTACATCATCCTGCAAAAACACGGTGGCACAAAAAACAGAGGTTACTGTAGAAAGGGGATCAGCTGATATCAACAATAACTATTTATTGAAACTTACTTCTTGAAATTCATTTGTTGTTGGATCACCATACTTTTTAATGAAGTACTCATACATGCCAATGTCTGTCTGTCTTCCTAACTGATCTCTCGATTTTGCATTGGGAATGCATTCAATAACTCCACACTGAAAAGATAAAATATTTTGACTTATTTCATTTATTTCAAAAGATTAAGTTTAAACTGCAAGTCTTTTAGTTTTTCAAAGTAATTATACCATAAATTTGGTATAGAAAACAACATGTTGTACTGTTAAAGTTTGAAAATGCATTTTTTAAAGAGTCAATATCTGGATTTTAAAACAGTGCAGTTTTAGATGATAAAATTAATTCTGCTTAAAAATATTAATACTTAACAATTATAATATATTATAATTAAAATATTAACAAATTTTGTAAAATTAAGAGATAATTATTTTATTTATGTATTTATTAATTTATTTATTATTTTTTTGCCTTACCCCAGGAGATGTTGCCACAACCCGATAAGGAAACAGGAACAAATCTAAGCCTACTTGTTGAAATATGTTTTTGAATATTCCAATTACTTGAAGGGCAAGCATGTCCTGTAAATAACAAACCATACCTAAATTTCCTGTTTTCTGACTTATTAACATAGTTATTTTTTTAAACTATTTTCTTATAAAAAGATCACTACTGTAAATTCTGAATTACGCAGACCTTGACATTAAATACAACAGCTTATGATTGTAACTCCATGAAAGAGAAGTTCTGCTTTTACTCTTACCTGTCTCACATCATCTCCAACTTTAAAAATAGCTGCTTGCCAAAATTGAGTTGACATAGAAACAGTTTCTGAAGGCTGCAGTTGCTGCATGGCCACTGATTCAAGTTCTTGTATTCCATATTTTTGAACTTTGAATCTTGCCAAAAAGGGGGCTTTTGCTGCACTGGAAAAGGACAAGAATAAAATTTGCAATGTTTAGTATATTCAAAGTATTTTTATCTTTCAACAATTCAAAAGTATTCTCCATAGGAAATTTACCTTTGCATTGGTGTTCCTGATTTGTAGTCAATATCAATGACGATTGCTTCAGGGCTTGAAGGTAAATAGCAGCCATGTTGTACCTGAATTTTACTAAGTGCTGCCAAGCAAGCCTTCTTACGTTCAGTACCTTTAGGAAATGACCTAAATAATGAAATATTTTAATAGATTGAGGATGTGAGCAAATAATTATCAGATAATTTAAATTCGTAACACTGAAGACGATTATCTAATTTTCTTGTAATTCCCATTCTCTACATTTTTCTGTCCACAATGCTCATTATTTATGCAGTTTTTCAGTTAGCTCAGGCAGCAATTAATTCGAAATTCTATATAACCTCCTCATTTGGAAACTGGATTGTATTAAGTCTTATAATGTTTCAGCAAAAGAACATGCTTTTCTTATTTTTCATTATTTTACGTAAATTACTTTGGGTATTGAAAACCTTTATTTGAAAAGATAACCTATTGGGACAAGAAAAAGTTTCTTACTTATCCGGGTGCTACAATTCGGGCATACTTTTGTTCATTTAATAATATTTATATAATACGAAATAAGTAATAAGACATTTTTCATAAAAATATTTGTTACTATTTCTTATTAGTAACATTTCGTATCGTACTATTCATTCTGTTTTGGTAATTTTTTAATATAACAAAAGTTTACATTTTTTGAGTAATTAAGTGTCTAGTTATAAAATTTCACCTTTCAATTTATAAGTGATTTCTTCCAAAATATTTTCATATTTAGGAGATGCTAAAGAAATAGCAGATAATATTTTGTTACAACCTCAAATGATACTTGCTACACAAACAACTCTTTATCTGAATTTCTTATTATTTGGCCCAAATGAAACTGTAGGGCTTGTTTTATCTTGGGATAATCAGTTAAATATTTCATTAAATTTATTAACACCTAAAGTTATATCTCATTAACTGTAACAAAATTAAGATGTAATTCTTCATAAATAGCTTTAACTGCATGATTACTTTCCTTGTTGGCTTCAATCATAAGAAAAATGTTAGAAATATTTTTTTCCCTTAAACTTCTTCTTTTATTCAATCATTCATTGTAAATTTCATATGAAACATTTACATTTAATGTGGATCTTGCTAAAATAGTGAAATTAATTAACTCATAAATTATCAGATTATGAAAGCATGAGGATATGAGCAATATGACTAGCTATCAGATTTTAACATTTCGAATATATCTTTCAATGTTACAAAAAAAAAAAAAATAATCAATATTATTTAATTTTTCTAAATTTTCCTCCTAAAATGTTTTACTCTAATGTTAAAAGATTAAAAAAAAAGGAAATAATCAATAAACAAAAACATAAAAATTTTGGAATTACTAGCAATTAACAAGTGTTACTGAAGGAATTATACCTATCTGTCAAAAGCAGTGTTCAGTAATTTTATATTTATATATTTTTCAGGAGAATAAGGCACACTTTTTTTTTCCCCAAAAAATTTGTGTCAAAAATCAGTGTATCTTATATGCCTAATGAATGTATGTATGAATGTGTAATGTGTGTGTGTGTGTGTGTATATGTATTTTCAATGTAATATTTTTTTCCCCAAACAGGTGCATTTTATACACTGGCAAATATGGTATTTTTTTACTGAACAATGATTATTATATAATTTCTCCCACAATTTTCTAAACAATAAAACAAATTGGTTAAGAATTGCAATAAAAAAAAAAGAGAAATTAACTGAAAATAACAGGAACCATTCATTCTAGCATTCAAAAATTTATGATAATATTACTTTTAAACTATTACACAAGTCTTCAAAAGAATCATTCCTTTATCTTTACTAATATTTTAATCATGTATATCTGGCATAAATAAAACATTTCTGTGTCAAATTGCCAATGGAACTTTCTTTGTTTACAAATTTTGAGAGTAAAGCTGTCCTGTTGAGAGGTTAACTTCTGTTAGCACTTTGAGATTTACAGTAGCCCAAATTGTAGAAATCAGTAAATCATAAAACTTGATATTTACCAGCAAAATAAAGTATTATTTTAAATACCTTTTCATAGAAGAAAAAAAGTTTCAGTCTAAACGCAATTATGATTTAAAACAAAAATATGATTTTTTTCTCTTCCATATCCTGTTACAAAAGTACAAGTAAAACAATTATTAAAAAATATCTTTTCACTATATTAGAATTTGCAGAGGAACCGTTTTAGTAATAGGAAGTAATGAACAACAAAATAAAAATTATGCATCAGTAATATTTTACAGCAGAAATTACTAGTATATAGTTCAACATATCGAAATCAACAAGTCAGAACATATCATGACCAAAATACAAAGAGTAGCAATTTAGGTAACAGCTCAGTATTTCTTACTTGCGGACAAAAGAATTAAAGAAATATTACTTTATTTTGCTGAGCATTAAAATCAACAATCAATAATAAAATGAATAATAACTATCCACAAGTCTTATATCTTCCCTAATTTCTTACCTTATTTCTCCAGAAATTGCTGTAATTTTGCCAAAGAAGTCAAACTCCCTTTCATAAAAATTTTTAGCAGAACCAGACAAATTTGAAATAATGTTGTTCATAATAGATTCAAATGGCTCATACAAATCACCTAAAAAAAAAAAAAAGTAAGTAATATTTCAGTTACTTATCATTAATATAACTTACTATTTACTTTTTTTACATCTTATTACTTGGTACTTCATTTTAAGTGCTAACAACCAATATGTTCAAAGGTAAATACTAATAGATGTTTTTCACAACTCATAATTTTTATGTTATTGTTAGTAATTTTGCAATTGACAAATTTTTATTGTTGATCACATTTAAACAACTTACTATCTTTCTGCAGTCCTTCTTCATCAACGTACATATTAGTCTTCATGTTCCAAATAAGTTGATGAGCCAATAATTGAGACTTTTTAGCTGCCCATTTAACAAATTCTGTCACATAGCCCATCTAAATATAGAAAATAGTGTTAATAACATAATATTCTGTAAATCTGAAGTCAAATTTTAATCTACTGTCATTAAATATGTTTGTTTCCGAAGTACTCATTTTACAGGAATCATGCTACACATTAATCTATAAAGAATGATGACAGTAAGTCAACTTATTTAAGATTTCAATTAATAAAACAATATGTATGCTTACAGTATCATATCGAACAGCTTGAACAAGTTGAGGGATATAAAAAATGATGACGTCAGGTGGATAAGTGCTAAGAACACGAACAGCATATTGTGCCGTTAAAGGATGCGGTGGATACTGACGAGAGAAGTAAGACAAAGCATGTACTGGTGGCACTGCAGACCAAGTTAACATATGAGTCAACTAAAAAAAAAAAAAAAAAAAAATCAAGAATGCCATTAGCCATCTTTAAATTAGTTCTATAGTTATGTTGGTTTTTTTTTTATTTTTTTAACAAATGATATTTGGGGGAAAAAAAAAAAAGCATAACTAATTAGTTAAATCCACTAGACAACAGATTTAATAGCAATTTTTAATTGTTTCACAACAGTAAATTGGAAAGAAGAAATGCTGAAAGTGCCATTTTTTTAAAAAAAATTTTGATTGGAAAGCATTGTATGTGCCTTTCCATTGTTGTGGATATGGTTCAAAGGAACAGAAAGAGTTTTAATTGTAGATTAATCTGCTGATATCCAGTGTAGATATGCAATTCATATTTTTGGCAAACTTTGTACTTCTATTTCCTTTTACAATTGTGTAATAAATAAGAGAGAAAGAAAAAGAGTGAATCTCATAAAAAAACCAAGTTATTAACATTTATCAACTTACTTCAAGTGCATCACTGAGAACTGAATCTGAAGTTGTTAAGTATTTTAATGCCTCTGGAATGTGGGATACAGAACCTGGATTCAGTCGCAATAACCTGGTCACCTCTTTTACTAATGCATCATTATTTCTGAACCTGGATTTTTTTTTTTTAATTTAATAAAGTAAACTATTTTATTATACAATAATTTAAAAATAATAAAAGCAAAACTTTATATATTCAATTAACTTTTCCTTCTTAAAATATTTTTTTTTCATTATATTTTAGATAATACTCTTGGAGAAAATGTTCATGTCTCAAAGATTCTCTCTCTATTTGCCTATTTACTTGACAACTCTAATGTTACCAACAAATATAGAGGCACACTAAAAGAGAATATTAATCAAAGGAAAATTTAAAATAAATTCTGAAAAAGAAATTTTAAAATCAATTTCAATTCGTATAATATATTCATCTTATCACTTAGTGTTCTTAGCTGTAAGAAGCAGTCTTCATGAAACTTATTTGAAGAGATTTACAATAGAGTTGCATTTGATAACAAGCTGTTGTGATATGCTCAATATTGTTTTGTTTTGTTGTTTTTTCTTTAAAACCAGACTGTAGCATAAAGCTCTTTTCCTTAACAATGGTGGGTTTGCAGAATGTAAATAATGTTAAAATAAATTAATTTTATAAAAAAATAGCAGTCTGATGAAACTTCATCAACACTACAATAAATATCTCAAATAAGATCATAACAGCTTCATATGCTGATGACATAAAATTAGTAATAGCATCATAGGCATTTTTTTTCCCAAGGATTTTGGAATGGGAGGAGTTACGATGGTCCTCAAAAAAGTCAAGTCCTTTTCCAAATGGAGTAGGGGTTACAAACACACAAAAGAATTTTCCAACAAAAGAAATCAGGTCCAAAATCCTAGATTTTTTTTCCATTTTGGATGCAACTGGGGAGGCATTAAACCCATACCCCCCCTCTCTTTAAGCCAGTGAATAGTATTATCAATATAACAATTATAACTAGCCTTTTCAATACTATGATACATTTCTTAATATTCATGACACTATTTCCCAACTTACGATTGTAAACGTTATTTTCCAAATTTAATTCAAGTATTGAAGTAAAACAAAACTGCACTATTTACTATTTTGGAACTGTTATGATTCCATAGAACATTTTGAAATCAATTAAAAACATACACAAACATACACCAAAACAAACTAATATAATATTTAAATACTAATATAATAAATTAAATACAAGATAGTCATACTATGAAATTATTCATCAGGAAGAAACAATAGACAGTAATAAAAAGATAAGGAGCTAAAAATTAATATATTTTTTGTGGAAACTTCTCTATCCACAAAATTTAATAGGTACAGGCTATCTTTGCTAATGAGTATTCATTATCTTTGTCCTTGCAGTTACATTGTCAAAAAATTATGGAATGCCAATTAGAAATTCCCATGACAAGTCAACTGTCAATATAAATAATGATGAAACACAGCCAGGCCATTCTGAAATTCAGTTGTAAATTATAAACATTTACAATTACAAAAGATGAATTTTTCACATTTTTCATATTGTTTTTGTGTGTTAAAGACCTCTTAAACCTCTTGATTTTTTTTAAAAAAAATTATGATCTCAGCTTTAAGTGAATTAACTGGAATCATAATTCTTTAGTCCCAACCATCCACTGTAAATGAGGACAGTCTATATCAATTATTACTTAAGACATAATCCAATGCTAACTAAAGAGAAATAAATCTCAAAGAAACCTTGGTGGCATGAAGACTGCAAGAGCTGGACTAGCATCCCATGCTATACGAGCCATATCTCTCCACATTCGTTCTGTAAACTGCTGATTTCTCCAGGCAACAATTGTCTCTTCTCCAGGAAAACTTAGTTCAGGTTGCGAAAGAGGGTTATGCCAAATTATCAGAAACTCAATTTCTGTGGCCTATATTTTGAAAAAGTAAAATAAAAAAAAAGTTTATAAATAAAGTTATATTCAACTTAAACAGAATCAGATAAAACTGTATTGAATTAAAGAAGATAAATCCACATTAAAAAGAAATTAACTTGAAATAATACATTAAATAAGTTTCATATGCCACAATAAGATGGAGTAAGATTGATATTTATAATGTACTGATGACGTAATGGAATTGTTGTAAGATGAATGCAAGTTGTTCAAATTTGATCCAAATTTTCATTGTATCATGTAAACAGCCAACCCATGGATGAAAATTATTTCCATACCATCCATTATTGACATTTTTGCTATTTTCTGCAGGGTGGATTGAGTCATGTCTCATATTCAAATATAAATGTTCAGAGTAGAGAGCAGTACATGCTGAAATGCAGAAGTAGTACTTATCATCCTTTTAGTCAAGAGTTTCTATCAAGTCAGCTGATATTCATCAAAGAGTTGTAAAACTGTTGGGAATGATGTACTGTCACAACCCAGGTAAACAAGTGATTTCACAACAATTCTGGAAGAGCTACAAGAAGTGAATAATCTTCTCTAGATATACAATTGCTAAGACCTTAATACTAATAAAGTTCAAATAGGTATTTAATGCCCAAATTGTATTAATGTAATTGTACAGGAAGTGGTACTGTATCAAAGTTGGAACTGCAGGGGCTATGTTTCCTGAGAATTTTTTACTTTTAAAAGAAATAGATTTTCAGTTCAAAGAAGTGGACATTTTATTAGAAACATGATGATATTATCTCTTTACATTCAAAATGTTATAGAAAGGAATGCAAAGTGATTTCTGACCACATTGTGATTTGTGATGAGACTTTGAGTTTTTACTCTACACTGAATTAAATAAAATAAAATAAAAAGAAATACTCTTATAAGTCTACTATCAAGGTTGTAAAGACAGTAAAACAGAATACAGATGGGTTCACCTGTAACGATTTTCTAGATTCATTGTATCACATTTCTGACAAGTATTATTATGTTCTATGGACAAGAAAGCTTACAGCAGTGTTAAAAGAAGTGGCCTTCAAAACAACATTCAACTTTATTCTACCACCAACGAAATAAATTTAGCCATATTAGAAACTCACAGATCACCCTCCAGGAGATCATTCCTTGTGGTTTTCACAAAGAAAACTTGCTAGATTGTTGAAGAACTATAGGAAACCAATGTCTCCAATGGCTGGGAACATACCTCAAAAATAAATTATGTAACAGCATTTTCAATGCAACAAAATGCATTCAGTTAGGATGAGAATATATCAGAAAGTAGACAAGATGAATTATATGTACATCAAGGAAGAATTCTGAGTTACATTTGAACTATCATATGTTATTATATGCTGGATCAAGTTTCTATCAACATACTGAAACAGAAAGCGTAATCTGATTTATAATCATATAATTTATGAACATTTAATTTAACATGTTACACACATCATGGGTGTGTAGTTTTATTAATTTAAAATCATTAAATATGAAAAGACAGTCTATCATACCTACTGGCTAGATAAAATTACTGCACAATGAATATTAAGAAATATATTTTCATTTACGAATAAATTAGATAAAAAAATATATATATAAGGTTGAAAATAAAACAGAAAAAGTATGACTAATAAAGGTTTATTTTTTCTTTTTATATGAAACTGTAGGACATCTGTTTTAAATTCATTAACTCTCATTATTTAAGGGTTATACAAGATAGGCTCAAGATGTTCTCTTCTAGTTTTTTTTTTTTTTTTTTTTTTTCTATTTTATAAACCTTACCTTATAATACACATTAAATCTTTTTAATTAATTTGCACTAAATTTTAATTCTCTTTTAAGCACAGTGTAGCTGCTGGTGTATTTGCTGTTTGATATATTGTAGAAAATTATTATATAAGATGTGTTTCATATGATCATATAACCTAAACGATACATTGATAAAAACATCAGATAACACAAAAATCCTCTATTATAAAATACAACATTGATATCTGCAAAACTTCCTTTTTATAACTACTGATTTGTAGTTAGGATTTATGAATTGCTAATTTTCCATCAAACTGAATTGAACCAGTAATGTGGATTCAACTTTAAATTGAATCAAATCAGCTAGTGACCCATCTAATCAAATTAAAAGAAATAAAAACTTTTTTATTTTTGTTTTTAATATTGCTGTTAAAGATGGAGGGGGAGGGTGGAATTCTGACAAAAAAATTGCACATTGATAACTGAAAGACAAAAAGATTAAGAACTCTAAAATATTGAGGATCAAAATCTCAAAACTGTCTTGTGTGTATGGGTGAACAGAGACGTTGGGGGTAAGTTAATTATGAATGATGATCGTTGTAATTTCAATCTTGGAAAATGCAGTAGGACATTACGAAGAAATGTTTCAGTTGATTTAATGGAAATGTTATTTCTTAGTAAATCTTCCTATATACATGTATGTATGTTTTTGTGTTGTAGTTTTAAAAAATATTTTTTTCATAGTCTCATATAACAAATATGGTAATCTGATCTGGCATTGCACAATGAATGACACAGTAATAATAATATTACTTTCCTATAGAATGTGACATCAAACTAAAAAAAGTAATAATTAATAAATAAATAAGCAAATAAAATGTATTATTACCAATAAACCCAATATGAGGTTGCGTTTTTTCAAGTAATCCTTCACAAAGATTTCCTTAACAGTAGCTTCATTTTTGCGGCTTCCACGACTTGCTGATCGTTTAGACACAATAGATACATTACTGCTGAAAGGAATAGTATTTATCCATCCACTGGCTAAGCGGCCTCCGTAATCACTGGCACTGCTTATTTGGATATCAGGGGTAAGTGTCTGCCCTAATGTAGTTGGGAGCATCATATCTATAAAAAGAAAGAAAAATAAAACTGTGATAGTTTGCAAAAAGCAACTCAGCTAATCTGAATCATTATTATTACAAAAAAATTGCATTTATATAAAAAAAAAAAATTAAAAAATTCTTATTTCTTAGATATGACTTAATCTCAAATAGCCTCATTTGGTTGGTTGCTATTTGCTGTTGGCTTGGTGCTGCCCTTTATTCGATAACCATTTGTGAGACGAAAGTAGACCTATCTTGATGTTGAATTTCTATCAACAATTTACACATTTAAGTTAACAAGTTTACACAAGGCTAATTATCGATTAAAATATTTTTGGAGTTTCTGTTATTGACAACAAAGATTGTCTTTTGACAGAATTGTATATGAAAGACTTTTTAATTTTTTTAATCATTCGCCATTTTTAAAAAAGAATTACTGAACAGAAAGTCTATATCTATTGGTAGTCATTGTTTGCAATTGGGGTGAGAACACTAAGCAAATTTAATTTCAAGCTTTCATAGTTAATTAAAAATGTATGTTTTGTTATAAAAGTATCAGATAAGACTGAATGAAATAGTTTGGGAAACAGTATGATATGTAAAGACTAATCCTATTGGTCATGCTTGAAAAAAAGAAAGCTCAGCATGGATAGGTGAACTAGATGTAATAAAAATGGCAAATAAAAATTGTATTACTGCTGAAATAAAAGGATACAAAATTATTTCATAAATATTGGTGAATAGTTTGACTGATGTTACTTATATATCTTGATAAAATATCTTGACAAAATGATTATCAGAACACAGCTTTTCAAAAAACCTTTTTTCTTGATATGCTTACTACAGGCCCAAATTTTCTTTATGCATATAGAATTCAGATCTTCCTGAACAAAAAACATGAGCCATTAACTAAAAATAATATGAAATAACAGAAGTAAATTGCAACTGTTGTAAAACCAAACTTATCAAATAAGTCACCTCTTTTGTAACTCAAAGATATGCCACATGACATTATTATTTTAATTGTTTAATAATCTGAAGTCTTATGCAACCAATAAAGCTACTAAATGAGTCAGGGATTGTAAAAAAGAAACAATAAATTAAAAGTACAAAATACTTCAATAAAAATATATAAATCAAGCTTTTATTACAGGAGTCGTAAATCATGACAAACGACTGTAAAGTTTACCTCCTACAATGATGGCTTTCAAATATTTCTTGTCCGAATGCATACACTGCCAGAACTTGATTAAAGTCTGAATATCATCTCTTAATGCATAACCTTTTGACACTGGACACATCTGTGGAGCACTGAATCAGAAAAACAAAATGTATTAATAGACATGTTAAAAGAAAATTGAATAGAAAAAAAAAAGTTAATAAAATTAATATTTTTCATTACACATTAACAAAAAAGCATTTCTACATTTACAAAGAATAAACATAATATTTCAAAATAAGAGGACTCAGTAAATATAGAAATGTACATACCAGAAATAATCCAATGTGGCAGAATAAATCCTTTCTCTGAGGACATTCTTACTCAGACTGCGAGGAAGAATATCACCTTGCAACAATGACAATCCACAACTCAGCAGTCTAAAGATAAAAGACAGGAATAGGAAAAAATATATAACTACCAATGATATTGAAACCTGCAGTCATATTTCTATGTTAAAAATTCTATTAAAAATAACAGAATGTTCCTCACACCTAAACTTAAGATTAGTCAATACTCATTGTTACAATGTCTTCTGACAACTATTATCATATCAAAAAATTATCATACAAAAAAAATTCCTGGTATCATATAAAAATTCCGGTCCATTGTCGCTTCAGGAAAAGAAAGTGAAAAAAAGAAAGGACTCTATTTTCTATAATTTTTATGTAAAACAGTTTTTACAACTGAAATTCCATATTTCTTTACTTAAGGAAATCCTACTACCCATTATTAAATTCCACATTAAAGAAGGATAAAGACCAAATTCCCATAATAAAGAAGACCAGTAAAAGGAAATAAAACAGAAAACTTTCCTACAACAAGGGATCTCTATGAAAGAAGTAAAGTTTGAAGGCATTGGCATTCCAAAATAAAATACCAGTCATTAGATTAATCTTTTTATCCAATTAACTGCAAACATATTTTTGTCACTGATATGCATAATTACAGAGTCAAATAATCTAATGTAGCAGAATATTAAAGGCAAAAACAAAAAAAGAAAAAAAGACAAAGAAGAAAAAAAATTTGAAAACTGGATTTAACTATGATCCTTTAATTAAATTCAGAGAGGACATAAGTAATATATGTATCATAAGGGGGCATCCATTAATTACGTGAACTCAAAATGGGGGGGGGGGGGGGGAAAATTTCCCCAAAACTCAATTAAGGGGGGGGGGCAATGAAAATCTCACGTCAAGCTTTTTAATTCAGAGAATATACATATTATAACAGATTTTTTTGACTTTTTGAAATCTCCCGTGATTTTGAAATCTCCCACCACATCTTATCAAATCTCACCAAGGGAGGGGGGGGGGGTCCCAATTTTTTAAAAAACACCTCACATAATTAATGGACGCCCCCTAATATCTGCATTGTAATGAACAAAGCACATACTTATTTTAAAGTTCTTTTTTATCAATTGAACTTTCTGATCAATTACAATGACTAGACAAAAGTTTAAAGGCTTGGCACTTACCTCCATCTCTCAATAATCATATTGCAAATTTTCATTTATATTTGTGAGTTGATTGATTGATTTATTTAAACAATATATAAATAATTTATACAACTTATAAAAAGTAATTTTAATTAAAATTAAGCTAAAAATTTTATTCTTACCTAAATCTTGGGCTTATGCAAGAGATATGACGACATTTGAAATGGTCACTTTGACCTACACTCATTGAAAGACTCATATGAAGCATCTGAGCAAATATTTCCACTTGCTCCAAACTACAATATTTGGCTATCTCTATTCTTTCAACAATAAACTATGGAAAAGAAAAAGAAAGGAAGGAAAACCAAGTTATCAAAAAGTTAAATATATATTTAATGCCAAACTAACTTATTTTGTTATTCAGTTTAGTTAAAATATTTATTCCTTTTAAAAACATAGCAATATTTATACTCCCTCCACTTCTTAAACAAAACTAGCACTTCTTTTTCAACAAATAAAAATTAAATAATTTTTACTTCTAAAAAACTAATAAAATAAAAAATCAAAGGCTGCCAGTATTGATGTAATTATCTGTTTTTTAAAACAGTAGAAAAATTGTTTTGAAAATTAAATAAATGATTTTGGAAAAGCATTTTCTATGAAATACTAAACAACATAAAAGTGGATTAAACCTAACAGCCTGCCAAACTCAGAAAACTGTTCAAAAGCTTATTTAACTTGACTTCACTTTTTAAAAAAGTCAAGGTAAGATAAAAAATAAATAAATAAAAATATAATTAATTTAATTATATATAAATAATTAAAAAATGTTTCATTAAATAAAACAAATTTTGTGGGGTCCAAATTTTAGTGCATTTTTTAAGTTTTCTTTTTATTTCTTTATAAAAATAATGTTTACAATTACATTTCTTACTATTCCAATATATTTAAGATACCTGAATCTAAAAACTGAATATAATCCCTTTTAATTATTAAAAACTTAAATTAACTTTTAAAAATTTTAATTGAAATACAGTGGCTCATTTCAGGGTTAACTGAACTACTTTGATGCATGCTATATCTCCAATCAGAATGGAATATCTTGTTAGTCATGTGATATGGCTTGCACAATCCTTTAGTTTGTAGTTATTGCAATTTAAATGTGAAGCATTAACACAAATACAATGCAACCACTTTGGAAAATTTACATTTTTACTCTTTCTCCAAATGCAATGTAAGCTATTCAGTCATTCAAAAATGTTGCTAAATGCAAGGACTAAAAGTTAGCAGAATGAAAATATCAAATATAAATAAGAACATAAATCTGCCACCAAATGAGAAAGGCTCATATCTGAATTCCACCTAAACGCATCCACAGTTTGCACATATTGTAGTGGTAGTTCATAAGGTGAAGGTAAGATTCTCTTTATAGGAGAATCTGCCCACACAAAAAGAAATGGAGATGAAGGTAGGCATATCTTTGGCAACAACCATAGTTTTAATTTTGATGATGATAACATGGTACATGCCATTTTGTAGATACCTAAGGCAACAAAAGGTCAAGCTCAATTTGTCCAGCAATTTAGAGAAAAGTTCTACAAGGCTTTCATGGTGGCAACTAGTTGCTGCTCAAGTGGGAACCTCAGAGTTGACAACAAAACCAAGGTGAATTAAAGTACTTCCAAGGAGAATGTGATGACACCATTTTACAATGTCAGATATCTGTATTGTATGTTGATACTGCAGAAAAGGTGAAGATTCATATGGATAATCAATGCAGTTCTATGAATAGAAGAAATTAGATAGGAATTTCTGTTATCCCTTTCAACGATATTCCTCTCAAGTAGTCTGATGAGTCTCCCATGGACTACTGTGGCTTTAGCTTACTTAAATATCCCATTTTTTGACACAAAGCTAGGATAGTAGAGAGTCTCTGGAAAGTATGTCAGGAGGAATAGGGCAGAATTCTGGTTGTCTGTATCAACAGAAGTCTTTTACAATGGAAACAAGGAGCATAACAAGGGGCATCGTAACTAGTCATAAAGACATTTCAAAGTCGCTCAATTCTCCCTGAAATGGCTCTCTTAAATGACTTTAGTATACAAGCTACTAAAGTGACTAAAAAAAACTAAGTGCAAATGAATGTAAAAAATATCTTACTTTTATCCATATGTTGTGTGGTTGACCATAAGGTGGAGTTTGCTTGAGTTCACAACCTTCATAAGCTGCAAGAGGATTAACCTGATTTTTGTCTTCTGAAAACAATCCAAGACGTCTGTCTATTGTCATTTGCCATGCAGAAGCCATTTCTTGGAGAAACTAAATAAATAAATAAATAAAAATTAAGAAAATCATAAGAAATTATTAAAGTAAAAAATAATTATTATTTTTAGTAGTATTAGTAACAATAATTAATTTAATTATTATTAACAATTATACTTTACTTATTATCATTACAAAAATACTTAGAAGAAAAAGCATACAATATTACTTACAGATAACTCAAGCTCAGGTCTTGCTGAAAGAAGCCATTCCCAACAGGCAACTACTGTTTCCATGGCATCAGAATCAAAAATTTCTAGCTGAGACCAGCATAAATCATGTAGTAATGGACGATCAATGCCTATAGAAAGTAACAATGCAAACTTCATCAAATTTACACTACTTGGCTAAAATATCAGAGAAACTTTTTGTAGAAACTATTGAATATCTGCCATTTTCATATTCTTTTAAAGAAACTCACAGTTTATCATGAGTTACATTTTTTAATAATTGATAAACCACCTGCAAAAGATGAATTATTCTTTTGCAGTTATGCATTTCTTTTATGTTTGTTGTGTTTCTTTTTTCTTTTTTTTTTTCCCATTTCTGAATAAAACTATATGAACAGTATGCTTTCAATAAGACAAAAAAAAATACTTATTATTTGCAATGAAATAGAAATGATTATTTATTCTTCAGCAAGATCTATAATCTTAGCTACATTACATACAATAGTTTAACACAGTACTATAGAAGCATCCTGTTATTTTTAAGTTTCTAAAATAAATTGCTATTACTTAACTATGACTTCTTCAACAATAGTCTTCACTTATTTATCTTTGCAATGTGCATCGTGCAGAGAGGAATCCTGCCATTTGTTTATTTGTTTCTTTGATCAGTGTGCGATTTGTTTTTAATAGCACAAGAGCGACAGAGGCTAAACTGAGCCAAGAAAAAGGTATGTAATCAAGAACAAACCGCTGAAAGTAAAAAAAACATTCACAGAAGAAAGAAGAAAACATCCAAACCCCTGCTGGGATTCAAATCAGGTTTGAGCTTGTGAGAGCAAAGTATAATATAAACACTGCTACAGTATAAGCAAAGCTCTAAACACTGTTTGTTGAAAAAATTGTTTGTTTCAACATATACCAATTTCAGCGAATGTCATTTTTTATGGTGCAAAAGCTACTGAAACTAATTTGTACCAGGAACAAGGTATTTTAAATCAAGTCATGGAAACATGAAACACATACACAAATAGAAGACAAACAGACATCTAAACCATTTCCGGGACTCAAACCCAGGTTTAGGTGAATCAGTAGTACTTCAGGCCATCACCTTGACCATTTGGCTGTGCCTGAACAACAGCAAGCAACAGGTATTAGGTTAACTTAAGAAGGTAATCAAAATTTATTTTATCTTCAAAACTGGCATTCCTGTTATTGTCAATTGATTCAGTAACCTAATAGCTTATTTGAAAGTGAAGTAGGAGTCATTCTAATTACTGTGCAATATAGCAGCAATTTGCTATTATGAGTTTGTGTCAGGCACTTCACTGAAAGTAAACCAAAATATTAGGAAATAAAAATTGTAGATACACAATATATCAATTCAATTAAGATTAAGAAAAATCATCCAATTGCAAACAGAATGCACAGACTGAAGCAGACATGCCTGCAAGGTAAATGGCATCTGAATATTTTGGTTAAATCTAATTTGGACAAACAAATTTTTGAATTCTTTCCATGATCTAGCAACTTATTATAAATGACAATTAAAGTTATCTTAGAAGAAAACCTATTTCAAATAAAATAGATATGTGTGATTTATGAGCGTATCAATTGTCTCTGTAGGTATGAGTTAAAACAAGAAATTTATGTAAAGGAGCCATTACCTTTTTTTTTTTTTTTTTTGATGGCCAGAAATTTAGCATTTCCTGTCATGGATATAATGAGAAGTTTTTAATCAGTAAACATTTGTTGCTCAGCAACAGAGAATCAATAATTATTAAAGTTAAAGTTTCTAAAGGAAACTAATGAAGCTCTACTTTGAAGAAAAAGAAGCCATGAAAAGAAAGGCAATTAAGGTAAAGCCATTTTTGCATGTGAGGAAAGATCGACTTGACTAGAACTTTGCTGAGATAGAACACTGAACTCCACTCCACCCCCCCCCCCAAAAAAAAACAACAACAACTTTAGTTGACAATAATGTCCAATTGATCTAAAGATCTGAAGGAATTCTGAAGCTGGGACCAAAGGATTTTTCTCTTAATATAACTGTTGATAAAACAAATTTTGATGTTTTGTTGATTTTCAAAAAATATTTAAGTGTGTGTTTTAAATATCACTGTAGTCAAAAAAAGGTCTCGAGTTGATTTGTCTTTGTTATTGTACTACCCAAACTTTAAAACAACCTGACCTAGAACATACTATTATCCATTAACTTGTGGTTATGTACTGTCCACCACTCATGATATTCACACTCATCGCATGTCTTCTAGTTAATTTCAGTTGTTTTGCTTTCACTATATCACAGTAGGAAGTATTTGCAGTACATTGCTTATACAAAACCACTCTTGTCAGAAGGTAGGCTGAATGTCATAGGTTTACAGCAGCATCAATACTTATTTTTGATAGCAGAGTTGAACTGACCCTATAGTACACGTGGTCTTTTCTGCTTTATATTTTTGGATTTGTAAGATTTTGGAAATATGTATAGAACATACATATTAGGAATTTTTAATTTATATGTCCTACAAATAGCTCAGGAAAAACTTCAAAATGCTTGAGTGGATTGTAAAAAAAAAAAAAAAAAAAAAAATGCTTATTCACTATGGTAGTGGTTTCAAACTCATGAGTTCATGGATTGCATGTGGCTCATGAAAGAGTTTTTAACAGTTTGTCACATAGTTCATAAGTAATACATTTTGCAGTTTATCTCTATTTCAAAAGTTGGCAACCCAAAAAACGTTGAAATAAAAAAATGCTATAATGAGGGGATAACAAAAATGTGTACTGAATTTAATATTATTTCCAGGAAATTATCTAATGAATGACATTTTTTCTTTCTTTTTTTTTACTGAATTTGTTACTATTAAAAATTAGTAGTAGTAGTAATACAGCCATTATGTGGTTTGTATATTTTGCTTTGTTTACTTGGGGCCCACAGTAAGAAGAATGACCCCATTCTGATCTTTCAAATAGGTTTAGATCTCTAATAGGAACCGAGACCTCTCTAGCTGTAGTGAATGCATAGCAGCACTGATTCTTGTCCACATTAAGGTAAACAAGAAAGCAAAAAGGAAATACTTGCCAATCATGAATATTGTGAGTAGGTAAAAAATACTGAATTGACAGATTTTGACCAGACTGAAGGCCTGACACATTAATTGAGTCTTATTCCACTTCAGCAACCAATGAAACACACATCAATTAATTGAAATGGTGGTAAAGTCCATCTGATACCAGGTGCTTTTTGGAAAGATGAGTATATGTCTGTGTGTTTTCTTCATTAGATTCCAAGTAAAAAAAAATACTAATTTATGTTGAGAAAATAAAGGATTAGCATTTTTACAATCTGCTTATGACAATTTACTATACAACCTTCCAATCAAAGCAGGAAATATGCACAAACATACTTGACAAAGACACTCAAAATCATGTTCTAATTACAATAGATCATATGGTGGAAATGAAAATTGCACTTCTTTTGGTATATATGTTAGGAACGTTATTCTTCAGAAGGATGAAGAATATTCATTTATTCTTACTGAGTAAATGAAGTAACTTTTATCTAATTTTCTATGTCCATATCAAGCAAAATTACCAATAACAAAGTAATTATTCTTGAATATGGTTTTTATCTTACAGGGAGTTACTACACATTGCAAAGATATTGAGAGACAGACAAACAAAGACTAAAGCTGAGTGAGACACCAGGTAGTAATGGAAATGCTTAGCTTGCAAACAACTTATCTGCTTGGATTCTTTTAGTTTGGCACTTGACTTTGGATAGGCTAATCCTTGGGCTAAGGGATGAGGGTTGAGGAGGAAAGGAAAATGCTAGTAGATAGTAGGAAGAAAGGATAGTGGTTTAGGAAAATCATGTCCAATTACTTTTCAAACATCATTAGATGGTATAATTTTTTTTTTTTTTTGAAAAAAGTCCCTTGCATCTTGATTTCTTGTCACAAGTTTCAACTGTCTTCTTATTGTTATCATCTCATTCCTTTCATTTAAAGATCTTTTTCCTTAGCTGGATGCTCTCAGTATTTGGAATACTAAGGTATGGGACTTTTTCCAATTGAGCTAATACTACAATAATTACTTATAATTTTCTGATAGATATTTTTAATAATTTGTGAAATAGAAAACTGATTTCTACTAACTACCTACAACTCACTTAACAATAATTTTTGTTTCTTAAGATATATATATGAAACAAAAAAAAACAAAAAATATCAATGAATGATCAGAATCTTTTTTTTTTTTTTTTTTTTTTTTTTGCATTCCTTTATTGTTTGGATAGAATCTGATTCAGTGTGATCATAAAAAATGAATTCGAACTCTGTCTAATTATGAATAAGACTAGTGTTTAATGAATCAAAGATAAATAACAGATATTTACGTCATACAATTTAATATTTCTGTTATTGGCTGCACATCAGATTCTGCTTTTACTGTCCAATCAAAATATTATGACTGACTTTTTAATAGTTTGGTCCCTTCCATTTGGCTGCCAGAACTTCTACTATACAGTATTACATGTACTCTCTAAGGTTTTTGACTATTGCAGAAGGTATGTTGTATTAAGTAATTAGGATGGCTTCCCTTAGATCAATGAGCATCTAGCGTGGAGGTTCAAGTGTCAGTATTTCAATTGACGTAATTCCAGAGATGTAATATGGAATTCAAATCTTCTGAATTTGGTAGTCATGTCACTTTCATGTTCAATGAATCGCACTTGAAAAATACTGACAATCTAGCAGAACTGTCATCTGCACTTCTACTATCTGAGAAGCCAGTTACCATGAAAGCTGTACCTCATCAGTTACAATGGTTAGGAACTTTATAGTATTCACAGAACTATATGTTCGTAGGTATCAAAGCTCTAAATGATTCCCAGGAAAACATTTCCCACACCAAAAACAGTGCTGCCTCCTGCCTGCTTTTACTGGACTATGATAGCAAGTCCTTCTTCTCAAGTTTTAGTCTAATTTCCCCATCTACTGACCACACAGCAGATCTGGAATGGGATTAAGATAAGTTTTATTCTTTTCAATGGCCCAATGATTTTTTAGATGCATCAAATGAAATCAGTAATGATTAGACATCAGTAAATACATCTTGACTGGGACCTAATTCAAAGGCTCATGTAGAGGAAGATTGTAATCTGGGAAACATCACTCTTCATCCTCCAGTTACATTCTGTGATCAGTTATTCATAGATGTTCATCAATGGCTTTGCACACAGTGGGCCAATCTATATTCAGCACAAATATTAATTAGGTCATGGCTGCCACTATTGGCCTGGCAACTGTAGTTCTACTGAGTATCTTACAGCAATGACAGTGTCCAGGATATCCTAAAAGTATGTCCAAATACACAGAGCAAATCTCTAATTCACACTGAACATCAATTTTGAATGTACAGCATATTACATACTTTCAGTATCATATATACTGGCTTTCATCATATACAAGAGCCAGCTAGAAAGATTGAGTGACTAACTATGGTAATGGTCCTAATACAGGGTAAGCAGGGAGTAATGGGAATAATACATACATGTTTTCTAATAGTCAGAAATAAGAATTACACAAATAAGAATTACATATTGTAAAAAGTCTTAATATAATAATTTGGCCATTCTATAAATATAGAAGAAATTGTGAGATGAAATATTGAAATAGAAAGTGTGACTTTTCTGTTTAGTTTCAGTTTTTATTGTTGCTGGTACAAAGGGAAAAAAAATCACATTGAAGTGACAATGGGTTTATTAATCCAAACGACTTTTGACAAATTGGAGAAAACTGTCATAACAGTCACCTCCAATATAAGTTATGCCTTGACAGTATAGATAGGTCTAGCAGATGAAATATAATTTAATTAACATCAATTCTTACAACTATCAAAAAAATTATAATAAATAAGTAGGCTTTTTTTAATAACATTATTTTTTGCTCCAAGTTTCAATCTTAGTTTGTAAATTTATAACATTTTCGACATTAACATTTCTGACTAAATGAGTTATAATAGCCCATACTAGACAGAAAATGAGACTTTAAAGAGTTGTAATATGATTTACCTTCTTTATATTCAACAATAGTATTTCTATTATTTAGGATTTTTTTTTAATCCACTTGAAAAGTGGCGGACTGTGTTTCTTGAAAAGAAGTAAATGTAATAATGGTAGGTATTAATGCAATAAACAGAACTGAATGAATTAGGAACAACATTTAAAGAGCTGAACTTCAAATACCTGATGGTAAATACTACAAACTTAGTTGTTACAATTAGAGATCAAATAAACACAGTTGTTAAAGAATTTAGTAGCTGTTAATATAAATACAATAGTCAAAGCCAAAGTTATACATAAAAAATAACTTTCATTAGTAAAACTGTGGGTAGTAGCACATTTACTATAAGGTTTGAATAGAGAACCAGTGTTATTGTCAAGTTTTAAATTATTATTTTAGCTGTTGGTTTACTCCAAAAGTACTATGAATGAGATTAATGATATTTATCTTTTCATATATCAAATGCATAACTCCATTGAACATATAATAACACAAACAATCTAATATTATTTGGACAATAAAGGTTGTCTTTAATTAATGTTGGATGAACATGAAGTTGATAAAAATTTGAGAGTGAAAGCAATGGATTACAGTGAAGTCAGAATATTATATAATATTTCTTTATATATTCCAAATTAAAAGTGGACTAATCCAGGGAAGAGATGCTTCAAAAATTAGAGGGGGCATATTAAAAAAAACAAAAACAAAAAAAAAAAAACTAGCTGTGACACAAATGGTGTCATGTGATAGTGAAAGCTGCTAAGAAATACTGAATAAGGCTAATATCCAAATACATTTTGAGCATCCAAAGTGAAAAAGCCATAATCAACTAGCTGCAACCAAACAAAGAGTGCAGCTGGAAAAAAAAAAAAAAATAGTTGCACTGGAGAAACAGAAGAAACATCTTCAGTGGGTGATGTTGCAAGTAGTACAGCAATAGAAGCATTCCAAATTGCTGACAAAGAGTTGATAAGTAGTTAAGTACTGGTGCACCAATTGAAAAATTTTAGCAGGCAAAAGAGAATGATTATGGCACAATGAGGGTTTGGGTATAAAAATACATAAGACCATGAATAAGGTGCTTTGACAAAACATACTATTGAGGATATTTCTCAATTTCTTCAATTAAAACTTCTGGAGGTGGCAATATTATAGCTGCACTGAAATTACAATAAGAAGTTTAAAAGTTTCACAATTATTGACTGTGCTAAAATGTTCCTGAGGTTTGATAAATGGACAGGTTTATAAGCAGAAAATAATCAATAAAATTCTTCTGACAACAACACATGAAAAAGTGTATTCCATCTCAAAACTGAATAACTTCAAACAAGAGCTAAGCATTTTGCTGGAGTCAAATCATCAAACCATATTTCAACAGGATTAATGGAGGTCATTGTATGCTTCCTAAGACAACAAGGAGATGTTAGGAAAAGCATCTGAGATGAGAAACAGACAAGGTGAATGGGATAATTAACTGAAATAATCATGGCATCATCTTTGACTAAAGACCTATCTTTTGCAGGGTCAGCACCAGTTTTTGTTTATGTCCTTTCATTTATTATTCATTTATATTACAGTAGAACCCCTCTAATCCGTCCCCTTTGGGACTGAGGGTATGGTCAGAACGCAAAAAAGGTCTGATTATCAGAAAATACAGAAAAATACGGATTTACAGTAAAATATACGGATTTATTGCGTTGCCAAGCAGTTCAAGTTTAGACAAATATAAACTCTTTCACACATCACATTAGGGCCTCTGAACATGGAAGGGCCCTAAAAAATAAAAACAAGGATATTTCCGACATAGCATTTCATTGTTTAACAAAAGGTCATGCCACGGACACCAATGTACAAATTCTATATAAAGAAACTCAATTAGAATTAAGGAAAATTTTAGAAAGTTGTATTATTAAAAATTCTAAAACCAAAAACTTCAGTAGATACGAAGGAGCCTTCATAGACTATAATATCATTATGCTCATTAAGGATTATTTAAATTGTGACACCAAAAAAATAGCAAATATTGTAGATTTAAATTATTAGTAATATATATATATATATATATATATATATATATATATATATGATTAATTAATTAGTAATTATTGTTAATAATTGACATCCTCTTATACTAAATTATCATTGTAACAACAATTAAAGTTGTTGATATTCCAAGCCTTTATTATATTACGCTGTTCAATCCCGTTCTTTGTTTGTTTGTTACTTTATTCTAAGTTTTGACTTGAAAAAAGGAAGATGTATACTTCCTGAAAATTTGTCTTTTGTATTTAGTATTTAATAAATATTTTAAATACTAATGTGATGTGTGAAAAAGTTTATATTTGTCTAACATTTTCGATATGGAAAGAAAGAAGATTGTTGAAGAATTAGTTGAAGTTTAGGCTTTTTCAATGTTTTGTGATTCTTAAGAGCGTTTTCACCATCTACCATCACTGTATATGCAAGTAAACAACACAATGGCGCAACAGGTGGTGAGTCACCGATTAGTCGGGGACAAGTTCGGCCGGCTCGAGCACGGTCGGATCAACTGGAGTGGCGGACCAGCCAAGGGCGGACGACAGGGGTTCTACTGTATTTTATTAAACAAATGGTAAAATAATATAATCTATATTAAATTTTAACATGTGTAAAAATTATAACATTAAAAGAATGATAAGCCGACACACATACAAGTTAAAAGTTGGTTATATTTAAAAAAAACAAAAAAAAAACAAAAAAAAACATAATACCTAGCAGTTTTGAGCAACTTTACGTCAAGGTTATCATCAGCGTCAAGATATTATTCTCAAAAGAGCAAGCTCTTATATACAGAAAGTGATTAAATATTCTAAAATTTATTGGTTATGTGTCGAGTGCATTGCCTTATGTCACTCTGGAGGTGATCATATGAATCAAAATTGTAAATATGAACAACCGTTAACCAAAAAAAAAAAACTTGGGGACACCAAAACATTAAAATTTGTAAGGACTGATCCAAAGGACTATCAATTGATTTTTCAGATGTCTTATTGAAACTTCCAGTTCCAATGCTGTCTCGTGGGACTGCCCAGCAACGGGAACACTTGCGATTTGAAGTTGATTTATCAGTATACTAGATATTTTGTATATGATGTAGAAAGAAAACTGCTCTTGTAAGTCATAAAATGTGTTTCTATTTCCTATTACATGTTTATTTCTTTCATGGTCAAAGATACAACATACAGTGGTCAGAGGTATATTACCTATGTTTTACCTTTGACCAGTTGTCATGTTTTTTAGTTTAACTTATCTAGGAAAAATAAAGGTAAAGTAACAGATTTAAAAGCATTAAATATGTACTTTATGAACCAGACTTTGTTTTGATTATAATAATGATATAAAAACATAGATATTAGAGTTGTAAAAAAGCATTTTAAAAAATGGTCAAAGATACACTACCCTCCCCTACAGATGAATGTAATAGTGTTAAACCTTATAAGGGCTCACAGAGGTTAAAAAATTAAAAAAAGCCTGGAATTCAAACCACACTTTCAGATGGAATACTATACTGGGTGATTCATAAAGTACTGGAAGTATTCGCTACACTTTGTTTTTATTTATTGCCCCCTTCAGGGACTCCTTTGTGTTTGAAATAAACCCACCGGACTCACTATAATTTGTTTTATTTATTCCCACCCCCCAGGCTCCTTGTGTTTGAAATAAACCCAATGGAGTCAATACTCCATTTAACTTAGTCTATTCTAATTTCGCTTCCCTTTCCTTGCTCTTCCCGGTTGTGAAGGGTGCTAACGAGACCATTTTTTTCATAGGGGCAGAAAAAAGGCTAAAATGGGGACCACATCATCTGACAATGAATCGCACGTTCGATCCGGAAATCCATGCCCTATTTTATTTTTTTTTACACCGAATTTGACAAAAATATTTCATTGTTCATTCTTTATAGGCCTATTTTCCCAGTACTTTATGAATCACCCTGTATAGACAAATAATGCTTTATCCTTAATGAAAATTAAATACAAATGACCAACATCACAAACATTTGATAAGGGAGTGATGTAAAGCTGGAAGACTGACTGAACAACTGTAGAAAGCAACACACTGAGTTTAACAAAATATTTGTTTTTAATCAAGAATAACATTTTTTTCCTGATTATATGATAAGAAAATTTTGTTTTGTTTTGATGTTCGAGAAAAATAGTTAGGACATTAATCTGTTTATTATTGTAGAGAAACAAATTTAAAAAAATTAAATTGCTATTACAAAGAAGTCAAACTTACCAGGGGTTGAAATAAGACAGGAACATATTCTAAATAATGCTTGCTTATAATCAACAATATCTAAGAAAACAGAAATAAAACATTAATTGATAATTTATTAAAGATAGATTAAAAACAATTGCAAAATCAGTTTAAATATCTAAATAAAACTGGCAAATGATTAAAACATTGAAAGTAACTATGTTTTCGTTCATACTTTGATGATTTGTTTTAGTTATGAAAAGAATCTGTTCTTAATAAGCAATAGCATTTCCTTACTTTTTTCCTGGCAAGCTTTAGCAAGATCTGTTCGAAATCCTTTTGTTAACTTAACGACATCTTCTGAACATGCACAGGTTTGCAGTAGCCCTTGAACCTGAAGTTAAAAAATATATATTTAATACTCTTCCAAAAAATAATTAATATTTTTGATGTAGATGTAAATTCATACTATTTTTTTATAAAAAATAATAATAAGTATTTATAAAAATGGAAGTTGAAATCTTCTTTAAAAGACCGAAGAATAACATTTGTAACACTTTCAATTCTAAAATATTTTTTCCAGAGTGGTTACAATGTAATGAACATTACAAAGTCAAGAATAATGTTTAATTGGCATGAGCAAAATTCCAAAATCACAAATTTTTGGCCACAAAGATAGCAATTCATTCTCTTGTCAAATGGTATTTTTAGTAACAAATTATGTTCTTTTGAAATTGTTGAAATTTCTAATATGTTCATTTTATTTGCTTATTAATCTTTTGAAAAGCATTACTTTTATCATATTCAGTATTGTAAAGATTTTCAAATTATCAATCCTCCAAATTTCTGCCCCATCCCACAATTTACTAATAATTCAAACTTTCACAATGCAGTTTATACTTCTAAATGATGATATATAAAAAATGAAATTAAAAAAACACATTATTATTTTAATACTATTTTGTATATAAAATGTTATATATTAATACTTTGAGTTGCCTCACATAGCCAGACAAATTGGGCTAATGATGTGGGAACTTGAATATTACATATATGCCATACAATTCTTGGATAAGACTGAGACTACATTTCTCTCTCTCTGTCCCATTTGCAGTCATGGGAATAAGAGATAGTCATACTCTCAAGAAACTACCATAATATCCCTGAAAGAGTATTATGTGAAAATGGCTACTAGAACCCAAACATGGTTACTGAACAGAAAATATTTATGGAAAGCTATGATCAGTTATGATAATACTCTGGCTATTTGCTCTATTTTGTTAGTTACAAGACATGTTCTGGAGAAATATTGTTGTGAAATTATTTCATGATCAAGGATTTAAAATTTCCTCTTGATTAGGGAGAAAAAAAATCTTCTTGAACTTAGAAGCTGATATTAAAACTCTTGGACAACATCAGAAGAATATCGGCATCAATATGATCAACCGAAAAATTACTGGTTACGAAAGGGGAAGTAGGCTTATAATTACTTTCCCTGACTTTCAAAAGCCCTGCAACTATTGAGATTAGCCTTTTCTTTAATTATTGATTATAAGGCATTCTGACGAAGATCAAATACAGCAATTTACAAAATGCAGTGATTCACTGCAAAAAATGCAGTGATTCACCTATTATTCCAAAATTTTAATTCCTATCAAAATAATAACAATATGAAAATTTATTAGAATGAACTTATTTACAATATACTTACTTCTCCAGCGTAACGACATCTTAGAGAAAGCGTAACCATGAATGCAGATGAATCAGTTTTTACACACTGTGGACGCCTTTCTAAAATAGCTCCCTGAAAAATTTGGAATCCTTTTATATGAAACTTATATTTTTTTTTATTTAAATTATTACTTAAAATGCAGCATTTATTGTGCATTTTATTTAAAATTTTATCATTAAATAATGCATATAAAGACAGACTTACTGATAATGGGGCACTGGTATTGCTGAGACCAGCAAAGACTAATATACTTTCAATGCTTAGAGAAATACCACTGTGATATTCTATTCCAAGTTGTGTATTCTTAATGCCTCTAAGATATTCCTAAAAAATCAAGAATATATTATCAAGTTTTTTAATCTCATTATTTAATTCAACAACAGACGACAAGGCGATTAAAAAAAAAATTCGAGATTTAGCAAATGATTATTCACAGAATAATTTTAATTGAAATGTTTAATGACTAAATGAAAAACAAAGTAAATGCTGTAACTGAGGTTAAAATCTTATATGATTAAGCTTGGAATATTGATATTACAAAACTTGATGTCGTTGCAAAATGACAAATGAAAACTAAAATATTCCTAAGTATCACCTCATTTTATTTTGTTCTATTTCCAAAAATTTTAAGATTATTTTATTTCGAAGTACTGAATAATGCTATGTAATTCTCACCTGCAAATGTGATTTGGTAGTATTAGGAGCCCATTTCATAGCTTCATGAATAATCTGCTGACATCGTGCAGCAAAATCTCTAACAATACTCTATTAGAAAGAATAAAAACAAATATTACTTATATTTAGAAAGAAAAGAAAAACAAAATGACAAAAAACAAAAATATGAAGATGAAAAATTATAAAAATAAATGTTAATTTTGAGTGCAAAATAGGTTGACTGCAGACACCCATTTAGGCAGGCTTGATGAACTGGGGTCTGATCTGGATCACCAATATTAAAAATTCTGAGAATTCAGAAATTTAATGCTATTGCTCCCATTTGTTTTTCTTAAAAGGATATCAACACTACTTAAAATACTAAAAATACAGTAAGTTTTATGTTTTAAAAAACTTGATAAAAAGAATTAAAACTTGCTTAAGCAAAAGAAAATATGAAAATGTAAAATTGCTGAACAATTAAAAAATGTAAAAACAAGCATAATGAGCTTTACTTATATTTTAAAAAACTATATGAAATTGAATATGAAAATTTGGATATCAACATAAAAATGTAAACAAATCTTGAAGAAATATAGTAAAAAAAAAAGAAGGAAAGATGTCCTTAATTTTTTTTTTCTGTTTTAAAGATAAGTTTTTTTGCTGTGAGATCATGGAGACGTTTGAAAGTCTTCAGTTTATTGGTGATGTGACATTTTGTATGTTGATTGGTCTATTTATTTCAACCAGGCCGTATCTTTATTGTTTTAACCATTTGAAATATGTCACTACATTGTTACTTTTCACTGTGGTATATTTCATTATGTACTTTGCATTTGCTATTTTTCAATTTATTTTGAATGTGAAAATGTAAACCTGGATCATCAAGATCTGATTAAACAGATTTCTACAGTATATGCTTACCCAAATTCACTTAATGCTTAGGTCTTGCTAACTTATCTTATATTCTGAGTTTGTTAACATCAAGATAAAAAGTTAATTAATTTGGCTAACACAGAACATTACATTCAAAATTATGTATCTATTTTAGTAGTTATGAATTTCACTCAATAGATGAATTAAATTGTAGGAAAAGCTGTGGAAATTCCAAATATAAAGAAAACAAATTCAAAAATTTTGTGGATGGTCAGGAGACATGACAAATATACTCATGGACAAAAAAATTAGCGCACCAAGAAATAATTGCGGGATCGTAACGAAACCTGCAATGAAGGTACATGTCGGGGAGATATGCAAATGATTAGAAATGCAGCGTGATTGCGCATTACATATAGCCGGTAGAGGGTGTTGAACATCGTACTCTGTGGAGTATAAAACAGGTAACCAAAGCTTGTTTGAGTGTGCTGAATCATTTACAAAGGAAGAGCTGAGGTAGACATGCCATTACGCCGTGTTCGAAGACAGTATATGCAGTTGTCGCAGTTTGAGAGAGGGAGAATCGTCGGGATGATGGAAGCTGGGTGGTCAGCTAGGCGAGTAGCTCGTCAATTAGGCCGCTCTGATTGTGTTGTGAGGAGGTTTTGGGACCAGTGGACCCGAGAGATGTCATGTACACGAAGACCAGTCGTCGACAGCCCTCGACAGACCAGTCGTCGAGAAGACCACCACATAGTCAGAAATGCACGCGTACAGCCAACTGCTTCATCGGCCGCCGTCCAGGCACAGGTAGCACCTTCACTAGGGGCCGCTGTGTCTTCTCGAACCATACGAAGGCGCCTGGCTGAAGGACAGATAGTATCGCGGCGCCCATTACGTGTGCTGCCCTTGATGCCCACCCATCGACGCCTCCGTTTGGAGTTTTGCCGTGCACGAGGAAACTGGACTGCAGCGGAATGGAACCAGGTCGTCTTTAGCGACGAATCCAGATTCAATCTCGGCAGTGATGACAATCGTGTTCGTGTGTGGAGAGCCCGTGGTGAACGCTTCAATCCTGCCTTTGCTGTACACCGCTCCCACAGCTGGTGTGATGGTATGGGGTGTCATTGCCTACAATACACGGTCACCCCTAGTATTGTTCCGTGGCACCATGACAGCCCAGCGGTATGTTCATGAAATCCTGCAACCACATGTGTTGCCACTCATGCAACGGCTCCCAGGAGCCATTTTTCAACAAGACAATGCTCGGCCTCATACGGCAAGGGTGTCACAAGACTGTCTCCGCACTATTACTACCCTTCCTTGGCCTGCCCGATCCCCAGATTTGTCTCCAATCGAGCATATCTGGGATCATTTGGGACGACGAGTTGGGCATCCCACGAGTTTGAACGAACTAGAGGCAAGGTTACAGCAAATATGGAACGAAATGTCTCAACACATCATACAGAACTTGTATGACTCAATGCCCGATCGTATCGCATCGTGCATTCACGCTAGAGGGGGTCCAACGAAGTATTAACTCCTCCGTTCTTTTGCCTTTTTCTCTGAAATAAATTATCCTTTTTCTTTGATTTTCTAATCATTTACTTATATCAAAGTAGTCGTTACGTATGTAAATTTTCGTTTCATTTTGAAGACTCCTTCTTGGTGCGCTAATTTTTTTGTCCATGAGTGTAGATGGAAAGCATTAAGAAAGCTGGAACTATATAACTAGTCCATTGATCAAAACCCATAAGGGATAATGGATAGTCTAGCATTATGATATACAGATACTAACTCTGAAAGTACTTATTTTTCATAAGATGCAAGGAAATAAGTTATTTTGATTAGTAAGCAGAAAAAAACACTTTACATTTTTTTGAAAATTACTGATTTACTAAATATAGATAATCTGCACAAGATACAAAAGCTATTACGATGTTAGGTTGTTCAGAAAATAATGACTAACTAGCCGGCAACTGTGCTTTGCTCTGGAAGCCTTGTATACATAACGTAAAAAAAAAAAATATTTTTATTTTATTCAAAATATTTATAAATATATTTTATTCAATATTTATTCAAAAAACCAATTTACAGCATGTAAACTAAAAACTGAAACTCAGAACTAAAACTAAATTAAAGTTCAATTTCTAAAAAAAATGCATACAGTACAATATTGAAATCCATTTATAACAGTCAAAAATTTGCGTAGTTGAGTCAATCATGGGTTTCTGGAGCTGTGCAAAGGAATCAGTGCATCCTAGGGCCTTAAAATATAGTTGTAACAAAGTTGCCCACCCCCTTCCTGTTTACACTTCTTTTGACGCGAATATGGAAAATTCGTTAAATATGTATCTTTTAGATATGTGAAATTTTGTATTTCCACCTCAAGCAGTTTCGGAGAGACACATACATTTCAAGAAAGCTTGCTCTCCCGTTTACACCCCTTAGTCTGGATCAGGGTTTTTGTTGTTCATGCATTATTCTGGGATGCATATGAAACTCTGTGCCAAATTTGGTAAAGATCCATCCAAAGAAATGGCAATGTTGTTTCAAGACAAACAAACAAACTTTCGTGCTTATTATATATAAGGAGCATTAAAAAAGAAACGAGCCGGAGGCCGAGGAACAGAAACCAGAATGTATGTCAGAAGTATTGGCCCTGGCTGTTGAGGCACTTGTCCCACTGCGATACAAGGCGATGAATGGCTGTCTCGTAAAATTCCCGGGGCTGCGTTGTGAACCAGTTCCGCACGTACTGCTTGACGTCGTCCGAGGTGAATCGTTTGCCCCTCAGAGCCTTTTTTAGGGGACCAAAAATGGCGTAATCGCAGGGAGAGAGGTCTGGACTGTAAGGAGGGTGATCGAGAACCTCCCACTTGAATTTCTGCAAGAGTGCAGTGATTGTGTTGGCTGTATGGGGCCTTGCATTGTCATGGAGCAGAATGACCCTATGGGTGAGCTTGCCTGGTCATTTCGATTTGATCACTTGACGAAGGGTGGTCAAGGTTTGCGAGTAACGCTGGGCATTCACTGTTGTCCCGTGGTGCAGGAAGTCTATCAGAAGTGGGCCGTCTTGGTCAAAGAAGAACGTCAGCATAACCTTTCCTGCACTTGTGTGGATGGCCTTGGATTTTTTTGGTGGTGGTGACCCTGGATGCTTCCACTGGAGACTTTGTCGTTTTGATTCTGGTTCGAAGTGATGACAACAAGACTCATCTCCAGCCACCACTCGTGCCAGGAACTCATTCCCTTCTCTGGCACAGTGCTGCAGATGATCAATACAGTGGGCCATTCGACATGCTTTCTGTTGAGGTTGAAGACTGTGGGGCACCCATTGAGTGCACACTTTGCGCCAGTTCAATCTTTTTGTAATGATGGTGTGAACACTTCCGATGTTCAATTCAACCTCGTCGGCGACGTGTTTCACTGTAACTCAGTGGTCCTGGGTAACGAGTCCATCAATCAGCATCGGTAATGCGGTGTGGTGTTCCAGGCTATGCATCATCGGCTAACGACACCTGTCCTTCCCTGAAGCGCTTGTGCCACGCCTTGACCCTTGCAAGGGACATGCAGTGTTCACCATACACTTGTGACATTCTTCGATGAATGTCCGTTCCCCCTACTCCTTCTGCTGTCAGAAAACGAACAACACCTCTTTGCTCTTCTTTAGACGCCTCCATTGCACTGTTTCACTGCTTACAACGTGAATGACCTCGTTGGACGATTGACGTACACTTCTGCTAGCTTTTAGTCACGTGACTTGCACCCGTGACCCTCTAGCGGCAGGCTGTGAACTTCCGCACTCACTTGTGTCCGAACCAATCTTGGTTACACATGCAACGATATTATCCTTCTGTCACCGGTTCGCCCATTACACACTCTGGCTCGTTTCTTTTTGAACGCCCCTCATAAATTTCAAACATACATAAACTTTAGTAATTATGCAAATTATTCAAAATAGGAACTTTCTGCTAATATAAACTTTTACCAATGAGCAGCATGTTTATTGATACTTTCTCTCTTTCATACATACCTCTCTTAAGGTTTTGTACTATAAAAAGTTCCTGAATATATTCTCTGCTCCTGCTCTGTTGCCAATTTTTTTTTACATAAAAAGTTATCCTAAAATAATTTTACACTGTAAATATAGATAATCTGTGCAAACAAGGTACAAAAGCTTAAATGCTTCAAAAATTGGTAATCAGTAGGTGACAAGTGTGCAGAATATAGTGGATGTAATGATGCTGTTGAGTTTCTGAAGCTAAATTTAAACACATTATCACCGAAAATTATTATAAAGCAAAACTGAATCTCTTTGATTCATTAATGCTAGTTATTTATCATGCAATTCTCTATATATTATTTCCGATTACTAGCAGTTATCATCTGCAGACATATTCCTACATCTTTGAGAAAACAATGCTGGATAACATATCTGATAGACTACCTTGCAATAATCAAAAATCTTCTATTGGTCAACTTTGACTTAGGAAAGAACTTTGGAGCCTGACATCGGTTAAGCTATGGTCTGTATGCTTTTGTGACAGTATTCATGCACCATTAATTTGCTGTTTGGTAGCTACATTTGTCATGTTTTCACAGAATTGTTTAAGCTAGTGCAAATGCAAAGCTTTGAGAAAAAGCAACAGTGAACATAATAATTTGCTTGTTATTTTATTATTCCTTGGGTTTTCCCAATTCTCTTTACATTAAGCATTGTATTATAGAAACATAACCAATGACACAGACAGGTCAATTGTAACTAAAGATTATTAGTAAGTAATAATACTAAAAATGTGACTTGTCAATCAAGAAGGAAAAAAAAAATCTTAAAAAGAGAAAAATCCAAGTAATTGTTCTTACTTCTCTAGCTTCTAAAGTATCAACCAGCAGTACTTTATATGGTGTATCAGGAACCGAAAATGAGGGGTTTTCTTCATTAGGGTCCTTATGAAGAAAAACATTAAAATATTTATAATTATTATGATTTTTCTTCATTGAAAACACTGTAATGAGTACAAAGAGTTTAAAATTTTTAAAAGATCAAAACCAATACAGAACATTCAATTACAACAACAAATGACTTACAAGCTATATCAAAAAATGAGACCTTTGTATTCAAAAGTGACATCCTAGTACAGTTGTTGCATGCATAGTAATGATCATCAACCAGGACCAGTCACAAGTGAACAATCAAGGTCAGAAGACTTCATATTGATGTCTACTGACAACAACATAGACTTGTAAATCATGTTTATTCTAAAATTAAAGTAAGTATTTGGCTTTCATTATATTTTTTTAACTACAGTAAGGCACGTAGCCGGGGGGGGGGGGGTCCGGACTCCCCCCCTCCTTTTCAGGGAAGAAAAAAAAGATAAGAAAGAAGTGTGTATGTGTAATTGATAAAATTCAAAGAGCCTACTCTCGCCATAAATGTTTAGTATTAAGATCATTTTATTTTTAAATTTACAGAAAGCAAAGTCATTTATAAAAAATTAATGTAATGGTTCCACCCCCTACCTTAACAAAATTCTGGCTACATGCCTGCTACAGTTGTTCTAAGCTCTTAATAATTTCATATTGGAAAAAAACCAAAAAAAAAAAAAACCCAACCCTGCTGAAACCGAAGCAGAATGTACAAAATGATTTAAAATTAAAACTAAAATATAAATCAGCAACAAAATTCAGCAGTTAGAAGAAAAATCTAATTAGACCCATAAATCTAAAAACAATCTAGATCAATTACAAAAAAAGTATCTTTCTACAGGTCAGGTAAACTTTCAAATTAAATTTTGTTACATCTTTTTTTCAAGCATTTTTTTTGTAACATAATATAGTTCAGTGTGATGTTTATGATGATGAATGCTACTACAATATAAATTATTAAATTTTTAAAATAATATATAATCAAAAAATGCCACTAAAAATGTAAGAAACATTTCAATACTTACAAGTTCTAATGATTTTGCAAGCACTTGCATGATATCCAACATAGTTTTGAGAACTTTTCCATTCCACAACAAGAGAGGGAATCTATAAAAATTACATCAACTTAATCAGAGCTTCTAAATCCTCAAGAAAAACTTGTTGAATTAATGTTCATACTGATGTCAATAAATCGAGACTTTATGTTTACTGAACAAAGTTGGCTTCAAACTTAATGTCAGAGCTATCTTTGGGGGGGAAGAAGTTTGGGCGACAGTAGTTACAGACCTATTAGAAACTCTAGTAGAACTTGCTCTCAGAATTTTTATATATAGAGTGATTTCAAAAGTTGGGCCAAAAATCTGGCCTTAGGTTCTACTCATTAAAACAAACAAAAAAGGTCAAATAAGCATGGATCCGGAAATGAATAGTTTTCGCGAAAAACATAATTTTCATTATTCATTGTATAGTTATAAGAGTCAAAACACATCATGGAAAAGATTTTATTTCCTCATAATAAATGTTCAAAATGCCCTCCATTGGCTTGCATGCATGCTTCACCTCGCCTTTTATTGATAAAGAAATTCTTTCACAAATCCTGGGATTTTGCCGTATTTCCAGAAAGCAATTAGTTATTTGTTCTCGCAACTTGTCCCGACTGTTGATTGGACTGGAATTAACTAAAATATCCCTAAATACAGAAATCCAGAGGATTAAGATCAGGTGAGCACAGAGGCCATCGATGTGTTTTATCGCATCATAATATGCCAACAAAAAAACAAAACAAACATACAATGAATAATAAAACTACGTTTTTTGCGAAAACTATTCATTTCTGGACACATGGTTATTTGAACTTTTTTGTTAGTTTTAATGAGTAGAACCTATGGCCAAATTTTTGACACCTTTTGGAATGTATATATTTAATGATTTCACCTGTCGGCACCAGGGAGTATTGAGAGATATGTTAGTGGAGCTGGTACAAAAATGAATGGACATGATTATGAACAATATGTTCATCCACAAAAGGTGTTCAAAGTGGCGACAGGCAACAACAATGCTTGCATGACAGTATCGAAGCATTGATTGCCGTACATGTTCAAAGATTCCTGGCATTTCAGGAACATTTGCAGCGGCAACAGCGATTCTTACGAGTTTCTTCAGAGTCAATGGGAGTCTCATACACGATGTTCATGTGTTCCCAGAAGAAGAAATCGAGGCATGTTAAGTCGGGTGATCTTGGTGGCCAGGTGACTGGTCCACCCTGGCCTATCCATCGGTCCCCAAACATATTCAGATAATCCTCACAGATACATATAAGTAATTTCAGCATTCATAAAATGTTCCATGTTAAATAATAACATATCTGATTAAAGATGCCTGCATCCCTATTCTTTTCCACTTGCAGAAGACTAAACAAACTACACCAACATACTACGTGACTATGCAAAGTGTCGTCGAATGACGTAATGGAACGTATATTTAATTCTCACGTATATTTACTGTTGTGATTGCATTATGCAACACTGTGATTTCAGTCTGTTCTGCCTGTTTGCTGGGGTACATCGTCAACCTGTATCTCTTTCAATGTCCCCTGAACCAACAGATGAAGTCAGTTTTAGTATTTCTAAAATAACTATATTCATACAGTATCAACCATAAGAGTCTCTGTTTGCACATGGGGTGGGGGGTGGGGGCTAAAAATATAGGCTTTAATGTTTTAATGACATCCGGACTAGTTGAGACTGGATGGTCAGCCCAATGCTTGCCTACCTTAACTTCTGGTAAAGAAACCCAGTTCCCATTTTACAAAAGGAGAAATAACCAAGGAAAAATCCCTGACCTCTGCCAGGTATTGAACCTGGCTCCTCTAGCCTGCAGTCCAGTGCAATACAACTAGACCACCAGGTTCACATTAATAAGTAGGGCAAATGTGTGAAGAACAAAATAAATAATCTTTCTATATACATATTTCAGGAATTCTAAAATAAAAAGTAAAAGTAAATGCAAATAAAACTAATTAAAAATATAAGTATATACACTGAAATACCAGAAAAACTGAGACACCTGTCTAGTAACGCTTAGGTCCTCCTTTCAATCGGATTGCTACAGCAACTCTATGAGCCCTCTGAAGTACTGTGCAGATAATGTACACTATGTCTCCTCAATAGAGGTCCACATTTCCATAATATTTGCCAGTGCTGGAAGTCTGGCACTGATAGCACATTGTACTGAATTCCACGTGTCTATTGGGTTCAAATCTGGTGAGCAACTGGGCCAACTCATTATGTCAAACTGAGGAATGCTCCTCAAAGCTATAATCTGTTGACTGCAGACCTGTGTGGTGGTGCACTGTCCTACTGAAAGGTCTGCTCCCATCTGAGTGAATGAATGATATATTTCCAGTCATCTTGCATCCAATGGCAGTGTTTAAGAGCCCAGGAGAGGCACAGAGTACTGTGCTGTAGGTCAGCAATGGGACTCAAGTGGGCCATTAGCTCCTGTTCCCCAAAGAAGAAAGAGTATTGTCTGAAAGCTTATGTTATGCATGGCTCCAGCATTGAATTGTTGCTATCTGCTGCAAATGTCACATATCAGTCAGATGTTACAATGCATGCCATACAACACTGTCCATGACTGTCCTGAGTTTTTCATCAGTTGCAGCAGTGTTGCATACTGGATGTTTTCCCTGATGTTATATAGTTGTGGTATACACCCTTGAAATTGTTGCACGTGAAAATCCAAATTTAGAGTTGATTTGTAGATAAAGTGACTCCTCTCTAGGACACCTATTATCCCATCTTGTTCAAAGTTTCTTAAATCGTGATGCGCTGCCATTATCACTGCAATTATATGACTAAGGAATAGCAGAGATATCTGCCTTATTTGCACTCCAATTGTGGAAGACCCCATTTAATGCTTGATGTGGTAGCAAGTACTGGAAATGGAAGTGCCTATCAGTTTTTCTGATACTTCAGAGTATATAATGTTAAAAATGGTGATCTGTAAATCTTAATTACTAATCCTGACTCAATTGGATAGCTCTGTAAGGCAGGATAAAATATTAAAAAAAAAATTCTAGAAATAATCAAAAATAAAGCTTACCGATCAACTAGAGAAGATAGATATCTATCAGCCACATGCCTTATTTTTGGATTAGGATGATTAAATTTTACCAATAGAAACTGCGAATGGTTTTCTAATTCTCTTTCTCTTGTTTTGTCTCGAGGCTATATTATAATAAATATTCTTATTATTAATTAGAACAATGGTTTCAATGCAAAAGAAATGTATTTAATTTATATGTGGCTTACTTAATAAACAATTTTCATTTGTTTTGTTAACTGTTCAAAATTTATAGCAAAAAAAATAAAATTCAAAACAGCATACTACAAAACTTAATTTATTTCATCATTTAAGCAGTGAGAAACATATTACTTGGTATCTTAACTGTTGTGAATAAGTCTATAGTTGATAATGGAAACTGCAGACCAGAATATTGGAAAAGCTATTTTTCCCCACCTCATACTTATTGACTACAGAAAGTGTCAAAAGGATCAAGATTACTATCATGAATGTACAGCTACTGCTTAGCACAAAGATTTTGAATCTAGGGCTGCAGTAAATGCTCTCACTGTTGTTAGATTTTGATCAACTTTATCAACTGGCTGATGATCCTTAATAAGGATGAAACAGCTGCCCTAGATTCGCCATGACAACAACTCAATGTGTGCCTGTGAAAATTTTGTATTTTTACCCCCCACTGATTCTTAGTCCTACACCAATTGACTTTTTGGGATTTTGACTTATCTTCGTGACATATCTACAGAACTTCAGTAACTATCTTTCTCTACTTTGCTTTTTAATCATTGGACTACCCTCATCATTTGTAAGTGACATTGCAATTTAGTCAATAATATTCTACTACAAAAATTTACTGATATCAGATCAGTTGCAACAAGTGATTAAGCTTCTTCAGAGGACAGGATTCAGCAATACTGTCTTTCAGAAAAGCTTAGATTTACATCAAAATATTTGTTTCAAAACAAAATAAATTAGGTTTCCAATACTGAAGAAAGCAAAAAAACAAAAAAACTAATGTATTATTAATTGATAATTATAACTAAAGTCAGTTCAACAAGAAATGGATCTTTAATCAATGTCTTTGATCGTTACACAAATAAAATAAAGAGTTACAAACTACTACTAAAAAGTTGATGAAAGATTTACTGATATGGAAATTGATAAATTCAAACAAAGTTTCACTTAATTGAATGTCACGAAACTATAAACTACTATTCAAAAGTAACATAACAACAGGCATTTACAGAAAACTGTTTTATATGTATATACCCATGCTCAACAATTAAAGATAATTGTGATCCACAGGAAAATGTTGCACTGTACAAAGTGAATCTTCATGAAAACTACTCCATACTTCTGCTGGACCAAAGACAATTTATTCTCCCTTAGATATATGGTAGCACCATCTGTACTACAACTGTTCTTCAGCACTAGATGCGTCATAGTCAGACAAGTTAGAGCTGCCAAAATCGAGCATGTGCTGTGTTATTCTTTGATATAATAATGCTATACCATATGACTATGGCTTAGCAAATTCATATTGATAATGTTATGCAAGCAGAATCATAAGGCTACTCGTGGCTGGTTAAACCAGATGGCACTGTCACACAGTGTCATTTCTAGAATCAGATAGAGATTTTAAATATGATAGAACTGTCAGTCAATGCTTCAGCACAGTACATCCAAGGATTACAAAGGCAGAACATGACTTGTTATTTGCCACTAATCAGATGATGCCAGATTACTGTAAGTTCACAGATCTGTCAACATCCCATACATGTTGGAGTGCAGTTCATAGAAGAGCTTAGTCTGGTGCAGATGACAAGTAGGACTGACAACCCATACCCTCACAGAGCTGCACTAGTGGATGACTATCTGGAAACACAGAGGATATCTGGCAATCACAGTGGCCAGCATGACCTTCCTGTTTAAATTCAATTGAATAAGCATGGGGCATACTCAGGAAATGTGTTGCCGGACATTGTTTATCATCAAGAACTCTCCAGGAGCTAAGAACAGAATTGGTGCAAGAGTGGTACTCCATTCCACAACAGCTTCATAGTTTGTATTGAGTATACCAATGCACTGTATTGCTTGAGTCACTGTGGTGGGCTATCGTACAGCATATTGACAATTTTCTAAACTATTAAATACATTTGATATGACATGGGGTTGTACATTGCTATTTAGCTCTAAGGAGCTGCTTTTCTTTTATACTGACCACATTGGCACTGCCACATATTCAAATGTACTTATATGCCTTACACACCTTTACAAACAAACCAGTTTGTAAAGGTGTGTAAGTCATACATAAATAAATACACATCCCAGTACGTGTGTGTGTGTATTTATAATGATACGTCTGCCTATCTATCTATATGTACAATATATTAGAATGTCTTCCTATAAGTACATGTATAAGCAGGTAGTTACTATATAAATCAAAATGCATCTGCATATTACAAAAAATAATGTACATATTGCCAAGAAATTTCAAGTAATTACAGGTACCGAATTGTTTTGATTTATTACTTTCCTTTTGGACTTTTACAATTGCTGTTTCTTATTCTATTATATAACTAGGCATTCTATGGAAGAATTAGTTAAATTGAAAAGTTTTCATTTTCCTCTAACCTTTAACTAACAAACACCTTTTCTATCAAATAACTAGTTATTGTATAAATATATATTTATATTAAATATATCTTATTATATAAATATATACATACTAAAAAAAATTTTTTAGAAGCAGTTATATTTACCTTCGAAGATATTACATCTAAAAATATGTTAAACACCTTTCCACTGATACATGATATACAAGACCACATTCCTATAAATTGAAAACAAACACATTAAACTTATTATAATTAGTTAATAGTAACTAAACAGTGTCTCAAACTAACTAAAATCAAACCCAGTTTGAGTGATCATCCATGTCAGTTCAATATTACTGTAAATGTAACTTTATCAAATTAACTGATTATCCCATGATTCAAAAATTATGAATGACAGCAAAATATCAGCTTGAACAAGTATAAATATTCTCCCCCCCCCTCCCCTTTAAATACTTCCTAGTTATACAGTGTGATTACTTTAAGTACTAATTCAATGATTCTTAATTTTATGACTCCTCATTTTAGAAGGTTATTTTCAGAGTTACCCTGTAACCTAAATTATTTATCACTGTATTTAAGCTTCCTATCATAAATTTGGATTTCAAGCACAAAGTAAAAATTATCTAAGAATGGTAAATTATGAAAAATTATTAAATTTAAAAAGGAATAAATAAACATTTAAATTTCTTTTTTAAAGATATTCAACTATGGTGGGAAATTCTGGGTTTAATTTTGTAGATGGTGGGCTAAAAGTCACAATTGGAATATTGATGCTGTTATAAGATATTTGTACCAAGTAAAAAATGAACTATTCACATATGTTATGTCATAATAGTTTGTCCTGTTTCTGATAGGGTGCAGTTCAGTCAAGTCAGCATTCAGTGAAGTGTGTGTTTGTAAGTCATTGTTGTTTATGTGCTAGCTAGAAAAAATTTTGTTGCTGGTGTTGTCTTTCTGTTTCAGTCATAACAGAGGCAAGCCAATTCACAATTGAGAAGAATCCTGTTATTAGCATATGGGTTCAAGAAAAAAGACAAACTGATGCAACATATGAAGAAATCAGATAAAACTTTTTCATTGTTTTAGTAAACAGCTCCAAGTGAGACTAACATGCATATATTGGATAGGAAAACTTTCTCAAGTGGTTCTGTTTTGGATGCAAAACACAGTAGAAGGCCCCAATAATATGTCAATGATAAAGTCAGTGACAGTTTAGATGAATCATTTCTTTGTTCATTAAAGAAACTGATAAGGAAGTGATCGGCAGAAATGCCATTTCCAAGAAAGTCCATATGTTGTTTAATGAGGAAGGCAGGTTACCATGCATATGGACCCAGTTTTCTAAATGAATTAAGTGATCAAGATATGGATGTGTGTTTGAGGTATGTGGAACCTTATTGGCTGCTTTTCCCACCTAAGTGACTCGTTATAAGGTTTTGATGACAAATTAATGTGTGGTGTGTCTCAGCTCCCATTCTCAGAATGTTTATTTCATTACTCTGAAGAAAATCAACAACATCCCCCTCATGTTATGATATGGGCTGGAGTTACCAGTAAAATTATCATTGGGATTTTCAAGAAGTCTGTGATTGGTACATCGTATTTCAACATGTTGTTGCACTGGCTGTTCCCAGAAGTCGACAGAGTTGGTCTTCTTAATATCGTCATCCTTCAATAAGATGGGGCTTCAGGGCATTACTGGACCCCATTCATGAATGGCTGAGTGCCCAGGTTCCAGTGTCAATCGGATGATGTGAACTTCCCAAGTAATCTCAGAGAAGTTCTGACCTGACATGTGACAACTGGTTGTGGTCCTATGTCAAGGTAAAGCTTGGTGGGATTATTATGAACTCTGTTGCAGATTTACAAGAGATTCACCTTATGACAATCACTTCATCCCAGAAATGCCTTTATTTATTTATTTATTTATTTATTTTTGGGGGGGGGGGGGGGGGGGGGGGGGAGTGAGGGATGCAAATGGCAGCGAATCCAACTGACAAGACAGGTTACAATGCGTATTGACCTAGTTTTCTAAGAATTAAGTGACAGTCAGTACATGGAGAAGCTAGGAGACTGAGGGCTGCAACGACACCAGTATGGATGTTATTATTGTCATTACTTAACATATCTTCTTGAGTTTGATCAAGTTTTTGAATTGATTTTTGCATTTCATTATTTTGTAGTGCACCATATAAAACATCCGATGGTGACTTATGGCCTACCCTATAGATAATTCACCTCTTAGAATATTAGACAGTAGTTTTATTCTCTCTGACCATCATCTTCTGAAGTAGGGTCATCCCCCCCCCCTCAATAATAATGAAAGTCTTTTTCTTTATGTTAACTAATAAGGCAATTTAGGATAATACTTTAGGGCAATTTATGTAGGATTATGGGGAAAACGTAATATTAAGAGAAAAGTGACACAAAGTTTGAATGAGGCATTAACTAAACAGATTAAACTATTAAATAGATAGCTTTATCGTTATTCATAAGACATACTTTGTTGGTGTGGCACTTGGTATTTAGGTAATTACACACCTTTTGATATGTAAGGTATCACAGATGACATTACATTATGTCCTTACTGATTTATATTTTTTTTTAAGTAAATATAAAAATGTACTGTTAATTCCAAGGCAAATTTTAATTACTACATTTCATAAGTTTTAAGCAAAAAAGTAAAACTTATCAACAGAATTAATAGATAATAAAACATGATAGTGATACACTTTTGAAATGCCTCTGGCATTTTAGCATTGCAGCAATGAATGACTTCTAGTGCAATGTTTGTAGAAAACTAAATACAATTTAATTGAAATTAATTGAAAAGATTTACTGATCCAATCCCTAATGAATAAACAAATAGTTCAAGTAAGGATCAAGCAATTTAATTCAAATTCACTAACTGAAAATGTTATAAAATTGTAAAACTATTAATTCCAAATGAAAATTTCCAGGATTTTTATTTTAGAATAAAGTAAATTCTAAATTTAAAAAATCTGGTAACATACTGGTTGGAAAACTCTGATATATTATTATTATTATTATTATTATTAAAAAAAAAAACCACTAACCATCTTTATCTTTTTGAATTGCACTGTCTTCTAAGTATGAAAAGACAGAATGAAAGCTTGCTTCTCCCTGGGTACTTTGCACTCTGTAATAATTATAATAATAAAACTGAAACTATACTAGCAAATAACTACACATTATATTGCGACACATCTATTCACATGAACAAAATAATTGAACACAAGAGACCAGACATTACTGTGTTTGACAAAACATGATGAACAGCATTTATGATTGATGTAGCCATTCAAAGCAACAACAACATGTAATCAACTTATCACAATAAAAATAAAACGTCCAAATACTCCTCCTATCTTGCCAAAGAAATTCAAAAACATGACAAAAGTTCACACCTTTAAAATCATTATCTCAGCAACCACTCTAATCTTGAAGAATCTTCATCAGTCTTAAACTACTAATACTTCATTCAAATATAATCAAGCAAATGCAAAAAGCTACTCTCTTAACTACGTGTCATGTAGTTCATAAATTTCTATATGGGAACCAATTCATTATAAACCATAAAGCACCATATGACCTTTGTCTTGAGAAATTAAAAATCTCCAATGTGTAGTCATAAGAACTGAGCAAGACAAAATAATAATAATTCATTACGAATCATTAAAAATAAAAATTTTAAAGAAGCTGATTATTGTTCTATCATTTGATAAATCTACACCTTAATGGCAGGTCTACAATTTTTCCCCTTTAGTCTTCAGCTCAAATCAAAATGCCACACAGCAGTCGAATTCTCTTCTAATGCACTAATTTTAACAAAGTCAAAATGACTTTTCCTTTAAATATAGTACTTTCTTGTAATAAGTTTTGTTGTAGAATCTTTCTCCTGGCTCTGATAAATTGTCCAGTTTTGTTAAGCATCTTTATTTAAATGATAAAGCCCGACTATAAGCAGTCAGTAAAAGTTTTTTAATTATAATAGATAAGCAACTCAAATATCGACTGATTTCATAATTATGATAGTTGTATGTTGGATGTTGATCTCAACAGTAATATCTATTTTTTTTTTAATGTATTCTTAAGTAAATCACAATATAAATACTTTATTACTTAAATAACATCTTCTTATAACCTACACAACCGGTAATATTTCGTGGGTGTTAATCCACTTTTTCAAACCATCTATAAAAATGTTACGGTATTTGAAGATGATTTAAATCACAATACTTGAAAACAAAAATGCATACATACCTTAGTGATTCTAATCTGAAGATTGAAAGAAGATATGTACATTGTGAAAAACTCAGCTTATTCACTAACGGAGTTATTTCAGCTGGATGGCCTAGAAGACTTAGGAACTGAGTTCTCATTTCTCCAAGTTCTGCCTAGAATTGAAGAATCCCAATTATTGCAATACCTTTCTAACATGATATTTCTGGCTTTAACATTGTAAACGTATTTGATTTTTGAAGAAATACAATTTTCCTATCAGGAAACTCTACACTATTTTTTTTTTTTTTTTTTTTAGCTAACAAACAATTTCCAAATGAGATCATGACATTTAATTTATAAACAATCATGACTCAGTTGTTAAGTGCTGGTTATTACAATGTAGAGCTCTAGGATTTTAACCTTAACTAAAAATACACTTTTATTTGATATCCTGCAATTTATTTTTACGATTACTATTCCAACTACAATACTGGAATTTAAAAAGAGTAAATTTTTGACTAAAAGCAATATTATTGTAATTCTTACCATAGAAACACTATCGTTACTAATGACGGAATTATGCAGTAATTCTGAACGCAAAGAAGAAATTGATATTAAAAGTGGAGATTTGGTAGCAATCTCTCGAACTCCTTCATACCATTCTTTGGGCCAGAGTCCTAAAGAAAATAATGCAGTATACTATTTTATTGTTTAAAGAATAAATCATGCAATTAGACAGAAATATAAAATGGAAAAAAGAAAATGCTTAAATAACTTGTTACTAGATTCTTAGTTTTATTTAATAACTAGCTGTACCCGGCATGCCTTGCAATGCCACTCAAAGAAAGAAAGGGCCCGGTGTCAGTTGGGGGTGGGATACTTAGGTCTTTGTGTCACCTTCCACCCACCCAAGTCTGGTGTCCCTGCCCCCCATAGGGGAGCAGATTTTTCACTTTTTGCAACAGACTTGGGGGCCCGAGAAGGGGCCCTAAATATAAGGGGCCGGTGTTCTACTAATTCAGAAACCTTTGCGGGGGTGCGCACAAAAACTCACCAAAGTTTCATTGCAATCTTATGAATGGTTTAGGAATGCGTACGGGACAAACAAAGAAACATTCATTTTTATATACAGTGCAACTTGGATAATTCGAACGTCTTTAATTCCAAATCGTGGTTAATTTGAAGATTTCTCTTACTCCCTTGAATTTCTTATTAAATCAATGTTAAAAAATCGTGGATAATTCGAAGTTCAACTTCCTTAATTCGAAGTTTTTTATAAAAAATTTCGAACCATAACGACTTTTCGACGTTTCATCATTAAGAAATTCGACACGTGACAACTGAAATCCCCTTCTTGCCACCGTTCGACACATGACGATATTCGACACGTGACGCTTCAGACACCATTCGAGCCTACTGCTGTCAGTGTCACCATGTCTTTCAGTAAACCACGCGTGTACAAGAATTTAACGTTTGCTGAAAAGGTCGCCGTCATTCACGAGGTGGAAAAGGATGTGAAGAAGAAATGCCAATCCCTTCATCGTCGGAGGTGCTTTTTCATTTGGGCAAATTTCGTCGGTATATTGAAGGACAAACCAATGTAAGTGAAGCTGTTTTCCATTCACTAAACATGCTTGATGATTTTGCTAACCTTAAGTGACTGAATTCTACAAAACAATCAGACATTGCACAATGTTTTGAATTTTCTGTATTGAATGTAATATGTACTGTAGCTTACGTAATATAAATCTTATTTTGTTTACATACATGTAGTGTTTAAGTCTTTCATACCATGATCTTTTTGAATAAATATTTACTTATTGACAGAATAATCTTTTCAAGCATTCAGTGGACCTGAAATTAAAGTTAAAAGATGTAACTTGTTTAATTCGAAAACTTGGATAACTCGAAGTTTTGTAATGGTCCCTTCAGCTTCGAATTATCCAAGTTGCACTGTATTAAGATTTTAGTTGTTAAATATAAATGCTGTTTTCATTTATGCATGACAAACTTTGGCATTTGTAAGATTTTTTAAGTGAACCCATGATTCAAAGGCAAAAAACACACTAATGATTCAGTGACAAACATTACTTATGTTATTTTTTATTACTTATACTTATAATCCTAACATTTTTTGCTGCTGAAAGAGTCTAAAACTTTAAAATCAAAAAGTTCCCAATATTTTGGCCAGCAAGTATGGATAAAACAAACCTTTTGGTACAATAAATAGAATATTTCTTAAAAATATATACCAGTATACAGTATTCATTATCATATTGGTTCATAAACAAATGTGGCAAATGCACTAAATCTTTTGTAGTATTTCCTTATATACTTATCAATTTACGAAGTTTTGTAAATAAAAAAGAATATTACTTTAGACCTTTCTACAACTTTTTTTGTTATTACTTTCATCACAGTTAAACTACAAGCTTAAAATCTAAAATGGATTCTATTACTACTAATTTGAGGGCTTTTACATTGATATCTGCAATATGACTCCTAAAACTATATATATAAATTCTCCTGCTTGATAATTTTGCCAGGCTCTAATGTTTACAATTACAAATCTTGAAAGTTACTACACTTTCAAGTTCGTAATTTACTTAAATAAAGAAACTTGTTACCCAAGAAAGAAATCATTTTCTATTAAAAAATTGATAAAACTCACTGCTAAATTTAAAATCATAAATAATATAAAAAGTATTGTATGATTGTAGTTTTGAAGATGTATTTTGCCAATCCCTTTTAATATTAATGTAATAATAATAATAATAATAATAATAATAATAATAATAATAATAATAATAATAATAAAACACATTATCTTTTTAAAAGAAGTAATCAACTTAGTTTGAAAAGACAACAGAGATGTAACCATTAAAGCTATTTTAAAAATGTTTTATCAGCAGAACAGCATACTGTGCATCATGCTAACACTTACGAGAGTCTTCTGATGTAAATCCCATAACAACACAATATAACCAAAAATCTCGAAATAGTTTATGAAGTCTTGGTTTTGGATTTTGAATAGGAGGAAGACGTCTAACAAGCTGGGGGAGAAAAAATAGTAATTTTATTTAATAAAAGCAGGATTTCAGCAAAGTTCATCTTGCCTCTTATTTGATATAAAAGATAACAATGAATATTTAATTTTATTTTCTTATATTAAGAAATATCTTATTTACATTATCGAATAAAAATACACCACGCAGAAAGAAAAAGCAATTTCTAGAAAAGGAGCAAAATTCAAATAATTGAACTATCATCAGAATTTAGACAGGCCACTGACATTATCTAGCCCGCAGGACAAGTGGGCCCTACATTTGATAGTTACTTGTTAGAATAGGACATTCCATATAGTTTGAAGGCTTATTAATATAGCAAAGCATACGAAATTGCAACTACAACTTTGAGAGATGTTTGACAACTGGGTTACAGAAGGCCAGCTGATTATCAGTCAACGGTGGCATAGTTATCAAAAGGAGCACACAACATTCAATCAGGTTCTAAGACCCTTTGGCATATGAAAGACAACAAAGCCCAAAAGATCATGCAATTGTTACTAGTAAACTCTATGTGCTACTGTATTAGTTTCTAGTTACTATATTAGTTTTTAGAAGCATCATATTACTAAAAACTAATGCCTTGGATACAAGGCATTAAAAACCAATTCTACAGGTTGAGATAAAGCTGTACAGCAACACTACAGGATTGGTGCAGGAATAGAGCCAACTGAAAGTGTAAATGATACTGCAAAGGTACATAAAAGTTATGTTTACAGCTAATGACAAATATATGCATGTGTGGAGGTATTTACAGTGATATGAGCTGCTTTATTCTGTAGTTAAAAGTATAAATAAAAATACCTGGTTTAATGTGCGAATTGCAACAGATAAGATGGCCATGTACTTCTAGTCAATGTCAACAGCACTCTGAATGCCTAAAGGTATGCTGACTATCCAAATTCTCTAAATTTTTTTCCCCAGATGTCCTTTTCAATAAGACAATACCGCACTGATAATATAAATCTCAAAGGGACTTTTTTCCATGATCTGAAGTTCTTTTCTAGTCTGCCACATCTTCAGATTTACTCATATTGAATGTTTCTTAGAAATGTGGAGATAGTGCCAGCTGAACAAACCCACATCCTATCAACACTGAATGTCACTGTGGGACAACCATTTTAAATACATGGCTGACTTTATACCCTACGATTGTATCAGGCATTTGTTCAACTAAATGTTATAATGCATTGCTGCTTATATGGGATCAATGTATGGATTCTACTTCTTTTAGATCTTTGTGACACTATAGCATTAAATTGCATTCATTTGTTCTGATACATAAATCATGTTCTGTCCTATTACACTTCCACATACCATTTCTAATAAATCCATCAACTCTTTTTCAAATGGCAATTTCTTTTCAATAGAGTATATAATGTAAAATTTATTCAAACTAAATTCACACTACTTCATCCAAAGTATAAGACATAAAATAATTACTTACTGTTGCTATAACAGGAATGAGAATTCCCAAATTGCCTGCACTACTGGATGCCTGAATTTGAAAAATAAAATAAAATAAATAAATAAACAAAGACACTCTTAAATGTTGGGTATCAATAACTAACAGTGGTTGATTAATAAAGTAAATTAACAATCAGTAAGTAAAAGAAAATCAAATCCACTTTAGTTATATATTCTCCATCTTTGACTTGTCTCGATCATGCTTTCAAATTCTGTCTAATAATTTCTCTAAGTTTGTTCTGATACTGTCCTGTTTTTGAATTTTTTCCCTGAAGATAATATTCCAATGATTTTAATAGATGATAATCATTTGGTTGTGGCAAAATTTTCCAATCAAAATCTTGGATCTGTAGTTGTTTAGCTCTAGCATTACATCATTATACTTCATCTTTTTGCAATATAATCCTTCTTCTGTTGACAAGTAACGGCTTTTTTTCTCAAGTAAAGCTAGATGCAAATAATCAAACTATTGCAGTACAATTTGGTTTAGAAATAAATCTTAAAATAAATAATTCCATGGATGTACCACTAAACACTTAATAATAGTATCTTCTTTGGATGAAGACCTGCTTGAGTTGGAATCAGTGCCTTGATAGTGTAAGTCATTTTCTTTATCTCTTCTAATTAATTATAAGATCCAGTGTTTGTCTCCTCTAATGATTCTGCTGAAGCATGTGCTGTTTTCTTCATGAATTAACAATGATCACACATTTAAAACAGCTTACATAAACCATCAAGTGCATGAGAGATCTGAATTCCCACTTTATTCACTTTTTCAATTTTCTTAGTCCCTGTAAAGCAGGCATGTCAAACTTGTTTTGCAGTAAAGGCCACATAAGTCATTCCGCATTAGGCCAAGGGCCACATGTTTTCAATATTAAAAAAATAAGCAAAAATAGGACAAAAAAGGACATTAGTTTCTGAATGGAAAATATTTTACTGCATTTATTTACATAAAAAAGAAACACACACACACACAACTGCAAAAGAAATTATACAAAATTTACAACAAAATTAAATCTTTATATTATTATGTTATTTTTTTTAGGACACTTGGCACCGTTTTCCACAAAGCAAATCATCATAATTTGGTTGAATGTCATGGAGCTGATATTCAATAATTTTCAAAATTGACGATATTGTTACCTGTGGAACTGGCCACTTCCCCCCCTATCTTTTTTTGTTGGGTTCGACTGTCGCTGACTCCCTGGTGAGAAGAATAGGTTCAACCAACCCAATCTCCCTTGCGGTAGTGGACTCTGTCGGAGTGAAAGGGAGGCAGCCGGCGGGCATATAGAGCAGCACAGAGAGCTGCAAAGGTAGTTAGCCAGAACCAGAGGGAGCCATCAAATCGTTAATTTGAGATCTGTAGTTATCGAATTTTCTTTTATTGAATAAATTCTCTGATTTTTATTTATTCTTGCTAAAGTCGCACTTTGTTCCCCAGCCCCACTGAACCTTTGCAAATGTTCGGTAGCAATATAAGCTTATCAGTTAATATTAACCTTACTGGAGTTCTGTTATTTTTTATTAAAAGAAAATAGTTCCTCATATAAATATGTGCTCCTGAACATAGCCAGTATACATGTAACAAAAGATAATCCTTTGGGAAACTGATCCGCAGGTAAATAAGTGTAAAATTCTGGGATTTCAACTTCCATATATCTAGCTTCAACAAAGACACATTGGATTTAATTAACTCTATTATTAAGTTAGCATCAACAATTTCAACATGAATGGACAGAGGCAAAGTAAAAAGACATTCACAGTTCTGGAGAGCTTTGCTCACTCCATCTTCAATGGAAAAAATAGAGGGATGGCACAAACACATGGAATATAACAAAAATATGGTGGAGACAGTGAGGGAATGAAAAGTTTCTGCATGAAGTGGTGGTGTTCTTATTGTGGTGTGATAAGGGTTTGGCTTCTTGGAAATTGGAGGTGTGGCCTCTGACTATCTGAAACAAACCAGCAAAAACTTCTTCACAAGCCTCACAAAATACAGAAATTTATTTCACATCAAAGAACATGCATGCTCTTACATAGTAAGCCACTACAACAATACATGCCACACCTTCAACTTCCAAGCAGCCAAACCCCTACCACATCACAATAAATTCACACTCTGCCTCCTTACAGAAACTTTTCATACAATTCTAACATCAGTGGGCAAATCACCTGCCTATACTTTTAATTAATTAAATTTTCCTCTCTGTCCCCATGTTTTTGTGTCATCCTCCATGTTCATGCAGTCTCTCTCTTGTTCCTCTGAAAATAAAGTGTGCAATGCATTACCCATGCACTTTCTTAATTGCTTATTTACTAATGCATATTAAGCCAATTGTATATAATACAAAAAATTATCTTTTATACAATAAATTGTTATTACATTGAAATTTACCTTTAGAGCTCCTGGAGTTCTGTCACTTGCCCTTTTGCCTTCAAGACCTAATTGGACAAATAATTCCAATAAACGGACTAGAAGTTCATTCATTTCTGCATCACCTTGAAGATTGGCTGCTATATTTGCTAGAGCATTAATCACTGCTAATGAAACATGTCTGGATGAAAAAGAAGAAGAAAAAAGAAAAAAAAAAAAAAACACAATCAGCAATTTAAGATATGGGAAAAATAAAAATTCATAAATATTAAAATAAGTTTAAATTTATAAATACAAACTAATATAAGTTAACTTAATGAAAAAGCTAAAATGAAAAAGGCAAGGTGTAAAAGAAAAAGGAAACAAAAAATAATATAAGAAGGATTTTATAACACTAAGAAAAAAAAGTATTTAAAAATTGCTTATAAATGCAGTAAATAAATATACGGTAGAGCCCCGAATATCCGCGGAATTGGGTGGCAAGGTTACCGCAGATAGTAAAAATCGCAGATAACCCAAAAAAAGACTAAAAATGAGGTGTAAACATGGAAAAACATATTTCAGCATAAAAACTACGTTTTATTATACAAAAAACATAATATGCAAAACTTTTAAAATATGTACAGTACAGCAGAAACCTTTCTGCAGGTGCAAGAGCCTGCCACTCATCTACAAATTCCCTGAAGGCCTATAGGATTACGATGCACAATAAACCTGTCAGTAATTTTCGACCTTCGCACTGTAGGGCCTATTGTCCTTTCTCTGTTGTTGGCTTGGATTAAAATTGGTTTTTCTGAGGTCCGTAATTAAAAAAAATTTTTGCGGCACTTGTGGATAATCAGGGCTCTACTGTACTATCTTATTTATTTAAACTGTGTTTATAAATCTGTAGTAGTTAAAATTAAGGAAATTGCTATAACCTCTAATTTTCCTTCCATAAACTTGTAAAACAAAAGCACATTAAAAAATAATTTGAGACCAACCTTTAGAATAACTGATTTCACTGAAAACTTAACAGAAGTTTGTCATAGGTTATTTTTTTTCTCTGATTAGTGTTTTTTCCTTTCTGTTTTTCTGTTGGTTCATGTGTACTGTACTACCTGTTAATTCTAGTTAATTTTATTTTACTTTTTCCTTCATTGATCCACTCACTTTCTGTTTTAATATTTTTGTAAATATGTATTGTAAGTTTATTATCAGTTAGATGTTATTTATCTTACATAATTATTTACTCATTACAAACTTGTACTTATATATATTTCAATTTTAAGAAGTGCCATTAGTAAAAATATTAACTTATGTTCTCTGTATTGACACATTTTCCATTGAAAAATGGAGAAAGATGATAAATAAGGATGAAGTTGGAGCTGGATGGTAATGTTATGAAATCTATTGTTACCTCAGTGATTATAACCTATTAGAATGATGTTAAAGAGTAAATTGACTCATAAATTGACTTTTTGGTTTTTTGAGTGATGTTTTCATAATAATGTATGGTTTTAAAGAACTCTCATAGATGGATACCATTAATTATTTCAAATTCCCATCGAATGAAGGCAGATCTGTGTTTCACAACACTAATCATTATATCAACAGCTAAAATAGCACTATCAGGAGATGATAAGAATCACAAGAAACTATAGCATGCTACCAGTTTATCTCCAATCAATACAACAGGTTCATTAAGTTTCATTCAAGGTAAAATGATAGTTAAAGGCAATAATCTCTCAGAACTTTTTCACTGAGAAGGACTGATATCCTAGGCTTACAGATTTACTGAAATAGCCAGTCAAGCAATGGAAATGACTTCTCACCAATATATGGTGAGTTTGTTCAGTTAGGATGGTGTGTGCATCTGTTTTCCTTTTTTTGTTTTGTTTTGTTTTTTTGTCACAAGCTCATTCTTTATGATTGAACTGAAATCACACTTTTCCAATTAAGAAATATAGTCTTCTGTTAACATTAGTCATATCTTTTCAACCTTATTAGAACTTAAGACATATTGTTTGTTGTGTTGATTATCTCATTCTATCAATGAGAGTAATGAGCTTGAAAAGATTTTCACTGGGATAGAAGTGTTTGATAGATTTTACAGTACCAATATATAAAGTGATACAATAGTGCTAATGTAATTCTGTTAAGTGGATTGCCTCTTTATTATTTAACCAGCCTCAGAAACTATCATCTTAATACATTCTAGAATCAAACAATCAACACCAAAGCAATTGTCATTAATTTGATCTCTTAATTTTTTTTTTACTTAATAAACATATTACTCAGTTTTATTAAGTAAATATGTTAGAAATCAATAGAAGTCAAAATTTTTAGTGTTAAATGGTTGATTCAAGAATTTATTAAGATTACTTAACAACTATGCATTTCTTCAGGCCGCACGGCTGGCGTTGTCGCTAAGACACTGGCCTTTCACCTCTGAGTTCCGAGGTTCAGTTCTTATGTGGGTTTCGTGATGGTGGATAATCCGTGCTGGGCAGGTTTTCTCGGGGTTCTCCCATTTCCCCTGCGAGTACCCTACCATACTTTCTTCGTCTTTCTCTCCATCTGTCCTCCTTTCCGTGGGTTTAGCACAATAGATCTTTCAGGTCGCAGTGCTTGGCTTTCCTGCCACCCACATTCATCGCAAGTAATAATAATAATAATAATAATAATAATAATAATAATGCATTTCTTCAAAAATTAAAACCTATCATCTATCCCCCCACCCCCTCCTCATACTTTAGCTTCCTTTGTTTTCAGGATAATCATCTTTAGTTTAATATGTTATAGGGGGTTCCACATCTTTATTTTTAATAAACTGTCTTGATGGATGGTCTCTGTCCCAGATACTACTCTTTTGCCCCAGTGGAAGCTATGAATTGTAGCTAGTTTTCTACTGTTCTTTCTTGTAATTGTTGCCATTTTCCTTTCATTTTTGTGTGGTTTCAACTCTCCCTATCCTCTCTAACACTTAACTATAACAATTTAATAAGTGAGATAATTTAAATACATTTTTACCTATACTGTTGTTTGCAATCATCAACACATCCTTGATTGTATGCAACTGAACTTGCTTCCACAGTAATCAAAGTAAACATTTTCATTACTTCTTCATATATCATCTAAGTAGAAAAGACATCATTTACAATAAGAATAACAAAACACAATAAATTTATTGGCAATGTGATACATGCAAAAGAATTCATATATTTATACTTACATCACCATTGGCAGCTATGATCATACAACCAAGCTGATCAACTATAAGCACATCTAGCGGTGATGGTGGTCGGCAAAACCTTTGTTGAAAAAACTGCAGAATTGACTCCATTGACTTAGGAGTATCTTTCAGAGCTACAGCTACATGACCCAATGTTATGACAGTGTTTGTTGAAATTAACGTTGATTCACTATCAAATTAAAAATATCAATCTTAACCATACATTCTCCCAAATCATTCTCTACAAAACAATTGCAACAAAAAAATGATGAAGATGGAAAGAATGCAAAATTAACTACTTAATATTACTGAATAGTTAATTTTGCATTCTCTGCATCTTAATCACCTTTTTGCAATTTAAGATGAAATACTGTTTACCCTAAGATTTCACCTTAAATAAATAAATAAATATATTAAACTTCTCTATAAAGACAGATAAACAATTAATTCTTTTCGATATGCAAAAATTCAAAGGTGAGACATATTTAAAAGTGACAATTCTTAAATGGAAAACAGTTAATTTATGTGGGCAAACAGCTGATTCACTGCAGTTTGTACAGATGAAATTTATGTGAACTAATAATACCTAAACAATTTGCAGAATCACAACAATCAACTGAAAACAGTAATTATCTGACAGTTGAGATAAACAAAAAAAAATTGGCTGAATACAACTCTGGATCAGAAATAAATGAGTCGAGTAATTTTTTTTCCTAAATTCTACAAGAATTTCCTTATAATAAAACATATGTACCTGTCACTTTTTTCAGCCATGAACAGCCTATTTGACACAGATGCAAGGGATGCTCTCACTGTGTTAGGATCAACTGTCATTCCAGCTTTCAAAGCTCTGAAATACAAAGATATATTAACTTTCAGTTGTTGTTTTGAATAATATTTGTATCAGAAATAATCCATTTTTTTTTAATTGAAAACATTTTCTTCAAGATAATAAATACTATATTTTTGAAAATTTTATACTGTTTACATCAAATTTCCTTCACAATATTCACATTTATTACTTTACATGTAAACAACATTAAAAAGAGAAAGCTCCTAAAGGAAACATCTGTTGCTACCAAGGGTTGTAATCTATTTTTTCCCAATGTTTGTGAGCATAAAGCTAGAATAGAGAAACAGAACGAACCAGCTGTAAACTTTTTTCCAAATGGATTGACAACAATAAATCAATTTTTCTGCAATAATTTTTGTAAAGCGAAAAAGGAGTTTTCTTTTTTGTTATTGTTGAATGAAAACAAAAAATGATTAATTAATAAAAAACAGAATTGTAGTTGTTTGAGGATCCTTGAAGATCTCTGCCCAGTGCTGTCTTTTTTATCTATAGTATTCTGTATTCTAAGGACCATTACATGACATAACATATTTAAACTGGCCCATAGTATGTATTCATTTCCTTATTAACTGATTATAAATTCTACTCTGCCAAACAAATATGATTTGCTTATTGGAGTGGATATAAAATAAATTAACTGAGAACTGGACATATATACCAAGAACTACATAAAAATACTTGGGATTTGAAGGTTGGTGTCTATACAACTGAAATGGGATGATTTGGAATATCATGAATTATAGGCTTAATAAATTAAGAAATATAAAAAGCAGAGAATTGAACCAGAATTCAACTGAGAACCAAAAATAAAAAAATAAAAAAATAACTGAAATTTTGTCCAAAACCAACCAAACATAATTTAAAATGCTACTGTTAACAGGTGGTACTGGAACATGAATGGGAAACTTTCATCTAGACATGATGAATAGTGATTGATTGTCTGTAAAATACCAGAGGCTTTGCATTATTTAAATTCTGATCTCAAGACTGGTTTCATTTATTGATTAAACTGTGGATGCACAGATGTTTTGGACCAAAGATGTATTTACCTTACCAGTCAAGCTTCTCTATTCTATATAGATGGAAACTGAAAATTCAACACCCAGGAGTAATGGCAAAACCCTGAAATTAGGCAAGGGAGGTCATGTAGATGAGAGAAGTGTATGATCACAAACAGAATATAATATACCATTATATATGTAGTGCAAGGTTCTGATGTGTGACAATGAACCCACACTAGTATCGGGTATAATCGCCTCATGCTATAATACAAGCCTGCACTCTGGCATTGTATATGATTGTGGAGGTGTTGAATATCACGTCCGTAAACTGCTTGTGTAAAATGGAAAGTTCATAGCTGGTGGCTAGACACAAGGCACACATTGCCCCCTCTAGTTGCAGACATACTTGATCAGAGAGAGATCAGGTGAGTGTGCTGTCATGGTAGTTGACGGAAATGATGTAGCACACATTGAGCCACACAAGCTGCATTTTAGATGTGCATCATTCTGCTGGAATAACACATCCTTCAAGTCAAATAGGAAAGGTATCAGGAATTGAATGATATCTGGACATACAAAGTGGAAGTCAATGTCTTTTTCAAGATGACCAGATGAACCAGAACATCCAGAATGGGCTCAGCTGAATACACTCTGCAAGTTGCCTCTATCCAGGTCTAAATCAAACACGTACCTGACCACACTCATCCAAGACCACAGACCTCCAATCTTCCCTCCAACCAGCCCGTCCTTGGCACCACTGCAGAATGTCTGAAAGCAATGAAGAGTGAGTGACATTCGAGCCAAAGGAATGAGTGAATGTAGTTCTATTTCCAAAAGATGATTACAGATTGTTTCTGGTGTTTCTATTGCGACAAGGATGCAGATCTGGGTCGCTGTGGCCTTTCAATCTATTGAAGCCAACCTACAGATTTGCCAGTCTTCACGAATTGTCTAGGCTATCTGGGTTATCCAGAACTAATCTCCACGTGTGTACACCTTCCCTCTGCCAACGTCACCAACATCATTACACTGTTCTGCAATATGATAGTACAACCATCTTACGTCTTGCTGGCCCACTATGTGACCTTGCTCAAACTCCAATAACCGCATGAATGGGGCATGATTCCATCTTCCAAACATTATCAACAGTTCCAAGAATACTAAACACACAGATGCCCTGACAAATGGTTCCATACTGCCCATAGATGCTCATAGAGGCGTACAACTTTTGCTGCCATATGTGGCAGGATAGGGAACTCTGATGACATCGGTATTTGCCTGCCAATTATTTTCCATAATGTTTATTTTGGTATTCCAACATTAATCCTTTCTGGGTGTTGCATTTTCAATTTCAGTCAGTGAAGTTTTGTTCAACTCTCAGATAATATTAGTAAAGGAAATTAATTTATTAATATCTAAATACTTTTTTTATTAATATCTAAATGACATTATTGGAATAATTTACCTGCACAAGTTTTCAATTGCCGCATCTCTCAACTTTTCAAATGCTACACTGGAGCTACTACAGGTAGTAGTTGTTGCTAAGCGAGACGACATATTTTCATCAGTTACTGTAATTGATAACTGATCTGTTTCATTAGTTCTTTTGCGATGTAGCTTTAATAAAATTGGAGATGGCGTAACCAGGAAATCTCGCAAAGGAGTGATGCATAGATTTGCAATGTTGGGAAATTTTTCTGCCAATTTTCCTAAGCCCTAAAATGTTGGATAAATATCAATAAGAATGTCATATCACTTTATTATTTGAAATCAAAGCTTAATAAAATTATCTAAGAATATAACATTTCTTACATCTATTCACAGGTAATATTTCACAGCTCAAAACCAAAACAAATTTAATTCAGAACTCAAATTAGTTTATTAATATACTTATTTTATTAATATACTTATTAACTGTTGGTCTGGAAACAAGACAAGTTTAAAAATAAATAAATAAATAGACAAACTGATCATTAAAATTATATTAAATTATAAATGTAATGTGTCATTACATTTATAATTTAATATATATTTGCTGTTAAGAAAATATTTTGCATCTATGGATGCAATTTATATTTTTACTGAAACTTATTTTATATCTTTAGTTTGTGAAATGAATAAAATTCCCAACTTAACTTTCTCATGGCTTATACAAGACCTCACTTGTCACCCAATAATGCTACTGGGTCTACCAGAAAGTTATGTCTACAGAATACGAATGGAAAATTGTAAAATTGAAGGGCAGATAGTAATTGGATGGTTGCTAATGATGGTTTGTATCTACAGGTGATGCACTATAAGTACCAGCAATTTCAGGCTTGAATAATTTGTCCATTATTAATAACAGTGTAGTAAAAATGTCAGTTATAAGGGTCGCTTTTGCTATTGTATACTCTATGAGTTCCAATGAGGGAACAACATGATAGTTGCAAGCCAAAATTTGTATCATGCTTTTGGAAAGGATGATGTAAGTGCTGTAGATGGTTCAAAAAACTTAAAAGTCAGAGATTTCAATCTTCAGGATGAACTCAGATCTGGATGGCCTTCACTAGTCGACAAAAAGTTAAATGTTGCACAGCAGCAGAGGCATCATTAGGGGGGTGCGGGGGTGTGTGGACCGCACCAGGTGACACCCAAATGCAAAATATTACTGTCTATGATTCTATGTCACAAAAAGTAAGGTGACCAACCGTCCTCCTTTTTGAAGCTCTGTCCTCCGTTGAGTAGTGTCCTCCTAAATATGAAGTTTATAACCTTTTTTTTTTGGTTGAACAGATAGTTTTACAAGGTTATTATGAGCTACCGCACTGGGTGACACCAACCCTAGTGACGCCTCTGCACAGAAGATTTCAAAATTTATTGTCTAGGATTTGTGTAAGTTTTCTGATGGTTCTGATGGAAAAAAAATTGAAGGACTATTTGAGCATTACCAATATGAACCCTTTTTTGGTCTGAATAGGAGATGAAAAATAGGTGTTGTGTAATGACATCCAGGCCCATGTTTTTTTCTTTTTTTTTTTTTTAGCAGCTCAGCAAAAAAAAAATAAACGAACTAGGTTGGGAGGTCTTCAGTTACCAGCCTTATCCTCCAGATATAGCACCTTTTGATTATCATCTGTTCCAATCCCAACAAAACTTCTTAACTGGCAAAACATTTGCATTTGATGTGGGTGTTACTGAGGAAATAAAAAAATTCCTTAGTTCTAAAAACAACTAGCTTTACAAATATGAGATCAATAAACTTCCTACAAGATGAGAAACAGTCAAAAGTCTTCAGTGAAGTTATATAGGAGACTAATATACAATAAAGACTTAAATTCACATTTATTTTGTTTTCTAAAAATTAGACAGAACTTTTTGGTAGACCCAATATAATTCAATACTTAGAAGGAATGAGATGGTTTCTGAGTACTTTTAAATGAACAAGTTAAGACTTCCATAATATAACAGTTATGGAAATTAAGTTCCTTACTGAGTTAATGTGGAAGGATTTTTGCACTTTTTCCAATGACCAATAAAAATTTGTATTCTTTAGAAATATTTTTAAATCGTCTTAAATTAGTCATACTCTAAATATTTATTTATATACTGTTATCACTATATATAGTTATAGAGAAAAGTTAAAGAAATTAAAGCTTACAAAACATAACCTTTGTTAGTAACACAAAACTAAGTATGAAAAAAAAAAAAAGCAACAAGTCTCTTCTCAATGAATTGAAACTTAAGTAGTTTCTTTTTATTTTTAGAAGAATTAGATTTTGAACTAGTTCACTATTTACAGTCACAACCAATGTACTGTACTAATAAAGATTGCATGTATAAGCTGGATGTTATTCAAAAAGGTTTAAGATATGAGTATCTGCAATTATCCATTCTCGTTCATGAAGATTTACTTTACATAAGAATAGCAGAGATGAACCTCCATCGCTTATTGCTGATACTGATATACTTCACAAAGACATGAAAATATAAAGTTCAATTTACTATTACTTTAGATATAAGCTGGACAAATGTGCTGGATATTTTGAATGCAATATTCAGATTATTAATCTCTTCTACAATCTGAAAGTCAATAATTATCAGAAGAATAGTGGAGCATTGTTCAGTTTAACTTG
>JAFIDM010009631.1:81016831-81027365 GCA_023159025.1 Thereuonema tuberculata | reverse complement strand
AATACTGCAGTTTTTATTTGTGTGTGATTATGTAAGTAATTAGAAAGAGAATAATCTGTTTTGAATTTAAAATGTAATTTCAAGATAAAATGCATAGTCAAGTATTAATTGCTTAGTACCAGATGCTGGTTGTCCAGTTTAATCATTAAAGATTGGAAATATATGAGAGCTCTAAATATACATCTTTCAAACTTGACTTTAACTTATTTAAGCTTAATATCATAGGCTGAATACTGTGATCTTATTATATAATAGAATTAATTATGTCACATAGTTCCACAAACTAAGCTTAAATTAAAAAAAAAATATGAAGCTCAAATAAAAGTAGAAGTAACACTGGTTTAGTGTTTCCTATAATTTCCATTGAACTTTATATATTTTTCTTTTTCTAATCAACTTTGTCTGTCTTGTGTATATTGCCGTGTCAGGAGATTTAATGTTTCATATTTAAAGTAGCTAATAATGAATTCCAAGCGCCATTTAATTTCATGGGCTTTTCTTAATTTTCCTTTTAAACTTTATAAGTTCAATTTAGGCAAGCTAAACCATCATACTTACATCTAAGCAAACCATCAGAAGAGGCATATGTGCAAGAACAAGCTTTTGGCCATGAGAGGAGTTGAGTTTTTCTGTCAATCTGCTACAAAGACTATCAGCACCTGATGAAAACAAATGTTTTGCTTATTTTAATAAAGTTGCTTTTAACTTCTTTTTACCAGGAGCTTACAAAATATTAACATTTAATTATCACATTATACATATATAAAGTGATAATTAAATGTTAATATTTATATATAGTTTTGATAATAATATTTTGATATAAAAATTAATCATGTGCATTTTATTAAAATATATCCAAATAAAATAGAGTTTTTCATGATAAAAGTTAAATCCTCTATTGTACATATGCTTATTTGCACCAATAATAATTTTTTTTATTAATTTTTCAGAATCTGCATTTTTAAACTCTACACCTTAGCTCTTATGAAACTTCAACTAAATTTATTAGAATAGTTTCTGTAGATGAATTCTTCTTTCTCAATCACATGCAGTTACTAATGACAATGCACTGAGCATTGCCACTAAGATTTTATGAGCAATCCTTCCACGAAATTATTCAATTTTGTTGTGAATCCCCTCTGATTTCGAGAAAATTTGGTCCATTTGATAAGAACATCAGCTGAAGTCTTGAAAATGTATTAAATTCTTTCTCTTGATCTCTCTGAATGAATAGTCAAAATGCACTTCAAAAATGACTCAACAGGGATTTTATGGATGAGCTATTAAAAAAAAAAAAGCCGATATAGAAAGATACACGTTAAGTTTTAATTAAGTATAATTCACTACTATTACAATGACTAAGAGGAATAAAGAAACAAACAATTGTAGTTGACTTTACAAATTAAACTGCTTCAAAACAGAATTCACATAGCCATTTTTATATTTACAACATATGCATAAGATTAATCTAGAAGATGAATCTAGTAAGGTCATGTGTTTCAGTAGCCTAATGATCCAACTAAGGCATTTCTAAAATGTGATCCCACTGTTTGCCTAAATGACTCAAATGGCTTTTTCATTCAGAGAGAAATAATGAAGTAAATAATCTTATTTCATTATTGGAATCATGTGTATGGATGGAAAATAACAAGAAATTCTTTTTTATGGGCTCCGCAAGGATGTAAATGGCATAGTTGTGAGCAGTTTTAAGTGGTCCAACCATAATAATTATGATAGAGTAAATCTATAATAAATCAACTTACCCAATGAATGAAGAGCCATCAATGGCATTTTAGTTAATGAAATATTTTAATATAAATAGCCATAACAAGGTGCAGGTATTTCATATATTAGAAATCTTTGACTACTGTACGTGCTCATCAAATAATCACTTCACATGAACAATCAAAAGTTTCTAATATGATCGAAAGACAAAAAGTCACTGGACACATCACAATGGATATATTGCCTTACAAATTTAAAAATAACTCATTTAAACCAATGACATACCATTCATGCTTACTGTTTACTACAATCAACTGAACAAATAATTTCAAAACAAAATAAAAGAATTTGTCAAAAGCAAACAGCTAATATAATTTTCTACAAAAAATTACAGTTTAAAAATTCAAAGTCTCAATTTTTCATTCAGATTTGTAGCTTTATTTATGTAAAGGTTAGTTCTCTTAATGCTGTTAATGTTATCATCCAGTAAGTAAGCAATCCAGTAAGTGGTTAATAATGGAGTTAAAAACAATAAACAAATATGGAAAGGAATAACTGTCTTTATTTTATTGACATTTTAAAGTTAGTTGCAGTTGGCATTCTTATTTTTGTAATTTTAAATTAACAACTTTCCTGCAATTTTTCAGTAACGTTAGTCTTTAAAAATATTATAATTGCCAAAATGTTTTTAAATAAGAAACTATGCTGAAATTAAATCTTAAGCTTGAGCTATTAGATAAGTGACCCCACAATTTACTCTTAATTTTAGTTCAATTATTTTTTTTTTTAGGCTTAAACAACTGAATTTTTCTTTTTTTATAATCTTTACAATATACCATTACATTTCTTTATAATAATAAGTAAAACTTTGATTTTACATTCTTAGAGAAGCAGATATTCTGGAAAAATAATTCTTACAATCATTTACATTAAAATAAGCAAAAATGATATTATGGAAAATTTGTCAGATTTAAAAAAAAAAAAAAATCCATAAAACCTTGATGAGTTATTTTATCAATAACAAATTAGCTATGACTGCTTAGTGATTAAATGCTATAATTATCAAAGTAAATTTTATGGAGAAAACTGTGGGTATCTTCTAAAACCTATTAATAAGAATAACCATGATCTGTTTCAGATTTCTGTGATCATTGTTGGATACCTCAAAATGACTTTCTTTCTGTTGAATCATGGTAACAATGAAATTTTGAGTAGTATTATGCATTATAAGGTGATTGAATAGAAAGTAAGAAAGAATGGGTCAATGCCTTTGTTAGTTGCCTAACAATGGTCCAAAGAAATCCTAAAATTAATCAAAAATCAAATAAAACAAGGAAAAAACTGGTTTCATATTGTACACAAAACCATTGTGATCTTGTACACGTTTCATTTTTGACCACTTCCTAGGAGACAGAAAGTGGCCACAGAACTGGAACTCGTATTTTTTCCTACATCTACTAGTCATAAACTTTGCAATAAGGTCATCAAATGAGAGAAACAGATCTAATTTACACTGAACTCGTACTGTTCTTTGATTTGGCGAAGCTAAAATAATCACATTACCAAATATGTACTTTTTTGTATATATAATGTTAAGATATCCATCTTATGTTTTACAGTTATCACACACGACATTTTACCTTTCTTGTCTGCCTGATTTCTATTCAAATTTAATCATTTTTATTTTTCTTTACTCTTGAGCATATAATTTCAACATAGTGATTTTGAATCATTCTAGCATTGCATTCTGTTTATTATTATTATTATTATTATTATTATTATTATTATTATTATTCTTTTCTATAATGCCAACAGTTTAAATTAAACTTCTTGAATCCAAACATATTATGATGAGTTCAGAATATTTCTATTATTACATGAATTAATACAAATATATATCTTATAATAATTATCATAAATTACCTTCGCTGGATATTAACAGACACTTTTATAATTGCCTGAAAACTAATCTATCTTCAAAGACTGTAAAATCAAAGTTTTATTACATTTTTATGACAATCTTATGGTAATGGGTTAGATATTTAATCTTGTAATACAAGACTAAATTTAATTATAAACAACAATCGATCAAGAAGCAAACTAAATCAAAGTTTCAAGCATTGCTATAGCATGCTTTTTTTTTTCTTTTCTTTTTCTTTTACTAATGCCACACTCAGGAACTTAAAAAATAAAAATTGTAATTACCAAACCCAGTGGTGATACCTGAAAAAGGAAGGAACAGTTTGAAACGAGGATGTTTGAAACAAGAATTTCAGAGATGTAACCTATGAAGACTGCTTCATTTAAGACTTTTCTACATTGATTTTTTTATAAAGAATAACTGGATATTAAAAAAAAAAAAAGTTTACAATTATACGTTTCTGTGTAATGGCATGTTGTCTAGCAATTTTATGGTGCAATAAATTTTATAATCTGAAACTAAAACTTGACAGTACATTTCAAAGACCATGTATTTTCTATAAGTAACAGCTTTCCAGGGAAAAGATGTGATTATGCTAAATATAAGGAGGTAAATACATTATTAAATCAATCAGTATTAATATAATAAAATGCTGAAAATAGAAGAATCGATTTGTGAAATGCTTGCATGTTTTTTCTCATCATAAAAAATAAGCTTCTATTATTGAGATGCTGCCCAATGGAAAGTAACCTTTAGTTTGTTTGATTGATGTAGTGTAACTTTTAGCAGCAAAAATGAAAGACCATATATTATATTGACTGCCAGCCAGGAACTAATCTTTGAATTGACAATCATCTGCGAGTCTCTAGTGACACTGCTTAGAATCATGAATTATAGCAATGAGATAAAAGGAAATGAGGTAGTCAGTCCAATGTAATTTCTTATAAAGCATTTCTTAACAACAAATTGCCGCATTTAAAAATACACCCAAAACCTACTTTTTGATGAGAGAGAAAAGCTTTACATTGACTACAGACCAATCCTAAAGCATTTGTGCTATGTTGAATACTCATTGACTTCTGGAGAATTTAATATCTAGTAAACCAATATTGCTTGCTTGATTTCTTTGACCCAATTTAAGAAATAGATAATACAGCAATTATTGAAATCACTTCATATTGTATTTGTAGAAAATAAAAATATGATCTTTCAATTTAAAAATTGAACTGCCAAGATAAATGTAAGAAAGTTAAAGAAAAAAAAGAAGATACAGATTATGTATGAAATAAGTTTTCAAATAAAACACAATGTGATATGTATTTTACATGTGTTAATAATAGTAATTAAAATTCAAGTTGAAATAAAATTTAATGAAAAAACTTTAAAGATGTGTGAATATATGAAATTTTAATTCATAATTGACTTTTTAACCTATTAGATTTCATATGTTAAATTTAATTTTAATTTTAATTCTTTGCTAGATAGAAAATTCATTAAGTGCTGCTAGTTAATCTAAGAGTGGTCTGATATTCATATTAACTTCTCTAAATATTTTTTTAAGAAGCATGAAATTATTACAACTTTGTCATAATTTAACTCTTCTGAAAACAAAATCTATTGATACTAGAAATTTTAAGCCAGCTTATGAAAAATCTACTCTTTTGTGCAATCATACTGGCCGAGATGTGAGAAGGGCTCTGTCTGAAACTAACCACAGTTTCGGATATATATTTTTTTTTTTTACAATATTTATAAGTTTGTTCTAATCAGCATATGTCAGTCGACTAGGGTCAAATTTTTAACACAGAATATGGAAGATTACTGATGCAATGAAAATCCATACGTTCTCCTTGTGAAGTCTAGAATTTATTTTTAATTCTACTTCTCTTAAATGAAGGAAGTATCTTGCAGTGCCTTTTGATCTTTCTTTGCAAAGATTTTCTGTTTATACTGATTCACATATATTAAAGAGATCTCATTCAATTTCAGGATGAGTTGAATACAACTGCTAGTTCATGAATGATTTGTACTTTTTACTAAGGTATTTTGATTTATCTTATTTCATTATTGGGGTGCAACAGAGCAAGTACAGTCTTGGCCATACTATGTAATTCTCTTTATGAAGATAAAAACAGATCAGCCATCCTTTTTCCAAGTGTACTTGCACTGACTACCACATGTTCAGTGGATGAGTGAGGGGATACCAATTATAATCTGTGACTGACTATTAACCACAACGCCTTACTACTACTGATTCATTGTCATCCTCTGCAGTAGAATTATTTTTAACTTATAAATAATAAATTAAGAATTATAAGTGAGAAGTAGAATGTAATTTCACTTTAAACATCCACATTTTTTGGAAAAACCAAAGGAGTGATAGTTCAGTACAGAAAGGTATTTCTAATAGATGCAATCTTTAAGACAGTAAATACTAAAGAATCTGATATTAAGATGGGCACTGGGCACTTGTCTCAGTAGTTTTTCATTGTAGTTGAGGAGAATGGGCTGAGCAGTAGTCCATATCTGGAATGTCTACCTGTGGAATGGTGGTCTACAAAAAATGACAACTACACAGAACATACTACAAAACTGCATCTCAGACTAACCAAGAGAATAAACATGTAGGACTCAATTAAAACTAATGAGAATTTCAAACAAGTCAACTGGCAAAGACTGGCAACATTATGTAAAGTAAAATTTCACATGTATAAACTGTCAAACAAATAAAGGCTATAGTTAAGGACGCAGTAATATCAATTCTATATCAAAAGAAAAAAAAAAAAAACAAGAAAAAAAAAAAAACAACAATAATCCATTTAAATATTAGTTAATTTTGATGTTGAGAAGCAACATTTAAAATTTATTTCTTGCAAGCTTCTAAATTTACAATAACTATGCTTCTTATAATAGTAAACCAAAATTAAAGAACAATTACAATTACAAAGAATTCCTTAAATATCTTCATTAAATAACAAAATAATCAGCAAGATTAAAATTATTAAGAAATATTACAAAAATATTAAGGAACACCAAAAGATGTTTATTGGAGTCATAAGTCTATTTCTTATTTATCTAATCATATTTTAAATTAAACAGAACTATTTCAAATTAAAAATGATAAAAAAGTAACATTCATTATGTCATCTCAAGAACTTCAATTACAAAATATTTCATATTATAGCTATTTTAATTTTGCTTTAAAACAAAATCATATATATGGAAACTGATTAAAACAAAAGAATTACAAAAGAATTATTTCCATTAAAATAATCAAGAATAATGTTGAGATTCAGTAATCGATTCTTAAGAAAAATTAAATAAGAACTTCAGACACACACTGTATACTACTGTCAGAACAATGGTGTTACTAGAAGTGAAACGACTGATGGCAGAACTACTTGTAGGCTCCCAAAAATCCCTCAACTCAATGGCATTTTTGCCATCTATTATTATGCCACTAAGTCACGAATGTAAAATATAATCAATCAAATACAATCAGTGTTTCAAACTAAAAGCACTCTAATAGTAAGTAAAGTTCAGAATTTTTTTTGAGATAAGCCTGAAAATTCAAATGGATTCAGTACCCACCATCCTATTTATTTTCTTAATAAATTCTAAAGATTACTAGCCACAAGACAATGGAATGGCACAAGAGAAAATTTGCAAAACAAAATGAATAAGAATAAAGCCTAACTGTAAAGCATTCACACGAAAGATTTTTGAAAGTGGGGTTTAGAAATCAAACATTTCTACATTTTACAGTTATAAAAGGAATGAAAATGATAAATGGGAAAATGATTAAAATTTATTTTAATCATAAAAATAGAATTTCAAATGATATTTTTTGTTTGGGTATGTTTGATTCACATCAATTATTCTTTATCACATGAAAGTAGAGTTATTTTTTTATTTATTTTTTAATGAATTCAATAATCTTTTGTGAAGAATGAATATTAAAACTAACAGCAGCTTTTAGAATTCACAAAGCAGATCCACCATGCTATGAAAAACCAAATTAATTGTAAAGTAAAATGTTTTAAGTAGCTGTAACAATTTTTCTTTTTTAAAAATCTAATTATTATTGAAAATTAAATAAAATTACAGAAGTATTTAAAAAGTCAATAAACATTAAGTGCTTACCAGTTTCATCATTAATTGCCCATACTAATAAATCAACACATGCTGCATTAGCTTGAACATTCACTTTAAATTTATTGACAGTGGCAAAATTTGATTCGCGATCCTCTCTTTCACTAGCATCGTGATGTTTACTCTGAAGGGTTGTCTGGCCCGAAAGGAACAATCCTTTTACAAACTCTTGAACATCACGTGTGAAAGGACCAGGGAGATCTAAAAGTACAACCAACATTAAACAGGTAATTATTAATTTCAAGAATAAATTAGATTTTAAACAGAATATTTCAGAATTTGAACAATCCATCTGTTAATTAAAGATAAAAAAGTTACCCACTGTTTATCAAGAAAAACTTACTACCTCTCTGATTTTGCAAAAGTTCCCGCAGTAATGTTACAATAACTAAATTCATAGTTTCACTAAAAGCTTTGTAAGGAAATATTTTCACTTGGCCGCTCTGAAAATAGAATCAGCAAAATAATTATTACAAACATTATTTAATAATTTTTCATTTTTTTAATGCTCTAAAGTGCTTTTATTTTTAATAATTTTTCAAGTAGTAATAAATATTATTTGATGCCAAAGAAGACAAATAATTACTTACAACATAAATATCTAATGCCTGGTCATCTAAATATTGAAGTAAATCCTTTGTGAGTAACTTTTTAGCCTATATAAAATATAGTAATTGTTTATGAGTGTTAATCCTACAGCATTACCCAATTATATGCAATAGTAAACATCAATACAATTACAATAAAAAAATATTAAATTAATAATTGTTAATTTACACTTTTTTTTTTGGGGGGGGGTCTAAGAGTAACAGGCAAAAATCTTAAACTAAAAAACATTTTTTCCCCTTAACTTAAAACTATAGATTTTGAAGGGAAGGCCTTAAACAAAGATCTGTTTAACAAATCTAAATAAAGTTACTCCTGTTTTTTAATGAAAAATCTGCTCAACTCAATTAATAAGCCTATCTCAATATCTTTATATATCATTTCAAGAAATAGCAAAATTTTCATTTTTCTAAAGAGAAATTTAAATGTCTGATGATGCATTGTAATGTAAAGTCTTTACAAATTCTCCAGTCTCCTTTTAAGAAATCAGTCTGCCATTGTTCTCATTTATGATTCAATAGTTTTCGGTCATGGTAAAGCAGTAAAATATATCATTTTTCTTTTTAATTCATATGTTTTGTTTTATTAAATGAGAAATGACTTCATAAGGTAAGGCTGATGGTGTTTGAATAGGCATAACACTTATAAAACCAGCTAGAAAGGGGTGAGGAAACAAATGATTGTTTAATGGCTTAAAGTTTCTGTGTTCTCCTAAACCAACTTCTTTGAAAAACAAAGAAACAAAGAACAAATTATTTACTAGGATAAAAAAAAAATGCTACTGTGCAAGTAAACATCAGCCTATAATTAATTAGTTCAGTGGTCTCAAACTGAATTTAGTCTAAGGGCCAAAACACCATGTTGCACACTTTGCAGGCAGCAAATTTATATTCAGATTAACTGGTGGGTTGAAGACATAAGAGCAAAATTAACAAGCCTTAACATCTTTCTGCAAAATTCAGTAGAAATCTTCTCTCTCTCTCTCCCACAATGATATTGTTTTCAATTTCAGGTCAAAAGTTAAAAACATATTCTAGCTTTACTATGAAATCACATGAATTTTTGATCTAGAACAAAATATGTAAGTTATAAATTATTTAGCAGACCACATGCGGCACTGAGAGCTGTGACTTTGATACCACTGGATTAATCTATCCAGTGTATGGTCTGTGCTATGTCAGGTACATTGCACCAGGACCCTTGACTTAGGACACCCCATTTGGACTCTTCAAACTTATACATAAAATAACAATGCACCATATGATGTAGGAATTTATGGAAACATTCCAAAGTGGTAAAAATAATTGAAAAAACAAAATTATTTGTTTCCTGTTTTGGATGCCATATAAAGAAGTTTTATATTTTTTTGTGGATCAAGCAATAGTGATTTTGAGGAATAATAATAAATAAAAAAAAAAAATAATAAAAATAAAAAAATCATAAATTAAGTAATTACTTACAATAGCTAAAACAGCTTGCAGATGAACAATAGAAAAATTTAGTGGGTTTTGTTCTGTTTGCTCATTAATGCCAAGAGATGCAACTCTAGTGAAAGAAGAGCCGTATTTGCTAAAATAGTAGGTTGTTGGGTCACAATTAGAGTTATTAGATGCTGGAGGTGCAGTACCAGAAGCTGTTAGGTTGTTTTTGGGATTCCTAGATGAATAAAAACGCAATTAAGATATTTATGATTACATAAAAAAAAATTATTAACCTACTGTCTTTTAAATAATATATTTAAAAATATATTTAAAATATTGTGGAATAATTGGACTAAGCAGTGTATCATCTTAAGGATAATGAAGTGGTTTCAATGGAATTGATACGCCCTTTTGGAGAAAATGAGTATAAAGGATATGGTGGTAGTTTCGATAAAGCTGAAAACTCATCTGATGCACAAATAAGCTCTAATGTAGGAGATTACCATAATAATGTACCACTCATACAAATGTGAATATGTGCAACATCTAATTTAATGCTATTGAAACACACTGACCATCAGGCAACTAAATTGGAATGAAAAAAAATCACAGAAATGATGTAAATAAAAATTAAATAGAGAATACAAAGATGTTTAACAGAAATCTTAAGTGATTCAAAAGTGAATAAAAAAAAAAAAAAAAAAAAAAA
>JAFIDM010009631.1:80977889-80997093 GCA_023159025.1 Thereuonema tuberculata | reverse complement strand
AAAAAAAAAAAAAAAAGTATTTTTCTCCATTTTGATCTGTTATAATAATTACAATTGTTCGAAACCAAAAAATGAAAAGTATCATAAACCGATTAATAACTTAGCAAAGTACTACATTACCTGCAATCCTGATTCCAAAAAATAAATTCCTAATGCAATAACTGCATCCTGAGCCCTCTGATCCAATCTGAAAACTCCTTGAGCATTTTCTTGAGGACATAATGAAAGCAATCTCTGAATCTAAATCAAATAAAATACAATACAATAATAAATTAATCTAATTTTATCCTCATATAATTACTTATTTTTAAAGCTAATTTTGCAATATTTTTTTATCTGTTGTTAAAAATGAAGTTTTTTAGTAGCTTGGTTAAATTTAATAATTTTATTCTGAGTTATCAAATAGCAAATTATTAATTCTTAATGAGATTAATTATTTTAGTTAAAAGTTAAAAATTTACTAAAATTTTCTTAATTTACCCTTTTGCAAAAGTTGATTTTAAATTAAAAAAACTTTTATACGTGATGAAATAGAAAGTTTTCAGAAGGTAGGTTTATTTATTCAAGAATCTTATTTTCATTGGAATTTTGTTTTGAATGAAAAAAAAAAATTTAAATAAATACAACAATAATGAATATTTAAAAAAAAAAAAAAAAGATAAAATAAACGAAAACCGAAATTTTGGGAAGTATTTAAAATAATATCTTATGGTAATAGGCTATAAAATAATTTTTTCAATCCTTTCAAGTTTAAGATATAAAATAACTACAAAATAGAACTTAAAGAACTAATTTTTGTCAGAATCTGTACAATATTCTACCTAAATTCAATTGCGAGTCATTTAACGATATATTCATTTTCATGAGATCAGATATCATATCCTTATTAACTAGGTCTGTCTATCATTGTTTTGTGTCCTGGAGACAGCACAGGTTTGAGCTTTTAAATATCCCATTAAGATTCCTAACTACTGGCAAAAAACATTTATTGCATGCAAAGCCATCATAGTTTCAAATACAAAAGATAAACAAAACACTATTAAGTCAGTACATTCTTGAACATGAAGACAAGACTTCAAAAATACTAAAGAAACTGCTAAGGCTATATGCCTCTCTTCTCATCCTTTTAATTGGATCATCCCACTATCATTAGTTAACTGCCCATATTCATCAGTAGAAACATGGAAGAATGCATTGAAATTCTCAAAGGTGGGCCGTTAGTCATTATCTTAATTAAGGTACAGGCCTAAACTGCACTTTGCTTGTTAGCTATTCCTCATAGATCTTCCCCATTCATTTCTTATCGTGATCTCAACTCTCAATGTCCAACTTTCTAGTGTAGTAACAAGTTTTAGTAACTACTCCAGCAGTACATCAAAACTACCATTTCTTGCATGCCTGTTGAAGTACTCAAACTAGCACGGTAAGTAGATGCAAACAAACAAAAAAAAAAAAAAAATCCCAGTTGTCAGAAAGAACAAAAGGCAGAGTGAAAAATAATAAATTCAGATCCTAAGTGGATACTGTGGGAACTGAAGATCTGAGACGACCAAGATGGGCTACATAATACTGAAACATAAACCTCATAATAAATTTTCACTGTAATGGAGATTCTACTTCTCAGGCAATCATTAGTTACTTTAATGCAGAGCTTCTCATAAGGATGCCTTTGGTATGTCACAATAAATTTCTGAGAGTGCAACCACAATCAACATGTATCCAAATGCTTTAATCTGGAATAAATTCTAAACTCAACCTGGGCAAACAAAAATATGAAGTACATTTTGATTCAATCTAGAAATTAAGGTTAACAGAGTATTAATTCCAATTCGAATCAACTTAAACAATATTTCAGGTACTTAAAATATTTAATTTAAAAAAGACTGTTTTACTGATTTGAAAATCATAAGTTTTTTTCCAAAGGAATCAATTACAACATTAAAAGCAATGAAAAAGTTTTGAGAGAGATTTTTCAAACAACATTTGATATGCTGAGGGATTCCACAAATATAAAATGTGCTTTTTTTTTGAAAAGTTTCAGAAGCATTGCCTTAATGACATTATACCTTCTGCTTCTGAACTCAAATTGACCTACAAATTTTCTGCTTCAGGACTGGTGGAAAGCAAATAACTTACTAATCATATTTACTATGGTATCCTTTCAATATTTCTGCAAATTTCAAGTTTAGGCAATCTTTTATCAAGGACAAATTAATAAGAAGCAGACTAGGAGAATATTTATATATGATATTCACATGATCAACTGGATCGCAAAAAGGAATGATTTTTCTAATTAAAAGAAAAAAATATTGTTTCGTGTTAAAAAAAGTAATGTTTTATGATGGCACCAATGTAATTTGCATAAATTCTAGTGATCTCAACTATTAGCACTTTATTAATGAGATGCAATCAAAAACTAGTTGACTTTATGGTAATGAAGATTGCCCAGTTCCCTAATTATGTTTTAACTGCATAAATTTTGTAAAGCTAAATTTTTATTTTTGTGTTTATTACTTATTTTGTATTTAAAGCATTAGTGTCATCTTCACTACTAGTTTACACAAAAATGACTGGTAAAGCACAGATGAGATTTTCTGCGAGAATATTTCAATGAACACAAAATAAATACAGAATACTATAACAAATTGAGTCATCAGTTCTTTCGACCATCAAGAAAAAACTGAAAAGATGCTCAGTATTATCCTAATGGTCAACAGACCAACCAGTCAGTGTATCTTTACATTCTGATTTCCCAGTAATGAGCTAAACCACAGTAAGTGATCCTCTGTGCTAGTGTCATAGCAACAAATTGTTAAAAGATTTATGAGAGATAGAGGACATTATCTATTTTGAAGTTAATTGTTTATGTCAGCACAATAGAACTAAGCTTAACAAAACCATAAAAAGAAACTACATTCTGGTTACAGTTCTGAAGCTTTCGTATATACAGGGTGTTTCATAATTTGCGCAACATAGGAATTTCCATTGTTAAGGAAAAAAATTGCCTGATTTGGTAGAACGCGAGACTTTTAGGTACAATATTTTGATTTGATTTTTAGTCAAAACCTCAAAAAGTGACCTCTAGTCGATGTCACTACAAAATAACACCTTTATCTGAAGATTTTTGTGATATTCATTATACGGGAAATACTTAATCATTCTTCAATTACGTACTGCAATCAGGTTATTATGAAAGTACTTCATAACTTTGTGATCTAGTTTGCTCAGCAATTTTGTTTTTTAAATTTTATTGTATTTGTTTATTTTAACTGTTTATTATCTTGTGCAAGTTCTTTTTTCCCTACATTTTTTTAGAATAAACAACAAAAATAACAGAATAAGGAAAGTGAATACTAGAGTGTGGGTTACCAGAGAGCACAAATTGTGACCTTTTCCTCCCCATTTTCGTTTTTTGCAATTCTCACGCTCATAGACTTTCTCAAACTTTCCCACCTGTCACAGGAGTACCCATAACTCCTCAAACTGTAATGGAATTACTAGTACAGTGACTACTGACCCCACCAATTGTGTTGTACTTGCAAAGATTTAATTTTATGCTATTGTTCAACACAATGGAAAATTATTCAATAGAAGAACGGGTGTTGGAAGAGGAAATTGGCCCTGCCGTTCAGGCAGTAACAGAGGAAAACAAAATATGATTCCAACAAGATTGGGCCCCTTCCCATTATTCAGCAGTTGTGGGGATTTTCTGATCGAAGCATTTCCAAATTCGTGGATAGACAGGAGTGGGACTGTGGAATGGCCAGCAAGGTCACCCGATTTGACTCCCCCATGATTTTTCTGTGGAGTCATTTAAAATGCAACGTTTATAAAGACAAATGTCCACATGATATTCCAGACCTGGAGCAAAAAAATTGACAGGAGTGCAGCTTATTACTCCTCAGCAGCTTCAAAATATTCGGGAGGAATTTCTGCACAGACTATGGCACTGTCTTGCAGTGAATGGCGATAAGTTTCACTTTCCTTATTTTGTTATTTTTATCATTTATTCTAATAAAATGTAGGGAAAAAAAGAACTTGTGCGAGATAATAAACAGTTAAAATAAACAAATGCAATAAAAATTATCAAAAATTGCTGAACAAACATGAGCATGAAGTACTCTTCATTGCAGTACGTAATGAAGAATGATAAAATATTTCCTGAATAACGAATATCACAAAACTCTTCAAATAAGGGTGTTATTTTGTAGTGACATTGACTGGAAGTCACTTTCTGAGGTTTGGACTAAAAGATCAAATCAAAATATTGTAGCTAAAAGCCTTGGGTCCTACCTAATTAGGCAATATTTTTCTTTAACAATGGAAATTCTGATGCACGAATTATGAAATACACTGTATAATGGTGATGGTCTGTGGAATACTACAACTTATTTCAATATCTAAAATGTTTGATTAATATATTCAAAATAATCAAGAGAAGTTTTAATTAAAATTTTCATCCTTTTATATTTTAATGAAGTCTATTCAAAGATAAAAAAAAGTATGTTAAAAAAGGAAAAAAAAAATGGAGAAGTTGAGATAATTGGCTGTTAAAGAAATTCAACATTCTCTAACATGTAATATCTCACTTCCCACCACTTTTTTTTTTACTTTCTATAACATTACTTTTAAATAGTAATTAAATAATGTTTTAATAGTACTTTAAATTAACATCTTTTCCCTTAAACCTTCAGGAAATCTTAATAAATAATTAATAAAGGATAACAAATTATTAAAACAGTATGAAAAGAAAAAAAAATCTTCATTTCATATTAAGGATTCAAACTACATTCTTCTGAGGCAATTGTTCTCAACAATAAGGAGGCCAGGGTAAATGCTTTGTAGTGTATCCAGGGAATGCTTAATTACGTAATTATAACTATTTTTATAGTTAAATTATTGTTTAAAGCAGAATAGATATATTATTTGTTCTATGCAGAAATAATTTTACCTTATTAAAGGACTTTAATTTACAATCATAGTTCTCATCTTTTGAGCAATCATAATGGCAATGATTTTTTTTTTTTTTTAAGTGCTTGATTACCATTTTATTATACATATATAAAATGGCTTGATTTTGTTGTATAAAATTTTATTTAAAGAAAAATACTAAGGACTAAATTCCATTGCAAATAAATAATATTTATGTAGCTATGAACATGAACTGCTATGCAAGACACACATCTTGTATGTGTTCATGTCAAAGAATATATGACATTTGGGAAAGAGTATCAATTTCTGACTGATATTAAAAAGAAGGGTAGTCAGAAGAAGAATGAGAATCAATAACACAAGTAGATTAAAAAATCATATAACTTCCTTAGGTTGATTAGCAAAAACATTATTGTAATAGTGATGCATAACTGAAAACCACCTAGATAACTAACATAGTTAATGTTCCTAATAATAATCTTGTGCACATCAAGTATATCAAAACAAAATAACAATAAATAAATAAAAAATACACATTTCACTGAAAACAGAAACAAGAAAATACAAGTAATAATTTTTGTCTTTTGTATATTTTGATTTACAGAAAGATTTTCAACTAAATAAGCCAAATTTATATACGAAATGTTTCTTTTTACAGTAATAGCCAAGTATTTAAAAACACTACATTACAGCAGAATACCATTATTATCCAATCAAAAATGATAATTTTCTCATTTTTATTTTTTATGATGATGATGAACAGCAAAACAAATCTATTCTTCATTTTTAGTGGTTTAAGAACCTTTGGTGGAACAATTTGGTGTAAAATAATCAGAATTTGCATTGGTATTAGTCACTTCATCAATAGACTATACTAAAAACAGCAATCATCATTAAGAAGTCATATTCATAACTATGTGCTCTGATGTTTAATGCTATCCTGACCTAAGGAATGACTCAGCCGTGCTGGCATGGTCGTGCAGTCTCGGCGGCGGCCAGTCGTGGCGTCCAATGCACCAGTACCTGGGTTCGAATCCCAGCAGTGGCATGGGTGTTTCACTTTCCTTTCTTCTGTGTTGTTCGTTTCTTCCCTTGGGGTTGGCGCCCCCTTGCGGTATCTAGCCTATAACTCCTCTGGTAGGAGAGCGTCCAAACCCTGCACGGGTGTTACGGGCGATTAAATAAAATAAATAAAAGGAATGACTCAACATAGTAATGGCCATGTGATTATTTTGCACCAACTACTGAGCATTCTACTGAAATACTACAGTATAAGCAGGGTTCGAAAAGTTACTTTTTAAAAATAACTGTTATTTTAAGTGTTACTTTTTGAATTGGATTGTAATAGTTTATCAACATATACAGGATGGCCTCATTTTACAATTATTATTTTTTTTTTTTTTAGTTCATGAAGACATCAAAGTGATTCTATGTTTAATGTAATGTATTAATATTAATAAAACACTCCCTGTCTTTAGAAATCCTTGCAATATGGTTCAGGGTTAACCAACCCTAATCAAAATATTTTGTAATCTCTATCCACAATGCCACTGAATATAATAACAAAAGACAATCATGAGCATTGCTGACATGTTGCATTTATCAAATGATAACCAAGGAAGCTTTGTTGAATTATTTAGGCACGTTAAATTCCTTATTACTTATGTTGCATTTTCTTTGCTATGCAAGTGCAGTTTATATCATAGAGGAGAAAATAAACAACACACAAAACATACATCATTATTAGTGCAGTAAATTACTCTTAGAAAACAATTTAAATTGTTAAGATGTAACTTATAGAGATATATATATATATTATTAATATATAAAAATACATACAGAAAATAACTTTTCTTTCTTCACTTAGTAATTTGTAACATTATACAATAACAACATACAATATTATCATATTTTTTAGGTATTTTCAATCATCCAATGTTTTGTTTTATTGATTAATTATATTTTTTGATTTTCCAAAACAATATTTGGATTCACATTATTTGTCATTCTTTCCATATTGAAATTAATATTTTCTTGCCTATAACTATTATAAATTGGAGGAAAAGATTATTTTATTATTTTGTCTAAGATGATAATTTTGATTACATTTATTTTTTTATTTCTAATATTTTTATTATAGTTTTGAATAATTACATTATAAATAAATTTTTGTTTTGGAAATAAAACTAGGCCATCCCCTTGGTAAGTATGAGATAATCCAAGAAGAATCGATTCCAAGCGGTTATGGCAAAAAATGATATTTTATTCCTTTTTGAATGAACTCATTATTTCATAGAGCGTGCTATTGTTGATGGAGAGAAGCTAAAAAAATGAACATTGAAATTTAAATTGTAATCTAGTAGGCTAAAATTAAAGTGTTATTTTTTTTCTCTGGCTCTTCTCTCATTGCAACACACACACACACACAAAGGGAGTGATAAGAAACAATAATTTGAATGTAGCCTCCGTGACCTAATGAATAAGACGTCTGACTTCGGATCAAAAGGTTGCAGGTTCGATTCTCGTCGCGAATGTTTCATTGTAGTAATTTTTTCACAGGAAATTAACAATTGCACTGGACACATAGACAGAGAAATAAAAGATTTTAGTAATATACATTTGATTATACATTACTATATTAATAATTACATTGATTGTTTTACTTAAGCTTTTCTACTCTTTGATTTTTTTTTTGAATAACTGACCTAAATTACTTGAATAATATTTTTTTTTTACCAAAACCTCCGATCCCATACAGAAGTGAGAAAAATAGTTCAGTTGTCTGCCAAAGGGAGATTCCTTCTTATTCTCAATGTAAAGCAGCTAAATCAGAAACCTGCTTTGGTTAATACAAGATCACATTTATTAATATTAACACATTTATCAATAAGCTTATTTCTATAAATAATCACATCTTACACCAATAAATATATTAAATAAAATATATTATTTTGCATCACTACTGAGAATTCTACTGAAATTCTTCTTGGGTATTCTCTTCTTTACCAAATTTCATTCTAGATGACATTATAAGCAGGGTTCGAAAAGTTATTTTTTAAAAGTAACTGTTACCATTACTCAAAAAGTAACTGTTACTTTAAGTATTACTTTTTTAATTGCATTGTAATAGCTTAGCAACATATACAGGATGGCTTCATTTTGTAACAGGTTATTTATTTTTTTTAGTTCATGAAGACATCAAATATAATATGACAACTAGAATAGAAGAGATTAAGAAGAAATATGGACTTAATAAGCTTATTTCTCTTTTAAATGCAGCTATTAACTCATTTCAGATTGGACATAAATCTCTCAAATGAATTAGAATGTTATTATTACGATATATTTGTTTTTAGCTTTTATTTCATTGAGTACCAATTTTTTTCTCCTACAATCCTTCCTATTCTATATTCATTGGTGTTACTAATATTGCCAATGCACTAACTGATGGAAACTTTCATTAGTGATTTCAATCATACAGTGACGAAAATTAAATGCCATCCTTGGTAAAATTATTCCATCAAATGCATTTATGTTACTCACAAAAGTTACATTATAGTTCCATTTTTATAAAAGTATCGTATATGCTCCAATAAATGCCGAGGCTCTTATTGTCTAATAAGCTCCAGGCTGCAGAGGGGACACGGCCAAATAGTAGCCGGGTCTTTGATATTTGCCTACCAGTACTAGTGTAAGCGTAAAACCTTACGGCACATTGCCTTACAAAATGCCGCCAAAACGGTCATTTGACATTGCCTTTAAGATTCGCGCGATGGAATACGCGAAAGAGGTGAGGCGGCCGCTCATCAACAACAAAGCTGTCATTGTGGATTCGGACGATGAATAGCAGCGAAAGGTATAGAAAGACATTGCCATTTATCTTTAACAGTCTTATGTAGCATGTGAAATTAAAATAAAGTAGCTGTTTGCAATATTAGCCGGTATTTATGTGTAAAAATATTGCATTCTGAAGGTTTTGTTAATAATGGCCGGCCTCTATTGGAGCAACTTCGTCACTGATCGCTATTAGACAAAAGTAACTGTCATTAGTAATGGCATTACTTATAATATGTTGATTCCAATTCCTGATTATAAGTACAGTTCCACCTGAAGGAGAGTTCATACTCTGCTTAGACCTCTTCAATTTTGCAGTTTGTGTTAAATCTGAAACATATTATTGTGGTCCGTGGTGAAGTAAGATTTTCAGATCGTTCATTAAAGCATTTAGAGTTCAAGCTTCACAAAGTAAACTTAGATTCAGAGATTTTTTTAAAATTATCAATAGAATAGTTTGCTATTGATGCTCTTACATACATGTGGCTCCCAATGAGCAATGCAAATTGAGAGAGGTTTTTCTCGAAGTATGGACTGGTGATAAATGACAGGCGTAAAACCATGAAAAGTGAATCAGTGGAAACATGTAAAATGCTGTTTGTTAATGTTTAGGTGTACCTATTCATGCACACAAATGAATGAGCTATTTCCAAGTACTGTAGTACAAAAGATGAACTTTTGACTGTAGTGTTCAATGGTATAAGCCTATAAATATGTAGTATAACAGGTAATTTTTTAAATGTCACAAGAGATTTTTACCTGTAGTTTCTAATAACAAGTATGTCTATTGAGTGAAAACTATTCTTTTTATGTGCCTAGCTAATTTTGTTACTTCTTAACTTTGTTAACAATGAAACATCACATAATAATCTTTAAACAAAATGCTGTTTTATAGAAAATGATACAAAACACTAAAATTTCATTTGAAACTGCTATAAAATGCGAAATCTAAAAACTGAAATTTAAAATTTTCAAATTCATAATGCTAAAAACTCGTGCCACTAATTATGTTCTTTGTTATTAGAAAATTATCAGGTTCATAAAACTGTTGCCATTCAGTATGAAGTTTTAGGTTTTTTAATTACCTTCATAATGGGATCAAGAAGTTGACCTGTAAACTTATTCAACATGTAAAACAACCTTGGTGTCTGCTACATGAAAAGGCATTTTAAGTGATCAGATTCATATGTTTATTCAAACAGTGTTCCATTACAAATACATTCATGAGACCAAAAAATAAAAGTCTCATGAATATAGGTATATGAGATGTGGATAGTATAAAAGAGTCCTTGTATAAATCTGTAATGACATCTGACGAATATGAAATAGTTCCTGGTCTTACCAAGAAATGGGGCAACTTAGGAGACAAAAATTGAAACGGATAGAAGACAACCATTTTTAATATAAATGAGTATTGTATAACACGATGTCTGTATTTGCTTTAGAAGAAGCTTTTGTTTCAAAATTAAGGCATCAGGGAATAAAAACAAAGTCAAATTATCTTTTTAATAGAAATTTTTATATTTAAAATATAATGTTGCAATTCAGTTCTAATCTATATTACTAAAATCTTTTATTTCTCTGTCTGTCCGGCACAATTGTTAATTATTAGTTTCCCTTGTTGAGAAAGTCAGATTATAAAATTTCCTTTTTTTTCACCTTGCATGGGATTCGAACCGAGGATCTTAGTCCCCACAGTCAGGAACCTAACCATTGGACTACTGCTGGTCACCCAATATCCAATCCTACTTGATGACACTAATTGTCTAAGAATTTTAAAATACTTCTTCCTTGAATTGATTTGTGAAAAATTAGGGTCAAATATCAGCTAAATATTTTTTCCTGCTTAAATAATATTTTCTGATTTTTATGGATAAAGTATTTGCTTTTACGAAGTCCCTCCTTCCCGTTTTTTTTCTTCTCTGATTGCAAAAAGTATTTATTATTATGGATATAATTAAAAAAATTAATTAAATATTTAACCGAAATTCCAAAATATCAGACTTAAAAAAATAAAAAAGCATTCAAGCCAACACTAGTTGACTACGAACAGCCCTTCAGCCATGCTCACATTCAAATAGTAAACATAATCAGAATCAATATATAGGTCTTGAAGGCCTATAGATGGTATTGGAGTTAAAGGCTTCAAATGGACACAGTATATATATATATATATATATATATATATAAATCCAATACACAAAACTTGAATCGACACCTTTTCAAGTTTCGTAAAGCAAATATTTCATTTAATGATTTGCAATTTAGAATTCAGAAAATTATTATCAAAATTTTATAGAATGGAAACAAAATCTTATATCCAAAATCAATAACATTCAACATCATTCACATGACAGGATTACCAATGCTATAGATTATAAATTTAAATTACACAAAATCAAAAAAACTATATCAACATATCAAGATAAGTATATTTTCACAACTATAGACAAGGCACACAACAATTTAGCTATCATTTGAAAACAATTTTATTTTTACAAAATTAAAGAATTATTAAATGATCAAACGGTTTTTTTAAAAATTACTAAAACTAAAGAATTTATTTTAAACAATTTAGATAAAAGTTTTTCTAAATTTCAATCACAATTTAAAACACTTAAATATAAGAAAATTAATATCAATAAAAATCTAAATTATTTATTTTTAAATCCAAAAATTCACAAAACAGGTAAATTTAGAATGATATGCAGCACAACTAATTCCATATTAAAGCAATCAAATATTATTTTGCAAATTTTTCTTAATAAATTACATGAAATTATTAAAAGTAAAATTAATCCGGATTTTTATTGGCTCATTAATAACCATGATGATGTTATTAATTATGTGAATAATAACAAAATTTTTAATTTAATTAGAGCAGACTTTGAAAATTTATTTACAAATATACCATTGGATTCATTATTACAGCAAATAAAATTTTTAATTTCAGAATTTAATATTACTAATCTATTTAAAATTCCTATTAAAACATTTATTAATTTTCTTCAATTTAATTTATACAATAATTATATTGAATTTAATAATGAAATATATTCCCAAATTAAAGGTATTGGAATGGGAGTAAACTACAGTAGCATTCTTGCTAACTTATTTCTATTGGCCTTTGAATATCAATTTTGTATTGAATTCCCTTTCCAATTTAAAATTTTTAGATATATAGACGATTTAATTATTTTTAATACTAAATTTAATATTAATTATATAGAAGAAAAAATTTATAACAACATTATTAACTTACAGCAAACCAATATTCATGCTGAATTTGTGGATTTTTTAGATTTGAGAATATATTTCAATCAGCAAATACCTCATATACAATTATTTAATAAAACATTTTTGTTTCCTTTCAAAATAAACAGATTTCACAAATTTACAAGTAATGTTAGTTTTAATTTATTTCAAAATATCTTTTTACAAGAATTAAAAAGATATCTTACCATTAACTCTAAAATAGATGATTTTTTGAATAATTTGAATTATCTCATTAATGAATTTAAAAATAATAATTTTCCAAACAAAGTTTTAAATACTTATATTACTCGATTTCAAAAGAAATTTAAATTTCAAATTTACAAAAAATATAAAATTAAATATATTCATTACTTTATTTAATCATTAATCTTCTAAACAGGACTTGTTAAATTTTGATCATTCAAGTTATCTCATGACAACTTAGAATTAAATCCTCTATTTGAGGAAGTTTTGAGTTTGAATTGATAACTGTCATCTTTTGCTTTTAATATTTTGAAGTATGTTTTAAGAAATTTTCTGTGTATGTATGAGGAATAAATGATTTTTCTATGTATGTATGTAAAATAAATGATTTTTCTATGTATGTATATAAAATGAATAATTTTTTATATGTATATATATGTGAGAGGTTTTTATACATATAGACAAAAAAAGCATATAATTTAAAGGATAATTTAAAAAAATAAAAAATATATTTAAAAAATCCTAAAAAAATATTAAAAAGAGAGCAATCTTCTTATAATAAAGCGCTTTTGTGATTTCTAAATTTTAGCTTAGTTTCAAAATTCAACACCAGATGCCGCTGATGACGTGTTTGTATATTCGAATGTTAATACTTACACAGAAACAGCTTTTTGAAATTAATTTGGTTTTTAAATTTCAGAAAGCTGTCCGGCAAATTTTATATATATATATATATAAATAAGATGGCTGGTTCGATGCTTGCATACTATTACTCCTTGGAAAGCACTCAATATCCAAGTATGAAAGTGTAAAGGGGATAACGTCAATAGTAGCAACAAGGAAAAAATTCCCAGCCCCTGCTAAGAATTGAACCTTATTCTTCCAACTTTTAGATGAGCACCTATATTGTTTGACCCACACTCAAAAGAGTAACAAGCAAAAATCATACTTATTTTAAAGTTTCTTTTCTGGAACTTCTTTTTTCTTCTTCTATTTCTCATCACTAATAACAAATATTTGCATATATTGGCAAATTTCCAATGAAAGTAAGTCTATCAATGGTAATGATACAGTATATGTGGCGTATAATATTACAGTAATTCCACACCTACCAATCGTTAAAATTCTGCCACAGTACTAGTTGATTTAAAGACAGATTTCTTACGGCCTTCCAAAGAAGTTCCAAAAAAAGAAAAAAAAAAACCGTTCGGCATAAAATTGCGGCCGTCTTGGAGGCAATCCGATACTTTAGGAAACAATGTTTATCATATAGTGGAACGGCTCACCACGCCCCTCTTTCATTATAGGGTTCTGCAAGTCTAAATTTTAAATGTTTCAAAAATTGGTCATTTTAAATGGAAAAGAGTTATACAATAATTAAAGCAGTGTCTTAAAAATACTGAATTTGCGGTAATTTGCAATTTAAACCTTTCGTATGATCAATAACAATTCTCTTTTCCACATCGTTCGATATACGCAGATGATTCGAAATCATGGCCTACGTATAATTTACACTAACTTTCGTAGAAATCTACAAATGAGCCCATCTCAAGTTCATATTTAATTTTACCTTTTCTAAAGGTGTTGGATTTAAAGCTGCTAACGATCTTGCTAAATGTTGTACAGCTGCAAAGTAAAAGGACTTTTCGTTGGTAGCCATGTTTCCGGTGTTTAATAAAACGCGAAATTGTTGATATCCGGAAATAATTATAGAATTCAATAGACGGGAAAAAAAAATTTAAAAACTAATTTCAAGTTATAAATAATATAATTTACAAAAACAAGCCTTATAAAAAAATAAGTATACGAAATTATTCTTTTATTTTTAATTATTTCTTTTTTCCAAACCCAACTTCATAATTTCGAATTTCTTTGCAGATCATCCGGAATTATAGAGGGAGTCAGAAATTCAACATGTCGGTAATGAACATCACTCGGAATGTGATACACAATGCAGTAACTTGCTTATATCAAAATAGTAGGCATTCTAATAATATTACACAAAAAGCCCTCTATACGAGGTAATTTGTTATTTTTCTGAAAGTATACCCCGTTTTTTCGTCATTTTTTATTAGCATGCCTGATCAGTCGAACAAGATTTTAAAAATGTTCTAGTTTTGGGTCATTCTGAAATCCTATTGAGTATGACGTATTTCTTTTCGAAGATTTGAATTAGTAATTAATAGTTTGCCTTTTTAAAGAGGTCATAACATGTTTGGTATTTTTGTAGACTTGCAGAAGTTGGAAGATTAGAAACGCCAAAACAACAGGGCAAATATGATACGGGTCAGGTGAGAAAAAATACTTAGATATACTATATTTTATATATATAAATGTTATTCAAAAGATTATCATAATTTTGTATTTTCAAATAGTAACTACAAGTAATTAGCATGAAAGGGTTTTGAAGCGCTATTCTGTTGTCACGAAAATCAGTATGTCCTTGAATATATGCGCAATAAATACCCTGTATCAAGTATGAAATATCAGTTATTTTAAAATAAATTCATATAATTTTAATTAAAATTATTGTGGGGAAGTATTTTATCATTATTATGTATCGTACGAAATTATCAGGAATTTTAGAGAGAATCCGTTGTAAACGTGAAAAATGTTTTCAAGCAGACGATGTTGAAATTTGTTTGCATTGAAATCATTTTTCTGATAACACAATTGTCAATATCATGTTTGTATTTAAAGACTTTTCTAACGTTTGAGCTTATTTTTCAAATATTTGTGTGTATACTGCAATATTTAAACTGATTTTGAGGTTTTATTTTACATTAATAATTTAGAAAAATCTTATTAAAAATTGTTGATCGTTAGAATTTTGAAACATTGTTTTAAAAAAATTAATTGCCAAAACAAACCTTACATCAAGTATTTGATTAATTAAAAGTAACATATGTTAATCTTGTTAATTATCTGGTCATATATGGTTTTCTCAATCTACAGTTATTTTTTTGAAAGTTACTTTGATCTGATATGTGTCTTATGAATGTGGCATTTTCCATTTCCATTAACTTATTTTTCAAATTAAGGATATCTTTCTGAATAACTGGGCATTTCATAAGGAGAAGGGGGAGTTGTATAGTATTACTGATACCTACCCTGATTTAAACAAAAGTAGTACTTGAGTAGTCATTTTTTTCATTAGCAGAAAGGCTCAAAATCACAGAATTTTACCAATTTTGTAAATTATCAGTATATAGATTAGTATTTCAACAAATAATTTCAAGCCGAGCAGCATTTTCCTTTATAGATTCCTAGATTATACTCCTGATTAGAATATGGTGTAGAGCCATTGATTATTATATTTGATAACACATTTATTAATTTTAAATTTCTATAACTGAAGGCTAGTATACAGAGCAAGTGCTCTAAAGTTTGCCACTGTATTCAGAAGTATTCCTTCATGAAATTTCCAAAAAATTGTTACATGTTCAATCTATTTTCTAGAAAATATTATCTGAGCATTAGAGTGACTTAGGCTACAGTTTATGGCAAAGTAATCAAGTAATTTTAGACCATGTTGTGACACTTATTTAATAAAACTTGTAACTTCCTAAGATTGTTAAATAATTATTATCACCTTAAGTATCTAACAAAGATTGAAAATTAAGATTATGAATAGTTCGTAATCATTAATAATCAGGCAGAGGCAATAGAATTATTTCCACGTTCAGTAGTTTGTTGTAGCAAATACAGAAAATTATTTTTAAAAATTCCATTTGTAAAAGTTGTCTATTCATTTTTAAATGTTGAATTACACAACTTTTGACTTCCCTTGTGGAACAAAAGAAGCTGTATTTCAGTAATAAAGACTACAATTAAAAATAATTTTAACATGTGAAAATATTCAAGTATTATGAAAGTAAAAAAAGAAAGAAAATAATCTCAGGACACACAATTGAAGGTAAATAAAAAATATTTATAACAATAAAAAGAGTATTCTGCTGAGGATGGCCATATGGGGTTAAATAGGCCAAAACCGTCCAGGTTTTATATTTTTCTTATTTACATCAATTTGGGTCAACTAAGGACCACGGACAATAGACCCATATGACAACCGTCACGTCACAGTGGAGCTAGTAAAGTTCAAGAAGGGGGACGAGATAGAATAACACTGAGGTAGTAAGTCCCAGGTTGAAACAGACGAAACACAGAAGAAGAAAGAAACAGCCATGCCGATGCCGGGATTCGAACCAAGGTTCCGACACAATGGCAGACTGCCGTCTAGACCACTCGGCCATGTCAGAACGGTGTTTTTATCTTTTTATTGTAACAAATATTTGTTATTTACTTTCATTGTGTGTCCGGAGATGATTTTTTTTTTACTTTCATATTAATAACGACTATGAACTGGAAAAGGCATTGCACTTATCTTAGATTGAATCTCCTGCCAGTAATTTTCTTGGAACATTTTTTTTTTTGTTTCCTGAATTTGTTAAATTTGAAAACACTTAAGCACTTAATAGTTATTATAAAAAGGATTTTTGGTACGTAAAAAGATACATTGTTATTTTAATTGACAGTAGGCTTATAGATAATAAACTACTTGATACAAGATTGTTTAAGTTTCTTATTATAGTATATGCTGGAAAATATTTATTTAAAATAGTCAATTTACTTTGTTAAAATAAAGGATTAATTAACAAAGAAAAGTACAGATGCTCCCCAGCTTATGTAGGTGGATTGTTCCATAAAATCCTACATAGGTTAAAACGTATGTATGTGGGAACATATACACTATACTAGTGTATCACAATATCAATAATTATATTACAGAACAAATATTAAAAGATAAGATGGCTTTCATTTTGCTTTTTTTATCAGATGCATGCTTTCTGTCATCCACTGTTAATATAGAACACTAGCACAAAATATTTTTTTTTTAATTTCTACAGACTTCCTATATAATTCCATATCTACATAATTCAGGAATACGTGTGTCAGGAACATTTAAAATGTGGCATTAAGCATTTGAAATGTGGCTATGGAGGAGGAAGGAGAAAATTAAATGGACAGATAGGATGACTAACGAAGTTCTAGAAAAAATAGGGGAAGAGAGAAGCTTATTAAAGAATATAAGAAGGAGAAAAAAGAACTGGATTGGACATGTGCTGAGAGGTGAAAATCTCAAGAAGAAACTATTGGAGGGGAAGATTTAAGGAAAGAGACCAAAAGGAAGAAAGAGAAAAATGATCTAATGACTACAAGTGGATGTCAAGAACTGAAGGAGGAGGCAAGAGATAGAACAAATTGGAAAAAGAGACATTGTTGACCTTGTTTGCTGCTTGCCATTGGACCAGTCAGCAACAGAACACTGATGATGGTGTGTCAGGAACCATCTGTATATATAAAGAATTTCTACAAAGAAATACGAAGTTAAAAAAAAAACCTCTTATCTTGGTGCAGCTTTGTCACTTGCTTTTGACAATAAAAATAAATAGATCTGGTCAATAATAATAAACAACCTTTCAAATTTATTTTTCAAAACTTGCATTGAATAATAGTGTTTGTTAAAAATAATTGTTTTGCAGATTATTGGTAGGAGATTTAATTTTTGATTCTGTATAATAGTAATAATAATAAAAAGATAGTATGAATATACAAACCCTTATACAAAATGCTAGCCCTATTCAATCTTTTCATTGTTGATTAGTCTATGGATTTGAATTTTCTGTATATTACATAACCCTTCTCAAGACATAACAATAAGCTCAATCCTAAAGCCATGTTTATGTATTAAAAACAAATACTATTTAGGAGTTTGGAGTTCAGTGGGTAACATCTAAGTAAAGCAAGATTTTAGTAACAAAATAAAGCTTTGTAGGGAGTTTATTAGTTTGTAAATATCATCCTCATATATTTGTGATTGTTTTATACTTAGTTAATATTTTCAATTATATAAAGTATTGATGTATCGGATACTCAGTGAAATTTTCAGTATTTGGTAATTACCTGGCACTGGAATCCCACTATTTGCTCATTAATGAGCAGAAAGAACAACAACAAAATAAATGAACTTTATAATTTTTTAAATGAATATAATGAAAAATTTGGAGAAACAATATTTTAATTGTAATAAATTCTTAAAGATTTCAGTAACAAAAGCACTTAATTCTTTTGATCTCAGTACCCTGCCATCTGCTGTTTCAGTATATCTAGGTATTTAAATATGTGAAGCACAAGTTAACATTATGTTTATATTTATGCAAGTCAAACACTTGGCTAGTTGATTGCATATGGTTCACATACACATGTACTGTTCACAGTTCACTTGCAATAACTGTTCACATCTAATGTGCATGATATGTAATTTGCATGTTTATGAAGGCTGTACTGAAATTATTATTTTTAGAAAAACAAAACAAAAAAAACTAGAAATTGATAGCATACAAAAATGGGTTCACAGTATGAAACTTAAAATAAATAAAAATACAACCAATTCATACTCGTACATCCATGTAAATAGATACCTACATATTAACCAGATTTTTTGCAGAAACATAGCTGCCTACAGTAGATTTACAAGTAGTCAAAGCTGCTTTAATATTTCCCTTCAACAAATATTAAATATTTAGGCTTAACAGTTGACAAGAGTCTTCTCATTTAACAAACTTTTTGTTAATTTACATTAAAAGATAAATATAGTAATTTGAGTATTTTGTTTAAACATGATTCCAGAAATGATAATTATAATAAATAGAAAACACCATATATTGTTATTCTATCATTCATACTTTTGTTAATGAATATTCTAAGCCCGAAGAAGCAGATAAAATATATCTGTGAAATATAGCAATGTTTTAAAAAGATGAAGATGTTGTGTTTTCTACTTGAGTATTTTGTCAAATAAATCTATAATCATACAAAAATTACCCTTAAATTATTATGTATTAAGTAAGTTAGAAAGATGAAAGAAACTATAACCTTTGGAACAAATATAACAGTATATTATAGATGTATATATATA
>JAFIDM010009631.1:80966514-80977489 GCA_023159025.1 Thereuonema tuberculata | reverse complement strand
TGTATATATATAAGTCAAAGTTTGTATGTTCTCTGTACAATTTTACATCGTTTGACTTGTCGGAACCAAATTTTGCATAGATACTCTCTACTACCCTGCGGAAACTATAGGCTATCTGGGAACCCGGTTAACCATCCCCAAGAGTGTGAAATAATGGAACTGGTGGTGACATTGGGAACTACAGAAATATTTTTCTGCAACTATCGGGGAAGGTTTGATGTAATAGGGTTGTGGAGAAAGGGAAAACCAGGACTCGCCACCCTCTCTTCACCCCCACTCCCTCCCTGGGCAACACTGGGTACTTTAAGCTAGTTAATTATATAATACTGTTAATTTTTTGTTCTTTCCCCAACAAAAACAATTTATAAATTGGATAATTAACAATGAAAAAATAAAGGAAGGGAGAAAAGAATTGGGAATAGAAAATCTCTTGATATTAATAATTAAATAAATCCAACTTTAACATGTGGAATTAAATATTTATCAAAAATCGAACAACAATAAAAAATATCGCACATTTAAAAAATATTGGATTTGCAACAGAATACATTTTGTAAATTAAATCTTTGACTGCAAGGTTTGTTTAAATTTATGAATGTGTAATTATGTATTTGGACCAGTACAGAAAAACATTTTGCATAATGTAACGAAATTTTTCAAATAGTAATAACAGAAAATGTAACTAGGTGCCTTCCAAATAAAAGTAACTCTTCCTCTCTGTTTTTTGTCACCTTTTGCAAAATTTACAATGTTGGTTTTTCTCCCATTTTTTTAAAAATTGGGGGGGGGGGGGGGGGAAGATTCCATAATACTGAATATTGCATAAAGGTTGTTGTTTCATATAGATTAAACTATGCCAGTCAGATTTCTTTATATGTATTGATCTTTTTTCTCGGACACCTGTGGGTGTGTGTGTATATATTTTATATAAAAGATGTCCTGGGAGGAAAGGTAAATTTTCTGCGAGGTCCATAGTATTTATTTATTTATTTATTTATTTATTTTTTAAGAAAAAAAACTTGTGTGTCCTAATTCAAACTTGGTTTCTGCTATAAAACTGTTTGAATGTACAGTCTTTAAAAAATTTGGTATGCAGTATTGTCTTTCCCTACCATTGTAAGTTCTCAATGTCAGATACACTTGAATCTGCGTGCACTGAAGAGCATTGATTTTGATGGAAGATTGAAAATTTGTTATAAGCTGTCAGAGATTTGTCACTTGCACAATAAATATTAGAAACACTATATAACATCTTGCTTATCACTAATTTTGCAACTGTACATTCAAATAGCTCTAATTTGGAAACCATTTGGAATGGGACACAAGTTCATATGTGTTTTGCTTAGAATGACCGAAACTATGACCTCCCAAAATATTGGCCCTTTTCTCCTGGGACACCCTGTTTTTATATATATATATAATCAATCTATTGCCTTCAGAATATTTAGATGTTACTCGGTAGGTAATTGTCTACTTTAAAGTCTGGCAAGCCTATATATTTTAATTGTAAATAAGTATATAAGTCTTTATTAGATCAGTTTTGTACAAATTGTATATTAGGCTCAATTTTTAATTAATTCTACATAGCATACTAAAAAAGTGGAATATTTAAGTATATGTAATAAATTGAAAGAAGTTTAAAGATGATTTTTGTATAGAACTTGATTACATGTTAATATCTTGAAAAAGTTTATATATATATATATATATATAAAAAATAGAATAACAACACACGTGCATCATATGCTCTCGCATCAATCACCTCTTGATTGGAATGTCAAACTTTGTTTCCTAACAGTGATGGATAGTTTAATAAATGAAAGAAAAGAAAAATATTACTACTACACGCATAAATCTTATGGCTTCTAAATCTATTACAAAATCCCCATTTTTTTTTTTTTTTTTAATTTTAAATTTTGCTTATTTAATTTGTTCATTGAATTTTCATATTCCTATCATTTTTCATCACATACATACAAATATATAAGAAAAGATCCTGAATTTCTGTACTTAAATTTGAAACTGAATTAAATTTCTTATCCTGGATCAAAGACAAGATAAAATGATATAGCAATCATTTTATTTGTGGACTATTGTACTAGACAGTAAAGCCCCGATTATCCGCGAGTGCTGCGAAAAATTTTTCTTAATTACGAACCTCAAAAAAAAAACAATTTTAACCCAAGCCAACAACAGGGAAAAACAGGTGTTTCCAAAGCAAGAAGCAAAAACGAGTGACTAATTTTTTTAAAAAGGCGTAACTGAACACTTTTTGTTAACAGTATCGAATTGTTTTTTGTTTACTCTTCTTTATTTTAGTGATTTAGACATAGAGCAAATGTTTCTGCTGTACTGTACATATTTTAAAAGTTTTACATATTATGTTTTTTGTACAATAAAACATAATTTTTTTTTGCTGAAATATTTTTTTCGTGTTTACACCTCATTTTTAGTCTTTTTTTTCGGGTTATCCACGGTGCCCTTGCCACCCAATTCCGCGGATAATCGGGGCTTTACTGTATATAAAAGAACCTTTAACACAGTAAATTTTTTTTTTTTTAATTTCATAAAATTTCATACGTTCACAGGTTTTTTGATTGTTAAAATAGGATTGGAGTATTTTAAATATTTTACGATACAAGTTTTAATGTCCTTAAATGTCGGGAATTGTCCTTAAATTTTTTGTTTGAGATTCAGTCGACACCCTGTGATAGAAAGGAAATTCTATTGAATGAACTACAGATTATTGAATATTTATATATAATTTGTTATATAAATTGATATTAGTTTAAATGAACATTAAGAATAATGTAACATATAAAACCAGGCACCAAAGGATTTTGTAGAGTTCGCCTTTGATTTGTAACAGTTAATGTATTTAAAATAAAATTAACAAAAAAGGGACTTAAAAAAAAATAGTTTTGGAATGCGATTATAAGTTGTAAGATGGATGCCTATCTGTTCATAGTCTGTAATCAAGATAATGAGTTAACTGATTTTTAGTTAATTGGCCCTAGTATCAAAGCTGTCAAAAATAAATTGATATTGAAGTTTTATATCATAATGACTTTAATGGTGGTAGTTTATTATTTGGTGGCAGCCTTCTGTGAATTTTGATACAAATTGGAAGATGAATGAAGAGTCAGTGAACACCACTACAGAACTTGTTAAAGCACTGTCATGGTGATAATATTATCTAGAAAGTTTTACTGGTAGTTCAAATTATTTTTTAGATATTGCTTATATATATATATATATATATATATTTGAAAATTGATATACCTACTAAAATTTTCTCTTTTTTATTAAGAACTTATAGTGCAGCAATAAATTTAGTGTCCCAGAGTAATAAAAATAATACAATAAACTTAAGAAATTTTTTTAAAATTATATTTTTAAAAATATTTGTAGTGTAATTCTTTGATTTGTTACAAATAACAACTTGGCATGTGATTTTTAACTTCATTGTTACTAATGAATTAATAAATTTCAAGATGTTGCATTTATTATATATTTAATCTTTTGGGTTGACCAAAAAGTTCATTCAGTTTTTTTACATACGTTGACTCTAGTAGTGCTTAGGTGTCTTTAACGTCAATCAACACTTTTTTGTTAGATTGTACTGTGACAGCTGTCGTATCAGCGTGCATTTAAAACAAAAACTGATCAAAATTGGTGAATTTTGTGTTGCCAGTTTAATATTGAAGATGGAAGAAAATAAGCACGCAAGACCACATGTTTCTTTGATGACTGCTAAAAACTGTTACAGCTTGTCTGGGAAGTTCTGATTCATCTGCTGTATTCACGATATTGCTCCTTCGGATTTCCATTTATTTTGGTCTTTACAAAATTCTCTTATTGGAAAAAAATTCAATTCCCTGAAAGACTCCAAAGGCATATGGAACATTTTTTTGCTCAAAAAGATAAAAAGGTTTGGGAAGATGGAATTACGAAGTTGCCTGAAAGATGGCAGAAGATAGTGGAACAAACCGGTGAAGACATTGTTCAATAAAATTATTGGTGACAATGAAAAATGTCTTATTTTTTACTTAAAAACCGAACGAACTTTTTGGCCAACCCAATATATTAAAATCTGTATTTAATCAATATATGCCATATATCGATTCAATTATGGATAAAACAAAATCTTAAAAATGGAAATAAATAGGTCAAAAGTGCAAACATTGATTACTATGATTAGTAAATTTTATTACTACAGTGGAGTTGCATTATACGGTGTACGAATTCAATTGCATTTGCTTGGGGAAAGGAAAAAAAAAGTGAAAGTTAAATAGCTGCACAGCTTTACCTGTCTTTTCCATTCACTAAGCTGTTCACACTGGAGTGCAATCTCTCTTGCTCTTTCTCTCATTAAAAAAAATAATCAACTAACCAACCAATCTTTCTCTCATATAATCAAAAATACTGTAAAATTAGGTTTTGTATATGTATTATTATTATTATATACTGTGCATTACTGTGGATAATATTTGTAGATACATATTACTGAGCAGAGTTGAATACATAAAACCACATTTACTATATTTTACAGGCAAATAAGATATTTTTTTTTTTAGAATAATTTTGAATATATGCAGTTTACATCTTAATGATTGTAGAACCAAATTCCCATGCAAGATATAGATCTATTGTACAATTTGCAATGTATATAAAATTCAAGAAAAAACACTAGAACTAGGAAAAAAGTGATTAGAATTTCAAAAGGAAACAACAAAAAATAACCTTTTTCAATTTCTTTGTTCACCATAGGACCTTCCATTTTTGTTTATTTATTTATTTTGATTGCATGAAAACTATGGTTGGGGGTGCATTTTTCAAATTTAATCATTAATTGTGCTGTGTTAATTATTCAGTGGATTTTTAGTTACATTGTTGGAGGTAGCCTTTCATTTAATTATTAAACTGTTGGCTTTATCAAATGAGACAAATCAAAGAAATGAATTTTACATCCATAAATAATAATACAGAAAATTAACTGAACTCCTCCTTTAACTTTAAAAATATATTTTTTTTTAAATAATAGAAATTAACTTTAAATTTCAGCTCTTCCTTCAGCGTGTTTTTGGCTATCGAGGGGTGATTCTATTTCCGTGGCTGGCAAGGGTTTATGATCGTGATGTACCAAATAAAAAAGAAACTAAGTAAGTATATAACTCACTTCAGGTACTTCTTTGCTTGCTTTGACAAATTTAACTAAAAGGAAATTGAATAGTTATTAATAATTAATTAATTATATCGTAATATAATAATTATTATTAATTAATTATTTTATTAGTTAATTATTTAACCATTTGCATTCTAAAGTAAACAGGTTTGTGCATGCTTATGAATTAAAGGTGATAAGCTGAATGGGAAAAATAAAATATTTAGGAAAGAAAATAAATTGCTTTAGATTTTCGTAGTGAACTAGACAGACAATCTGAAATTTGATTGAACAATAAATCGAAGCCAGTCAGCAGTCTGTATTTTAAGTTCAGTTGCAGGATCAGTCTCATAATGTATATATACACAAAACCAAAAACCAAAATCCTTTCCATCTAATTGAAGGTTTTAGATATGATTATTTTACTTCTAATTTTATTGCCACTTTTTCTCTACACCAAATCTGTTTTGTAGTATGAAAAATTACAGATAGTATTTTAATACAAAGGATCTAAAATGACAATTATAATTTTTATCTTGTTCAGTATGTGTGAAATTGTTGATCATCTATGTGAAAACGTAGTAGTGCTTTTAATAACAGTTTTTAATTATAGCTCTGCATAGCTACTAATCTTGGAGAAGCTAAACTTTTGGGAAATCAGTTCTTTGTGTTCTTCCCTCAAAAAAAAAAAAAAAAAATGTTTTAAACCATATGAGTGAAACTACTATGTATGGATTTATTTTTTTTTTTTTTTTTTTTTTTTTAATTTAAATTTAATTTTTAAACTTCGAAAAAAATGAGTTTTCAATTTTGCAAAGAAGAAAAATATCTATCCTTAGCATTTACGAAAAGAAAAAACAAACTGTTGAATTGGTATTAGTTGTAACACTGTTCCCAAGAGTTGAAATTCAGGAAAACAATAATGAAAGTATACATTAGTGTATCAAAAAAATCAACTTATAAGAGAGTCAAGCATATTTTAACAAGTGTTTATGGAATAGTGTGAAAACGGAAAAGAAGTAATGAAAAAGAAAAAAAAAATCTATCAAATAAATGCTTTTTGGAACAGGTATGACTAAGTTTCAAGCACAGCAGTGAGCAAGACATACCCTTATAATTTCTAGCAAAGTTGGAGCTGTACGAAAAACAAGTTTTTCATTATCTTGGGATGAAAGCATGTCGCAAAGTTTAATCAAAGTTTGTTATGCACTTTCTTCTAAACATATAATTTATTGAAATGAAGTAATACATACTTCATTGCAATATAATACAAACAATAATATCTCTCATTTAGTTTTCTGTTGGTAATTGGTTAGTTTACAAGTAGTGTTACAAATAAACTGTCAACAAAGATGTTACTTAACAAATGGTATACGACATTAATTCTGATTTAATAATCAAAAAAAGATTATACAGAGTGTACCTGAAATGTGCTGCCAATCTTAAAGATTGTATTCAATCATGCAAAACAACGAATAAATGTCATGTAAACATGGGTCTTGAAATGCGTTATTTCCAAGATATGAACAATAAAACGATACAGAGGTGTTGATATACATACATGGAATCGCATCTGAATTTTTGTAATATGGAGGTATGATTTTTAAAATCAGGCTTAAACATCTTTTAAATCAATGGTGGGAAAAATGTGCACTACCCTAAAGAGGGGGGGGGGGGGGGGAAAAAAAAAATATCAAATTAAAGCAAAGCACAGTAAATTTAGGATTAATTATTGTTCAATATTAGTAAATAAGTATTCTTATTTAATTTATGGGCAACCCTTAATTACCCATTCCACAGATCTATTTAATAGATACAAGTTAAATATACTTGTTAAAATTTAAATTTAAATAACTCATATACTTGTTAATTTTGCATATAATATGCAAATTACTCATATGTTACATTATATTCATACAGTTTGGGTTGCTTAATTGCTTGTCCACAGAAATTTTGTTGAGAACCACTGAATTGGAGCTATTAGATTCTTGTAGAATAAGGCAAAAAAAAAGTAATATTGGTTCTTCTAAATTAAAAGAGCCAGAAATGAGTATACAAACAGTCCTCGAGCATAAAGTTTTATGTAGCAACCCTGCATAACTGTTCTAATTTTGGCTAAGCTTTTTTGAACTCCTTATTTCAGATAAAACTAAGTTTTAATTATTTATTTTTGATATTGGGTAGATTATATTAATTACAAATACATACGAACTCTTGTCATTGCTGACATGTCTTAGCTTTATTTTTGTGCCATGAAATCCAACTAACTACACTTTATTTAATGCTAGTTAGTTAAGGTTAGTTAACTTGATTTTATTTCATTTATATGAAATATAACCTATTGCAAATATTTGGTTGAGTAATTATTACCAAATTCTTAAAAAAAGCAAATAAATTCTGAAGATCAGAAAATAAAAATCTGAAAAATTATAATTAATTCAGTTAATATGTTGTCTTGTACATAAATATATAAATGTCTTGTATATATATATAAATTTATATATAAATCTAAATTTAGATTGGAATATTATGCCTATTTTAAATACATTTGAGTAAAAGTAGTGTTGTAATTAAGTTTTTGGCAATTTTCTAGGGTCTTCAAAGTTTCAGAAATTAAAGTATTGGTTCTTATCATTTATTCCTTAATTAATAGACATTCCTAGCTGAAATTTTAATAGCAAAATTACGTCTGTTTGCTTGCTTGCTTACTTACTTGCCTTCTACTACATAAGAATTAATTGGTTAGAAATGATTCTGCAGAACAGATCTTGCCATATGACAGAACTAAAAGCTTACCATTTTTTATATATTTTGTCCACTTGAAATGTTAAAACCAAATTACTAATATTGCCCCCCCCCCCCCCCCCGGGGGTCCAGTTGCTGCTAACACTGCCACATTATAATACTGAACCTTTTTAAGCCTTTGAATTTGCCCAAGATATGCTCTACCAAGTCTTCAGGATTGCTTCCCCCAGAGATCCATAATTGTTCTTGGTAGAAGAGTCAAAATGCCAAAGCTTTTGATCAGTATAATTCCAGACATGCTCTAGAGCAGCGATTCTCAAAGGTGTGGTGTGAAATTGCATAGCTGTGCCATGAGAAAAAACCAACAAAGTATTTTTATTAACATTAAAATGGGAAAATAATAGAAAATATAAAATAGTTATTAAATATTTTTAACAAATATTTAATAACACAAGAGGAACAAGTAATACAAACTGGAATGGTTAAAATTAATGAGTCAGTAATTACATTAGTATAATTCAATGAGCAAATGTGATATTTAATCAAATATAATTCATGTGCAAATTTTGCTAGTGTTTTTCCTATTTTTTTTTTCCAAATATAAGTGTGTTGTGAAGCAAAAAACATTAAGAAACACTGCTCTAGAGGAATATGTTCTGGAACAGATCTGAATTTGTTTAAAATCCAACAAATTCAGCAGTCCATGAGTATTCGGGAAGTAACTTTCATGTTCGATGAACAACTACTAACAATAGCAGCAGAGTGGCACGGTGAATTATCCTCTGCCATCTGGAAAGATTGCCATGAAAGGTTATGCCTTTTCAGCCACAATTGTTAAGCAATCAGGTACTGTCTATTGATATCATGGTGAAAAAAGATTCCCATGAACCCATCTCCCATACCAAAACATTGCCTGCACTCTGTTTCTGATGGACCAAGAAATCAGGATGATTTGTCTCCTCAGTTATTTATCAAACTCTCAAATTCACTCTCTGCACAGCATAATGAAATGAGATTCATCATTAAGACAGTTTCCCCCCCCCCCTCCCGGCAAATAGGCTTCAGGTATCTTGATGGGGCACCAGGATAATCTACTATATTCTCACAGTATTAACAAAATATGATATTAATTGTTTAAAAATATTTTGATCAATTAAAGAACTGGCACTTTACATTGAATTTCCTTTTCTGTAATTATTAAAATTTCTTGATGAAAAAAAAAAAAAAAGATGGATTTCATTTTATCATAACTTCATTTTTAAATATTCTCTTTAATAACTGATTATGGCTTAACATTGTTGTCGTGAATCCCTCTAATGGTGATTTTAGAACTTACTGTAACTGTACCAAAATGTTTTGAGTTGATAAATGAATAATTGAACTTTTCCAGCATTGCTCAGAGAACTCTCCTTCATGGTGGAACACGTATCAACTGTTGTAAATTGAATCATCAATTAGTAATAGAAATGTTTCAGATGTAAATAATTGATGAGCTTCATTTGTTTATCTGTGATTAAACTTTAACACTATCTTCAATCCAACTATCCCTTCAGACCTCATTTTCCCCTTGCTGTAATATTCAAACTGTAATATGTCACTCATGCAAATAATGAAAAACTTTGGCTTAGCCTTGATAGCAATACAGGATTGATATTAGGATTTCATTCCAATAATTGGTAGGCATTACAAATCAATAAGATCAAAAACATATGCCTTATTCAAATGAGTAGTTGAAACACTTTCGTTTTTTCTCTTTAAATGACTATGTATCCTACAAAGTTAATTTCTCCCATTATTATAGGATTACTTCAAGTTGTGTATTCATTCCAGTTTACAACCTTATCATTTTAAATTCTTTTTCATTTGTAGAGCAAGTGAAGAAAGCGGTGGCTTCAATCATGTTGGGAGAGAGGTCAAAGGTAGAACGCATACTTATTACCAAGTATTAATAGATTCAAGAGATTGCCCATATATTGTAAGTATATTTTAAGTTTATTTGTATGTAAAATAATATTTCATATGCTTCCAGTTCAAAACAATTTTATCAGCCAGTTTTTTATCTCACGAAAGTTTGTATTTTGGGTTCTTTATCTAGAATTATTATTATTATTGTTGTTTCTGTTGGCTAACTATTCAGTAGTAGCCTTCATTAATAGTAGCCATTTCACAATAATAATAATAATAATAATAAAACTCTCCTTGCATTAATCACTTTTGTTGTCTTAGAGTTGACCATTCTCTATATTAATGATTCTATTATTTATTTATGCTGCTATACAACATAAGATTAATTTTGCCTCGAAGCTGACTCTTTCATTCTAGAAAAAAGAGGTACAGGAACTCGGGATCACTTTCTGTAGAAGCATCCTCATAATCACTTTTTAGAGAGCACTAACCACACAGAGCTATTAAATTATATAAATAATTGCTGTTAAAACATTTTTGTAGACTAACCTTTTCATAAAATCTTCCAATATTTTGACATGTTTCCAGTTTTCTTTTCTGTATTACAAGTTTTACTTTGGTTGTCTATAGCTGATTGCGGTCCTCGTAGCAACTATGACTTCAGAGAAAACAGATTTTTAACGTATCAATTAATATAGCTGCCCCCTCTGGTGCTACAATTACGTTCATTTGAGACAAGCCTCGCTCACATTCACTTGAAGATATAGGGATGGGTGTTGAGAATATTTTTTAACTTCACAAGTTTTTCAGGAACATCCCCTGGTGATTTCAAAAAAATCTCAAAAGGCTTGAACCATTTCTTTCTCAGATAGCAAATAAAAGTAATACTCATAGATAAGTGGATAGCGTAAAAAAGTGGAGAGGGGTGGAGGTTGTAAAAGCTTTATCAGTTATCAGTGAACAAAAGAGTGTAAATCTTAGTTTATAAAACAACTAGTGCGGTAGAATCCCTACCGGGAAATTCAATCAGGCAAAACTTGAAATACAAACAAACAACATCAAAAAGTCTTTTGTGATAAAATTAACTGTTTTTGATAGAAAGTATCACCTTTTTTGGACAGTAAAATAATATATAGAAATGCTGTTCCAGTGTGTTCCTGT
>JAFIDM010009631.1:80932472-80958371 GCA_023159025.1 Thereuonema tuberculata | reverse complement strand
CAAAAAAAAAAAAAAAAAAAAATCTTCAAATCGACAACCAAAAAAAAAAAAAAAAAGACCCCTGTTCTATACGATATCTTTCTGCAGCCCTCACTTTCGTTCTGCGACATTGTCGCCCCGTCGCTCGATATTCTGCTTTGGGGTGCAAAGCTAAAAAATATGAAAAAACAAACAGATCTTGCAATAAGCTTTTCAAAGGTGTGAGAGAAAATGTGACTGATACCAAGTCTGTTTGTAAAATCAATCATCATGCAGAGAAGTACACAAAAATAGTGAATTTCAATTAAATTTTCTGATTATCAAAAGTGGTTTAAAATTGTAAGGAGGGTTGAAAAATGGAGAGAATGGTTGTTAGTCCCCCAGATTCCTTTGAAAATTTTAGGAATTATTTGGAAATGCTATCTTTAACCTCTGCTTCCTATTAATCGTTACTAACCTTGGAGCTCTGTGGCATGGACTGTACGGTATTTATCGTGATCTATTCCATAAGAGAAGTACAACATGATGCATGCATGCATGCATGCAGATGCTGAAAACCAATTATTTTTCTATACTATAATGGTTATGATAAGTTGTCCAAATAGTTGTTACCCACAATGTACATATGATTAAAAATATATATATATTTACATATTCAAAGAAAAGTTAGAAAAAAATAATACTTGTTCTAAATTAACTTGGTATGAAAACTTAAATAATTATTTTTAATCAAAACTTAACAGAAATGTTTTATTTCAGAGGGCTCAAGCTGAAGCTGTTACTTTTCTTGGAAATCAAGAAAATAGTAGATCTTTATATGCGATACCAGGTATTATTTTCATTATTATTATTAGCTTTATTATTTTCAGGACTGTGGAGTTGGTACGTAAAACCTTCAACTCAGACTCTTAATTCCTTTTTGTCTATTTCAGTATAGAAAATAAAATAAATAAATGCATCACATGCTTTTTCACAGTCATCTTCTATTATACACTGACGTATAGAATGTTTCCTTGGCTTTTCTGTTATTGTAAAGTGTTAAAAAACATCTGACTTTGTTGACACTTTTTTTGTCATTGTGAAGTTATTCATGGGGTGTCGCTTTCATTAATATACGTAAATATCATAAAATATATGTTGTGTTTGGAAATTTGCAAAGAACTTAAATTTAAATATATCCTGAAAAAAAAGTTAATCAAATTATTGTCTATGAAATAGGAAACTCTAAAGTATTATTTATATAACTTAAATTGTTAGGAGTTGGAGGTGGAGTCGGTACATTTTTACCGACTCTTGATGCAGACTCTAGTAATCCAAGAATTGCTTCCTACTCCACAGCCCTGATTATTTATCCTTTACTGTAGAACATTTAATTTGGTAATCCTTGAAATGACCATGCTAATGAGCTACTTATTTAAATGTAAGAAAGAAATTAATTTTAGTGACATGAGTATTCAAGGATGTGATTTAAACATTGTCAGAGAAGTTTCAGATACCCTCTCACAAGGAGAACTCATACCCTGTATCTCTCCAAAATCAATGCCATTTTGTGGGATGAAAGTACATATAGAGGACTTCAAAAATATAAATGGGTTGTGTGACCAACCTTCAAGCATCTGAGATATTTGAGATTGTTTTCATCAATTTTAGAGTACACTGAAGCTCTGTTATAACGTGGTTGTTTATATCGCGAATTTGGATATAACGCGAGTTGGTCTTGGACCCCTTCTATTTTCGTAAAGGTGTATAATTGTAAAATTGCAAAATTTACCGTTTTTTTGACTAAAATCAAATCAAAGGTGTAAATTCCTTATTATTTACAGTAATTGAGACTCTATACCCACCCTAATGTCACGAAAATGCGTCAAATGCAATATATTTTTTAAAAAATACCAGAATCGCGGACTTTTTCGTTTAACCAAAATGAATATCGAGATCTACTTTTCTGCCAATGACAACCAGTAAAGAGGCCCATGTAATCTAGTAGGCATATGAATACCTATTTTCGATCCACGGGACTTGTCGTTTGTACAAGATGCCAAGATGGCGGTGCCAAATCGATTTTGGCTAATAAAACCCATCAAAGTGTTGAAAAGGAAATGATTTATGTATTTATAAATATAAAATTCTCTCACATAGCTCTGAATGATGTAGGTAATCGCGAAATGACCATTTTAAATCGATTTGGAATCGTGTGGGCGATAATGGGTGCGATATATGACATTTGACGTCGCGAAGTAATAAAAGTTCGGTTATATCGCGATCTTCGAAATCTTGGATCCGAAAGATCGCGTTATAACCGAGCTTCTGTGTATTAGCTTATTAACTTTCTGTTGTTCTGTTTCAACAAGTGTTGCTGTGGTCCAGTGTGTAAGTCCTCCACCAATCTCAGGATCTGAGGTGAGTCATTCCATGTCAAAACACCCAATTTAAAAAAAAAATAAAATTCCTATCTCAGAATTTGATTTTGATTTTTTTCCAAGTTCTAGAAACAAATTTATGAGACCCGTATTTTTTTTAATTTTTTTTTTTGCATATGTAAAAAATTAAAGAAGTTATAAATTTTCCAAAACATGCTCTTAAGCCTAATTTACGCTCATTTAACATTAGTGTCAATGGGAAAATAGGTGTAAGACAAAGGTGCATAGCTCAAAAGGGATAGATGGTAGCAGCATGAAATTTTTAATGAAATACTATTATTCTTAAGGTAACATTTAGAAAAAAAAATTAAGTTGCTCCCACTATCCCTTCTTCTGCAAAAAATTATCGAAGTCACTATAATCAATATCAATATTAACCCAAATAAAACATTTTAACGTGCTGTGAATATATCAATAAAATCAAAACAAGAAAGGAAAAAAGAACAGCACATGGATAAATAAATTACCTTTCTGAATCAATTATCGGAAAGAATTGGGAACGGGAGATTCGTCCTTGTAGGGACTCGTCAGCCCAATCTGCCTTCCCCGATAAAAGACTCAGAAAGGCATGAGCTTATCTGAAGGCCACCATCACACCTGCCAGTGGCCCCTAGCAAAAGAAGCAAGAAAATAAATTGCTATATTATGTTACACAACTGAAAGGCCTTAGCCTATAACTAATAGGCAAAAAGGCTTTTAATAATCAAACTAAAGGTTCAAAAAAGGTGAATTAACCCAAATAAAACATTTTAACTTGCTGTGAATATATCAATCAAAACAAGATTTATTTTCTTGCTTCTTTTGCTTTGGGCTGATGAGTCCCTAAAAGGACGAAACGGCCATTCCCAATTCCTTCCGATAATTGATTCCGAAAGGTAATTTATTTATCCATGTGCTGTTCTTTTCTTTTCTTGTTTTAATTTTATTGATATAATCACAGCACGTTAAAATGTTTTATTTGGGTTAATTCACCTTTTTTGAACCTTTAGTTCTATTATTAAAAGCTTTTTTGCCTATTAGTTATAGGCTAAGGGCTTTCAGTTGTGTAGAATAATATAGCAATTTATTTTCTTGCTTCTTTTGCTGGGGGCCACTGGCAGGTGTGACTGTGGCCTTCAGATAAGCTCATGCCTTTCTGAGTCTTTTATCGGGGAAGGCGGATTGGGCTGACGAGTCCCTACAAGGACGAATCGGCCGTTCCCAATTCTTTCCGATAATTGATTCAGAAAGGTAATTTATTTATCCATGTGCTGTTCTTTTTTCCTTTCTTGTTTTGATTTTATTGATATATTCACAGCACGTTAAAATATTTTATTTGGGTTAATACTATAGTGACTTTGATAATTTTTTGCAGAAGAAGGGATAGTGGGAGCAACTTAATTTTTTTTTTAAATGTTACCCAAAGAATAATAGTATTTCATAAAAAATTTCATGCTGCTACCACCTATTCCTTTTGAGCTATGCATCTTTGCTTACACCTATTTTCCCATTGACACTAATGTTAAATGGGTGTAAATTAGGCTTAAGAGCATGTTTTGGAAAATTTACAACTACTTTAATTTTTTACATATGCAAAAAAAAAAAAAAATACGGGTCTCATAAATTTGTTTCTAGAACTTGGAAAAAAAATCAAAATCAAATTCAAAATCAAATTCTGAGATATGACAAATAATGACTGGTTGATTTGACATGGAATGACCCAGGTTCGATTCTGGTGAGGGGTAACCTTTTTTTTTTTTTTGTTCTATTTCTTTTTCTTCCTTCCTTCTTTTTTCTTCCCCGTCCCCCCCCCCCCCCTTTGTTTTCTTTTTTTTTTTTCTTCTTTCTGTAAGATAATGTAGGGTTTGGTTCTTTTTTTTTTCTTCCCACTTATGTAATGAACATTAGGCAGAAAAAGAATATATAATTAGAAATAAATAAATAATATTCTCAACATTTTTTTTTTATATTTAAAAAGTATTTTAATTTATTAAAAATAAAATAAGACATACTAAATAATTACGCAACTTAACTAAACTTTTCATTAATCTTTGTTTTTTTTCTCTTTCCTATGCTAATATGCTTTTGTCTTGACATTTTGAATTTATAATGGGGGGGAGGTTTAACTTAATAGTCATGCATTAATTCTTTTTCTGAGATGTTCCCTGTCAATTCATCAATCCTTTTACATACTGTAACTATGCTAATTGTTCAACTGTTGAACTCCACAATAAAAATCCTTAATCTACAATTTTGTTTAATAAGTATTATATAAAAAGCACTTGCATGAAAAAATAATTTTTGTAAATTAAATTAGAACTAAAATTTCATGTAAAAAAAAAAAAAAAAAAAAAACCTAAAACTTGTATTATTATAAACAATTAGCAGCATAAATACCTCAGTTAGTGGAATCTATAAAACTTGGTTATTAAAAAAAAAAACTAAAAAAAAACAAAAAACATTTATATATATTATAAATGTTTCTTTTCATTTTTACTATATATACTATTAAATTATAATTGAATACTTTTAGATTTCTCATCCATCGAATTTAATGGTTCAAGTATTAGTATTAACATTAACATCAAGAGAAAAGTGTGTTAGTAGTCTATAGGAAAAAGAAAAAAAAATATTTAGAAAAGTTTAGTTAAGTTGCATAATTATACAATATATGTCTTATTTTTTTACTTTTAATAAATTAAAATACTTTTTAATAAGAAAACAGTTAAGGAGAATATTTATTTATTTATTTCTAATCGTATATTCTTTTTCTGCCTAATGTTCATAATAGAAGTGGGAAAAAAAAAAAGTACCAAACCTACATTATCTTACAGAAAGAAGAAAAGAAAAAGGAGGAAAAAAAAGAAAGAAAGAAAGGAAAAAAAAAGGTTACCACTCACCAGAATCGAACCTCAGATCCTGAGATTGCTAGGTGGAGGACTTACACACCGGACCACAGCAACACTTGTTGAAACAGAAGAACAAGAAGTTAATAAACTAATATTCTAAAATTGATGAAAACAATCTCAAATATCTCAGACACTTGAGGGTTGGCCCCACAACCCATTTATATTTTTGAAGTACTCTATATGTACTTTCATCCCACAAAATGGCATTTTAGTGAGATACATGGTATGACCTCTCCTTGTCAATAAAAAAAAAAGATGAGTTACAAAGGATTTGAGTTAAAATAAGCAAAGTAAATATGCCTAGCTATGTTTTCAAAAAAATTTAAGGAACAGATCACTAGGAACACAAGGAGCAACTATAGAAGCTTTGACGCACGCACGCATGGACATGACAGACCATAGACTGTCATACCCTTTCATAGATCCCAGGACGATTGTGGATGGATTCACAGGCGTCGACAATATGGTCATGTAGCATCTCAACATTTGCACGAGGGCTGTGAGGTGTCCCCACAGATTGAAGTCCAACAGATTGAGGTCGGGCTACCATGCAGGCCATTGAATTGGTCCACCCTACCTGTCCATCAGTCTTGATAGATATTAGTGAGCATCTTGTGAACACTGTGGCTGAAATATGCAGGGGCACCATCATGCATAAACCACATTGTTGCTCTGACATCCAAAGGCACATTATCAAGAAGGTCTGGGAGCATGTTTATGATGAATTCCCTTGTAGACATCGCTGGTAAGACATGCTGGTAAAATGTATAGTCCAATCAGTCAGTCACCTACAATACCCAACCACACATTGATCTTGAACTGCTGCTGGTGCCGAGCCATAATTTTACCGTGTGGATTTTGAACAGCCCACAGATGTTGATTGTGAAAATTACTGACACCATCACTACCAAATGTTGCCACATCGGTAAACAGGACTGACACAATAAATATTGGAGTGGCAGTTTGTGCAGTGAATCATCGGCAAACAATTTCCCGTGGTGGGTAATCTGCAGGCATGAGACCCTGTTCATGATGCAGATACAGATACAGCAACTGTTTCTTATAGTATTCGTTATGCGGTCATTTGCAATGTACCAACCGCAACAGCCAATTGCAGTGTGCTGATACCTGGGTCGTCGTCAACACTGCAGTACCTATTCCTCCCAATCAGGCATATGAGCGTCTCTCGGTTGTCCTCGAATCCCGGTTTGTGATATAAGGCATCCTGTCTCCCCAAGTCATTGATAAGCTGCAGCAAAGGTTTTATGGGTTGGCTGTCATCAGTCTGGAAATGCCATCTGATAGAGCGGCGCACCCCTGCGTCCATTTCCATTCGCGTGACCGTACATAAAAATCATGTCCACCCGCTCACGAAATGAATAACCTGCCATGTGTTGGCTTCTACAAGGCAGTACAGTAACCTGCCCTAGAATGCAAACGTACGAAATTAAAGACACATGCCTGTCAATGATACACAACTATCCTTGGTGATGCACAGCAACTATCCTTGGTGATGCTAGGTTTAAATGCAATGTCTGTAGATCGACTGGTAACGCTAAAATCACTCGCTTAGTGGCACTTGGTGATGCACTATCCTTGGTGATGCACGCAGAACAACACTACACAACACGTGGAGAACATTTCACATAGTCGTTCTGTGTTGCTCGTTCACAACAATGAGATAGTGTAATTCAGTAATGATATCAATAAAGATACTGTCATGTCCATTGTAGTCTGGCTTTATTTCTTTGGATTAGAATAACTCGGCAACCATGCACTTCCGGTCATATGTTTATCTGACCTTTTTTTACTTCATTTGGTATGAGGAATTCACTCTCGTAGTTTGTCCTACTATTTTAGACTCACTAAAATGTTAGCGAGTGTGAAATTTTGTACAGCTTAATATCTTCAGAAAGATTGAAAATTTTGAATTGGATTGACAATTTTATTTTTATTAAATAGGTGATTTGTTTGTGGATTTGGAATTCTGAAAATTTATAGTAAATTTAGAGATTTTTACCTTAACTAATTTGATTAGCATTTCAATTTTGTTAACTAGCTAGGTTTTAAGTTCTCTCCTTTCCTATTTTTAACTTTTAATAGATTTGAATTAATACTTCTTTTTTGTTGTTGTTGTTGGTATATTTGTTATAAATAATCGAAATAAGTGTATAAATGCAAATGTTGGATTGTAAAGAACAGTGGGGGGGAAAAATTGAATAAAACCTGTCACAAAAATAACTGGCAAAATAACATTATTATTTTTTTTTTTTAGTCAGAAACTGAAATTTAAGTAATTAATCTATAGTCGATTTAATAGTAGGTGAAATAAAATCTTTAAATAAGTTTTCAGGTGATTTAAGAAAAAGGTCATGTAAATTTTATTTAAAAATCAAAATCAATCTAAGTATCTTTTTTTTTTTTTTTTTAATTTAAAACTTTATTTTATTTAAAACCATTTAATATTGAGATTTCCCAAGTCTAGGGATTTCCAATAAATTTTTAGATTTTTGAAATTATCATGGTTCCATTTCTGGATTTTTTTATCCCTTTCTGGGAATCTTAAAGTGGCATTCCACAAAATAAGAGCTTAGAAATAATTCTGTATTGACTATACAATAAAATACTGTCTTTAATGTACATCAGCAGAACTGATTGCCTTATTGTTAAAATCTCATTAAATTGATTTCATTTTAAATTTTTAAATTTTCGGTATTTCAGAAATTATTTCATTGCTAATAGAATAGACAGTGGGCCCGGTAGCCAAGTGGGTTAGGGCGCTTGACTGCGGCTTAGAGGTAGCGGGTTTGATTTCCGGGCTCGGCGGAGGGCGGGCATTTTTCCACGTTCCTTTCTCCTCCAAACGGATCCTAGGGTCTACCCAGCCCTCTATTTCTTTCCTGGGATTTAAAGGCGGGTGGGCATCAGGCTGACCTCCTGACCTCAACTTCGTCCCATTAGATCATGAAAAGATGGAGCCTAACCTCCAGCTGCCCCAAGGGTCTGTAAAGACCTGTTAGTGGGATACTTTAACTTAATAGAATAGACAACAACAACTGTTATGTTATTCTATGGAATCTACTCAAAGTATATTTCTATTAGTAATCATTTACATTTAAAGAAAAAACAATATAAAAAATTCCATTTTGTACTGGAGAATAAATTACACTGTTTTTGACACGAGAAATGTAACTAGTGGTATATCCATAATACAAGCGGGAAGTCCTAGATTGTACCAAGCAAAATGAGATTCAGAAAGCAAATATGATATCAGTAGGAAAGTGAACAATGTATATATTATGGAAGATGTCGAGGCATAAAAACTCTATTTTTAGATTTCAATATTTCTCAGTTATATTAATAAAGTTTGCAGAGAATGTTTACATATATAAAGTTAAGTTTTATGCAGAAGGACAACATTTATAATTATAGTCTCTCCTAAATGCTACCTTGAGACAGGACAGTATGTGGAATTGTCTCCGAATAGTTAAAATTTAAGGTTCATTATTTATAAGACCCACTGGTCTCCGAAATAATCACACAGCAATCAAAAGAGAGCTGCCTTGATTCACATATTGGTTACCAGTTAATAATATATCCCTTGAATCTTTTTTGCACTTGTCTTCAGAAAGTTTTAAGATTTTTTTTTCCCCTGCATTTGTGGTTTATTTTCCCATTATACTTCTACAAGATTGTATAAACTTCTACTTAACTTTTGCTTCATCTTTTTACTGCATTTCTACCAATGTTTGAAAATAACTTACCTATGTAACTTATCCATCCTGATCAGTAATGATCATAGCAAGTGTCCTCCATTCATATTCCTTACTCACTTTATGCACTATTGTGAAACATGGGATTTTACTAAAGTGATATGAATTGATAAACACTTGGTCTTCCATCCTCACAGTTGGCATCCATTGGAGATTTTGTCCTTAATGTTTTGTTGCCATTCACGTTTACTTTCATTTTCAGCACTGCTTTCTATCTTATCAGAAGCATTTGGTATATCGGATGATTAGTCATCTCCTAGGAAGCCTTCTGAGTAAATGGTTGATAACTCCACAGTTTTGATCAGCCTGTAACTATTGGAGATGAACTCCAACTTGTCCTTTCATCAAGCTTATAGTCCTATTGCCAGTGACAACTTGTTCCCATATCACATTTTCATCACTCCTGTACTGTACATTGGATAAATAGGATAAATTTAATTTTTCAATTAGTAAATTTATTCTCAGGATTGCTTTCCCCCCCCCCCCCAATCATTCTTTCACAGTATTTTTTTTTTTAGTTTTTATTAGACTTTCGAATAAACAATAGTTGAAATGTGGAATAAGATTAAAAGATGTTTTTCACTTTCAAAATGCTATAAATTAAGTATATTAACTTCTCTATAATGTTAAGGATATATTTTCCCTACTTTACATTTTTTTTTCTCTCTGAATCTAACTGGATATATTTTCTGACGTTAGTTGTGTTCATATTTGTAATTATTTCAACTTTGTACATGTATGTGCAAGTTAATAAATAAAAAATTATGAATCGAAAGAGCACAAAAACCAATACAAAAGGAACTATAATTCATTTGACAACAAAAATGAAGTTTCAAAAATACAGGGTGCGGCATTGCAACGTGGACGTAACGAACAGAAGTGACCGTAACTGTCTGATCGTTTTCTTCAAAAAACCATGGTCCAATGATGCCTATTTTGGACAATGCACACCAAACAGTCACACATTCTGTATGCAGGGGCTGCTCATGAAGTTTTCTGGGATTCATACCACTCCAGTATTGCATGTTTTGCTTATTCACGCCACCGGAAAGATGAAAATGAGCCTCATCGCTGAAGAACACAGGGGCATCTTCAGGCATATTGTCAAGAATAGCTTGGCATGCATTTTTTCGTGAAAGAAAATCGCGTCGATTAAGTTTGTGCACCACTGCCAATTTATATGGATGAAATTGCAGTTCTTTATGAAGAATTCGTCGCACAGAACTATCAGATTTCCCAAGTGGAGCTGCATGTGTTTGCGCGCAGATCGCCTAGGAGATTCCAAAATTGACTGCCAAACCTGTTCGATGTTTTCAGGTGTTGTGACGGTTCTTGAACATCCAGATTTTTTTTTCTGCACATCATCGGTTTTCTTGAAGTTGTCCACTCATAAAAGAATCGATTTCCGATCAGGAACACGACCCGCGGGCACGATATTAAAGTGATTCCTGAATGCATGTTGCGTGGCGATGATTGAACGGCCGCTTGAAAAGTATGCCTCTACGGAGAACGCAGGGTCCTCCCTTGACCACTTCATGATCGTTACTAAACCTACATGACAGCAAACGTTAAGTCCCGCTCTTTCGAATGAGCACCACCTCACCATTGTCGGAATAACGGTCTCTTCAGCGCGCGCGTTTCAAATAAGGAAGTTGCTCTGCCGCACCCTGTACATCTACGCATGAAGTTTTTCTGCAAATTTGGAATTTTTTATTATTTTAATATGGAAGAGGCTTTCCAAATTTATATAAATTCTAATTAACATAGTAAACTTCCAAGTAATTATAATTCTTCTATTTTTAATGTATAATAAACTACTATCACTTTGCTCCGGAAGCCTTGCAAATGTAATGTAAAAAAACGCTTTATTTAGCAAATTATTATCGAGATTGGAGAATATACAAGTTCCCAGCCCTTTGTGGCCTTCTCCACACCCATATCACTTGAAACCTTCCCCAGTTGGTAAAAAAATCACAGATCATTACCAATTAATGTTATATTCTAAATTAAAGTTTAAATTTAAAAAATATCCAACTTATTAATTAACCGTATTGTACATTTATACATTGCCTAATAGAATTATTAGGTAACTCGTGAGTTAATCGTGTTCTGCACCTGCAAAGAATGTCCTCAAATGCACTGATTTAAAACTTTAGAATTAAAACTCAATTAAAAACTTTAGACTGCGCTGGCTCTGTCTAGTGGCAGCTTTGGAAAGTTTTAGATTTTGGGCAGTTTTGGGAAGCTTTTCATTCATCCTATGGGAAGTACTTGATCAACCGGGATGAAAAGTAACCTATATCCTTCTCCTTGTCATAGACTACCTGTATGCAAAATTTAATTCCAATCCATTGTGTCGTTGAGGTGTGGTTGAACGACATACAAACTTGCAGATTTTCACTTTTATATATTAGTTAGGATATGTACGATATATAATTTTATATATAAATAAATAAATGTATTAGATTTATATTTCTGAAAATAATTGACCAATTAAGAGTTCTACTTAATTTCGTTAATAAAAGAATAGAAATAAATAATCAAAAATAAGAAACAGATCAATTTTATATGACAAGTATATCATTTTTCCTTTTTATAATATTTGAGTTTGTTTTTTATTTGTTTATTCAATTCATAGTTTAATAAATGAAATTCATAATTTGAAAAAGCTTTACTGCAATGCAAGAAAAAAATGCTTAGTTTTAGCCACTACTTATTGAATGAGTGAAAAGCAGTTCAGCTTAATTCCCCAAATGCTCCCGTAAGTGGCAACAAGTGTCTGCAGCCTATTGCAGCTGCTAAAATAACAGGATGAACTGATGTAATTCTAAAAACTCTTCCCGAAAACTGCTACATGCTATGGGCATTTCTGCTGTTGCTTCAAGTTGTGTAATTTAGCACCAACCTTATCTTAAAACTACATTTTTCTTCTCATCCTTCTCAGATTACGACTGACCTACCAGTTCCTTGATTCTTGGTGAATCTGTTCCACCTCCTCGGGTCATCTGCTTGCTCCTTTCAACATTGCTGTTTTGTAACTATTATTTCAGCATGACAACATATCTTGTGCCCTTGTCTTTGTCAGTGATGTTCTTTTTAACCATGAAAACCGTGTCCATCGTCTGTATACATTCACCAATGGCTGATATGTGAAACGAAATGGTTTTCAGCAATGTCAGTTATCAGGAAGTCTTGAATTTCCTGAACATGGAAAGTTTTAGATAGTGACAATTCCAGTTTCGTATATGAGAATTTTGACACCTTCACCAAACAACTGCATTGTTTTCCATCAGATGCATGCTATTGATTTAGTAGTTGTTTGCCAGCTTATTATCAACTTCATACGACAACTCATGCACCCACATTGTACCTTTCAACGTAGGATTCCATATACTAATCAGCACACTGCATCTCCCTTACAAAGTTTTTCCTATAGAATTATTTTTCAACGTAGCTGCTCTTGGAGCCCACCTGCAAGAATACTCTTTCCAAGATGTCCAATACTTGACATTCTTGAAATTGCAGTCGGTGACTGCCTGCCATTCACTCTTTCAAATCCTCCTCTACAGTCCTCTCTTTTCATGTTGATCCTCTGTCCTGGTCCTCCTCCTGCCAGTTTCTGTTCTTTGCTAACATAATCTTAATAATTTCTGTGAATGTTCCTATCTCCAGTTTGGAATTCCTTTTACTTGTATGGAATTTATTAAAAACAAGATTAATTTTATTTTTGGTGCCACCAAAGAATAGAAAAGAACGCAACATCAGTTAATCAGTTTTTCATACAACCTTGTAAGTGGTATCTTTTGCAATTTTCTTATTTATTATTCAGATAATTATTGGCATGTTTTAGCTTCATTTGTTTCTGACTTGTTCTCTAAGTTGAAATATAAACTTTTGACATATCTAAGATACAAACAGTTGCCAAATCCAAATCTTTATTAACTGTGATGTTTCAGTTGAAGCATAATCAATCAAGTCCTGCTCTTACAAAGCAAACATTTGTGGCCTTATATATGTAATTATTAAATTAGTATTGTGTTAATACTAAATTCACACTTTTTTTTTCTTACTTGCACACAAATGTCATTACAATCCTCAAAAGATCTATGAGTTAACTATGGGGTGACTTACATGTGAATAAGGATATCGGTCATGATTGAGACACCATGATTGTCTTATGTAACCTAAAATTTTCTATGCATAACTATAATATATTTTGTTAATAATTGCAAGAAGTAAATTGAAAAGTATGAGTTGAACTAGTCAATATATATATATAATAGAAAATACTAGGAAAATATTTGAAGTCATTTATTAAATATTTGATTTTTATTTTAAACCATTTGCAGGTTTGGATTATGTTGCTCATGAAGATGTTTTGCCTTACACAACAACAGAAAAACATCCACTCCAACATGAATTGTTTGATAAATTTTTGATGTTTGATCCAGAAAAAGGTATCTTTTCAAAATTTTATAGATTATAACCTAAATAATATGCTTTTTTATCACATTTTTTTTCTTAAAACATTAGTTGGAAAAATCCTAAATGTTCATCTTAACTCAGTTAATGAGATGGCTTAAAACTTTTGACCATCAGATTTTAGCTTAAAACTTTGTTCATTTGTAGAAGAATCTATAATTCAGCAGTAGTAAAAGTTAATTCATGCTGCTGAATTATTTTAAACAATAAATCCAATTATTACAAATAGCATTATAATAAAAATATTTTCAAATTACAAACCCAATTCTTTTAATAATTCATTAGATTGAAATTATATCTTTGTAGAGTGATCTTTTTGTAAACAGCCCCAGAAGATAGTTGTAATTTTTCTTCCAATCTCCTTAGCTAATATGGCTATTTCTTGTCTATGGACAAGGGATGAGTTGCAGATGATTAGTGTTGATAATTGGCCATCTTTGAGGAACATTGACAGATAGTCCAGTCATTAGGTACTTTTTTGGTGCAAAAGGTTGAGTGTAGTCTTGGGTGCCCTAAGTATGATGCTAAGTTTGCAACCTTGAGCAACAGCCGCTCGTCCTGCCATCTTGAAAAAATGGTGCCCAAAATCAGTTTTGGGAATGTAACTACGTTCTTACAGGTTTTACAGAAAAAGATTCTTATTAAAAGTTGGTAGAGGATATATGTTGCTACAAATTTGCTTATATACATTTTTTTTCGTCAGACTAATACTTTCCGAATAACAGGGCCAAACTGTAAAACAATTTTTTTTAAACTGCAGAAAAGCGGCATTTTAAAATTATTTTTTTACCAATTATATGTCAAATAGCATACCTAAAGCCATTTCATGCAATAAAGTAATACAAACCACTGCTTCTATCAACTCGTTTTCACACCACCCATTAGGTAGAGTTGAGCGGTGCTTTTTTTTTAACGTGGTATCCCCGATAGGCCTACTCCACGCTCCAAATTTCATGCAAGTTTTTTGTTGTTCTGCTCTATGCGATGTCCCTGGTTCACTATGTTCACTGTCTTTAGAATCTTGTTCGTCTCCCATTTTCTCCAACACCCACTCCAATGAATCAAGGACGTCATCAACTTCGTATGGGTCTTCGGGATCGGAATCCGCTACCAAATCGGGAGTGTTGTCACATGCTGTCCCATTAAAATACAGACACGGCAGCGAGCACTTTAAGCCTGTTTTCCGACATCCACACGCTCCTGCAAAGCCTTTTTTACATTTACAGGATATCGATTTTAAAATGGTGTCGGGGGCTGCTTCTGACGTAGTGCGAACAGCATCAAGCCCATGCTTCGTTTTCTGCCAGCCATATTGCTCAGGATCTTTTTCACTGCCACACCACATCACGATTTGGTGGTATGTTCTCATACAGTGCTGCCTTGTAGCATCTCTTGTGGGTGGCAGCGACGCGATATTAAATTTGTTCTTGGATATAGACTTAACAAAATTTTTGTAGTGAAGGGAATCTAGTGTGTCCTTTTGTAGACGATCCACCATACATTGCCAGTAAGAACACTTCGCCAGCTGCAGCGAGAGCATCCACATCTGCTTCGAGGTCCTGGAAGATTGCTATAGTGTCAAGCAACGAGTCATTTTTATCCAGGAGACTAAGGAACTTCAATTTTCCTTGATTAAAGAGAGCAGAAGTGGTGTCACAACCACTGATTGCATGGAGAAACAAAATGTTCTTCTCAACAGCTTCCTTATATTTCAGGCTCCACGTCGAATAAAGCGTTTCTGCAACTTTTCCCCTTGCCGGTTTCAGCAAAAAAATATTTTTATGATCTCTCGCCTTTGCAGTTAAAAGAACCAACAAATCTATATCTTCGACAACGAAAACACGCATAAACGACAACGTCATTGCGATGGCTGTGAATGATGAGCATATCTGCATCTTCTACTGCCTACTTCACTGTGTAATTTTGTTCTTTAAACTTTGTAATTAACATGGAAATTAAATGTCTTTTGTTAGTACCGCTCGCCAAGAATCGTTCTTGCGAAATAGGTGGAATCATCTCTTCATCGATTATTACATCAAGGGATAAATGTGCTCGGGAACATCTATATCTTTCTGCGCTTTCCGTATTCCGGCTAGCTGTGTTCGCTGGATAACCGTCAAAGACTGTGTTAGGACCATAGTGCCTTTGGACATATTGCATGTAGTTCATGCAAATTGTTCCGTACGAATCATTGCGAAGCCATACCACTCGATGCAACAAAAAGCCGCCGTCCAGTACGTGCAAGCTGTTGTTATCCGGTTGTATAGGCTGGTCCACTGAAGAAAATGCCTTTAACAGTGATGATTTCATTCCCTTTCGCATACCATCATTAAATACTGATAGGGGGAATGGGGAGAGTTCAAATTTGAAATAACTCTTCATCGCTCTTTTTGGCAATACAGATTCTTTGAAACAACAACAGGGGATTAATGGAAATAGGAAGATTATCGACTTTGACACTGCTTGTTGCTGCTCCCAAGGAAAGCACTGCATCTTTACGCTGAATTTTATCAAATCAAAATTATTGCCCACAGTCTTTGCAATAGCTGCAGCACCTATTTCTTGTGCCATGTGGCAATTTAATGTTTCATCACCAACGACTCCACTGTTGATGGAGAACAAACTGTAGACTTGCGGAAAAGGATTATGTTGCGACAGCCATTCTGTAATCTTTGTCACATCGTTCTGGTCACGTTGCATATGCGTCGGCCGCATATCCACATGATGCTCCATTGTGTTCATTTGGATGGCGCTAAACTTTTCTATTGCTTCACAGACATAGTGCAAATAGACCATTCCTAGTGTCCACTTAGTTAAGACGCTGTCTGTCATACCATGTTTGTGCGTCAGACTACCAATGCTCATCATGGTGCGCATTAATGTTTGTTCGATGGTCATATCTGACCAAATGCCTGACCAAAATTTGTCCGACCGTCTGATTGTGAAATAACCTCCCTTTGTAAAGAGCTCATATTCAGCGGGATCCATTTTTCCTTCCAGTGCGAACATTCCGCGAGTAGCACAAATACATGTATGAACATTGTGTATATATCTATATATAAACAGTTATATATTAGATAAAAATACTTTTGGCTGATAATTGGTAAAAAGTAGCTTGAAAATGCTGCTTTTCTGCCATTCTGCAATTTAAAAAAAATCATACTACTGTTTGGCCCTGTTACTCGGAAAGTATTAGTCTGACAAAAACATGTATATAAGCAAATTTGTAGCAATGTTTATCCTCTCCAACTTTTAATAAGAAACATTTTCTCTAAAACCTATAGGAATGGCAATTTTTGTGGTTGCTTGTAACAAATTAATGTATGATTGTATTGTATACAATCTTTTTCTGTTTAAATAGTAATGAATCTGTTAAAAAGACAACATTCATTCATCTATCATTCATTAATTTTAAGTGTAATATTAATCACTTTTCAGTGTTGCTCCATTTACACTAGAAGAATGTTGTAGATCAACTTTGTTGTAATTGATTACATAATCAAAATAGTGAAAAGTTAGATAACTTTGATTCTTAGATTTGTTGTTATGGAAGTTATTCCAAATATATTCTAAATATTACATGTATGAGGGTCACTCCGAAAGTAATGCCTCCTATTTTTTTATGTTTGCCCATGATGTCAGAAGCAAATGTTGGTGGTATGGCAGTACAGCAGGGTGTCTACAGAACTGGGAATTATTAGGGAATTTTGTTATTCTGGAAAAAATCAGGGAATTTTGCAATTATTACTTAAAATCAGGGAATTTTTTGGTTGAACAGATCGGTTTGGAGGTTTTTTTTTTGGTCGAACAGAAGGGTGTGGAGGTTTTTTTTTTTTTGGTTGAATAGATCAGGGAATTATCAGAGAATTTTAAAAGAAATTGTTCATGAAATCAGGGAAAAATCAGGGAATTTTTTTATCCAGATTTTGTAGACACCCTGTACAGTTTGAGATATTCCGGCCAATATCTGTTTAATTTTACTGATGTGTGCCAGGTAGCAGCAGAGAGATAGCCTAATAAAACGGTGTCTGAGAAAGATGTGCGTATTAAGGTGTCCAATTGGATTCCTTAACGCAGAAAAAATTTCACCCATTGACGTTCACAAACGCTTACTGAATGCTTACAAAGACCAAACAGTTGTTGATAGCACAGTGAGGCGGTGGGTGGTGCGTTTCAAAAAGGGCGATAGCAACATGCACAACAAGCCACATTCTGGGCAACCAAGCACAGCTGTCGCACCAAACAATGAAGAGTGTCTTGGTCAGCTCATCCACATGAATTGGAAGATTACGGCCAGGGAACTGTGTATGGAGCTGAATGTCGGCTTTAATGCCTTGGAAGCAATGTTGGAAATGTTAGGATACCACAAAGTTTGTGCCAGGTGAATTCCACGAATGCTCACGCAGGAACAAAAAGAACACCGAATGCATGTTTGTCAGGGCCTGCTCAACCAATAAGAGCTGAGGGTGATGGTTTTCTAGATCGCATCGTTACCGATGATGAGATATGGTGTCACCACTACGAGCCGGAATCGAAGCGCCAGTCAATGGAATGTTGACATGCGAATTCTCCAACGAAGACAATAAAGTTCAAGATGCAGCCCTCCGCAGGAAAATTGATGGTCACTATCTTTTGGAACAGGAAGGGGGTCATCCATCTGGAATTTATGGAATGTGGAAACACCATCAACTCTGATCGCTACATGGAGACCCTGACTAAGCTGAAGGCAAGAATTTCCAGAGCCAGGCCAGAGAAAACGACAACCTTGCAACTGCAACGTGACAACGCAAGGCCCCACACCAGTTTTAAGACCAAGGAGCACATTGCCAAAATTGTCTGGATTGTCCTACCGCATCCACTGTATAGTCCAGATTTGGCCCCTTCGGACATTCATCTGTTTGGGCCGATGAAAGATGGACTACATGGGCAACATTATCCAACTGACGACATCATCATGGCAGCTGTGAAAAAGTGTCTCAAATCACAGGGTCCCAATTTTTACGAACGCGGCATGCAGACTCTCATTCATCGCTGGCAAAAATGCATAGCCAATGGTAGTGACTATATGGAAAAATAAGTTTGTGTAGCTAAAACTTTGCTCTATCGAACAGTGTTATTGTGTTCTTTTTATATGTTATAGTTTTTATAAAAAAAAAAATAGGAGGCATAACTTTCAGAGCAACCCACATATTTAATGGCTTAAATATTAAATCTATTAGATATAAACTAGATCTCAGCATTTCTTATTTGATAGTTCATGAATCTTATGGAGGACTTGATGTAATTCTGCAATGATGTCTAATCAAAATATCATTTTTATTTTTTTATTGAATGATGCAATTGGTCTTTTATTTTTTAATTTTATTATTATATCGAAAAAGTTTCAAACCATGGGATTCCCCAGCTAAGACCATATGGCGGGTCAAGGACCAAAGCACATATTGCCAAGTGTATTAAAAAAAAAAAAATTTGGAAGAATAGTTAGGGATGTGTGCTTGTGTCCATAAATTTCCGAACTATGTGTGTTGTGTTGAGTACTACAGCCTTCTGGAGTTGTGCATAAGTGTTTTTATGAAGTCCTAGTGTGCTGAGGCTGTGATGCAATGTGTGAGGCACCAGACCAGTAGCGGACAGGATGATGGGTACAACACGTACTCGGTCCTGCCTCCACTGCTTCTGGAGCTCGTGTGCTAGGTCTGTGTATTTACTTATCTTGCCAGCGTGAGTTTTCTGCATGTTCTTGCTGATGGGAACTGCAATATCAATAAGATAGGTCTGTTTGTTGACCTTATCAACAAGTGTAATGTCAGGTCTGTTGTGATGTATAGTTTTGTCTGTGTGAATGGGACGGTCCCAGTACAGCTTATGTGAGGGTGACTCTAGTACGCTTTGTGGTATGTACTTGTAGTATGGGACCGTGTTCTTAATAAGTGAGTGTTTGTGTGCTAGCTGTTGATTATTATTATTATTATGTAAAAGTTTCAAACCTTGGGTTTCCCCAGCAAAGACAACATAGCGGGTCAAGGACCAAAGCACATATTGCCAAGTGGAAAGACGTGTGCAAGAATGATTAGGGATGTGTGGTTTTGTCCATAAATTTTCTAATTATGCATGTTGTGTTGAGTACCACAGCCTTCTGGAGTTGTGCATAAGTGTTTTTGTGAAGTCCTAATGTGCTGAGACTGTGGTGCAATGTGTGAGGCACCAGACCAGTGGTGGACAGGACGATGGGTACAACAGGTACTCGGCCCTGCCTCTACTGCTTCTGGAGCTCGTGTGCTAGGTCAGTGTATTTACTGATCTTGTCTGCTTGAGTTTTCTGCATGTTCTTGATGATAGGCACTGCAATATCAATGAGATAGGTCTGTTTGTTGACCTTATCAACAAGTATGATGTCAGGTCTGTTGTGATGTATGGTTTTTGTCTGAGAATGGGGTGGTGCCACTACAGCTTATGTGAGGGTGACTCTAATACACTTTGTGGTGTGTACGGGACCGTGTTCTTAATAAGTGAGTGTTTGTGTGCTAGCTGTTGATGAATGATCGATGCTGATTGAGGTAGTTTGTTTGGGAGAGAAGGGGACAGCCTGATATTATGTGGTCGATTGTCTCATGCTTGGTGTGGCATTTCCTGCATCTGTCATCGTGTGTGTTTGCGTCGTGTAGAATGTGTTTCTTGTAGTTGCATGTGGACATGACTTGGTCCTGTATCACGATCGTGAACCCTTCGGTCTCCCCAAACAGCTCACCACTCGTCAATCATCTGTTCGACGCTTCCATTTCGACATGAGGCTGGGTGAGTTCGTGGCTATGTCTGCCATGGAGTTCCTTACTGTGACGGGACAAAGGGGTAAAATGCTTATTTGGGGTTTTCCCACGTACCTGCGCCAAAATAGGTGGTGGTACAGAAAGTGTGGGTGGTTTTGGTTTATTTCTATAGTAACGTTGGGCGCCAACCAAGCACTCGGCTAGGTAAAAACTTTCATTTACCCCCTCCACAGTGTCACACCCCAGCAATTAACCCAATCTTCTCGGGGGGTAGGGAGCCACACCTTGCGTCCACGGTATCAAAAGAAAGGCTTAACGCATGTTCAACATGTGAAATTCAACAACGTTTATTCAAATGAGCGAAAATGGTAAACTCCGAAATGATGGGTACAGCTAAATGCGAAGTTATGGCTTTAACTAACTTAATTGTGCGTACCAAGGGAATTCTCGCACGTGGCGCTGAACAGAACAACTTTCCTACGAATTTCTAACGTTTCTTGGCGAATTGCGTTTAATAAATTTGAAATTAACTTTAGACTCACACGAGAAGTTATAACTGATAAATAGCTCACTTACACATTTGCTTCCATGCGGGTGTACACGCATACTTCGTTTCCTGTGTATTCGATAGAGTTCGCTAATTAGAAATTAGCAGTATTGAACTTTCGAAGTTAAGGTCTAAGCTTTTCCTAACTAGGACAACTTATTATTAACACTTCCTATTCTAAATGTGCGCTGAATCGTTCTCGACTTCAGCCACGTAGTAATAAAAATGTAACTGCCAAAACTTATGGCGTCCGCGCAGAATTGCGGAAAAGTTAGCAAAGCTAACTGAAAAATAAACGAGAGAGACAGCTCTCGTAAGCAAGCAATAGCAAACGCAGGAAACAGTGAAGAGAGAGTAGAGACTAGAAAATAGAGACTCCCTTCTTGGATGCACGGCCTTAAATCAACTATGATCGTGGCGCCAATACCACGTCATACTCTGCCGGCTAATCAGATCACAGGAATCGGGATCCGTCCAAGAGCGGTCGATTCCATCACATGGGGTGACGGGGTAAATGTCAAATCTCGCTGTTGCTTCATGACAAATACAAACGCAATTCATTTAAAAGAAAAGTTAAAAATTCCTTTTAAACTAAATTATGAATTAAATTTGTTAAATCAACTAAATTCACTAAGCTTAAGAAAAACCAATTATTTAACCTAAATTAATTGAAGGTTCACTATTCTAATCTCTCCAACTTAAGAACTTTAAATATTAAATTAAATTAAATTAAAATTAAGTTGAAAGCTAAAATTAAACAAACACATTTTCATTGCCCTTCGCCTTCAAGTAATCATTTCGGAATATTTTCTTAATTTACATTTTTTTCTTTCGAAGCTTTACAAAAATAACAATTAAAAATTCGATATTTCAACAATGGACAGTGCATATACGAGTGTTGTCACATTACAAGCACATTATTCACGCAGCTGCTGAGTGTGAGTATCGGGGGTGTGAGTGTTGGGTAAGGATTTTCTAGGTCCAGGGGCATGAGTTGTGTGTCAGCCTTGACAATGGCTAAATGGAGTGAGGACTGTTGTGCTCTTTGGTGGAAGTGTTCCCTAAGTGTGTGTATTTGTTTTTCGTGTAGAGTGATGAGGTTGATCGAGTCCTCGGCTCCCTCCTTGCGGGGAAGAGTCATCCTTTCCGTGACTGACTTGGGGTGGTGCATGTTGTTTTGTGAATGTAGTGCATGTTGTGCATTGTAATGCTTCGAGTTCAGTGTTTGTCCATGGGATTATGCCGAAGGAGTATGTTAGAGTGGGGACTGCAAAAGTGTTGATGGCTTTAATTTTATTTCTGGCGTTGAGTAGTTTTGAGGATTTTGTGAATGCGAGCACGATATGTGCTCTTCAGTGCGTTTTTGATGTTTGTGTTGTCAATGACGCCTGCTTGCTGCAAGCCCAGATACTTATAGGTCTCTCCCTCTTCCATGGATTGAATGGCTAACCCCTGGTCCAGTTCAAAACCCTCCAAATTCATAGTCTTCCCGTGTGTTACATGTAGCTTGCTGCATTTGTCGATTCCAAATTCCATCCCAATGTCTTTGGTGAACTGTATGGTGACTTGTAGTAAATTAATAAATTGTGCATTGTTTGTGGCATGGAGCTTAATATCATCCATGTAGAGTAAGTGTGTGATTTTGTATGGTGTCTGAGTGCCCGAGGTAAGCCTATAACCGTGTTTTGTGTTGTCTAGCATGTGGCTTAATGGATTCAAGGCGAGGCAGAGCCAAAGAGGACTCAAGGAATCTCCCTGGAAGATAATTCTCCTTATGGGAATGGGTCTGTAGTGTTGGAGGTGCATAGGTGTAATGTTGTGTTCCAACTCTTCATAGCGGCATCCAGGAATGCCGTGATCTTGAGGTGTAAAGAGCTAGCTTCCCATGCAAGGGCGTGAACCTCTTGATCCATAAGTTCTGGACTCCGTCTGCACCAGGAGCCTTCCAGTTGTGTGCATGTTTTAGTTCTGTCTGAATGTCTGTCTGCGAGAGTAATATCGTGGAAGGACATCTAGGGTAAGTGTTCAGTGAGTTCCTCTGTGATCCATGGTGCTTTGTCATTGTGGGGGATGGTGTTGGATCACAGAGACTACCAGAATTCATGTTATGTCTCGTTGGTGGGAATGTTTGTATTGGGTGTAGTAGAGGGAGATATAAGGGATCTGTAGAATTTTTTTTTTCATTGTATTGGAAAGTGTTGTTCTGTTGTTTATGCAGAGTGCAATGTTTGTATCTTTGTAATCTTTTTGTAAGTTCACTCAGTTTTTGTTTTAGTGTCGAGATGTTCCTTAACCTGGGTATGATGGTTTGAGTATGAAGGGCGAGTGTTTATGTGCATGAATATCTTTCTAACTTGCGACATGTTTCTTTGTTCTGTTTCCTGTACAGTACTGTGTAAGCCTGGATATGTCTCCTCTAAGGTCGCTGATGCGGCCGTCAAGACAACGTCTCCAAGGGGGCATGTATTCTTGTGACCGTGCAGTGGGATGTATGTGGTGGTGTTTGATTCGAAGTGCCCGAATGGTTCCTGTGCTTTGCAGTGCAGTGTTGTGTGTGTATCTTCTAATGTTTGGATATTGTCAAGGTGTTGTGGGATAGTGCGTGTGTTGAGATGGCATATGACTGTGGAGTTCTTTGATGTGTATGTATTTTGGAGAGTGGTGGCCTGTGTGTGTGTGTGTGGTTATTATTATTATTATTATTTAAGTTTTTGGTTGAATGATGTAATTTGCATTAAAAATGTATTGAGTCAAAAAGGTTAGGAACAGCTGAATTTTGTTCAATAATTTGTCATGACTGTAAAAATCTTACAGTACTACTGAGATGACTATATAATTCCTGCTTTACTATTACAGATCCGCCATTTTCTTCTCGTGAAACATTACGTGCTTGGCAAGAAAAGAATCATCCTTGGTTAGAGCTTTCAGATGTTCACAAGGAAACTACAGAAAATATACGTATAACTGTTATTCCTTTCTACATGGGCTGTAGGGTAAGCTTTGCTAAAGAATAAAATTTTTGAACTTAAGTGGAGTGATAAGGAAAAGAAAAAAAAAAAACCTAGATATTAATTTTCATATTTCTTCAGAAAAAAAAAAAGAAAGTATATATTTTCACTTTGTTATAAATGTTAATTCGAAAATGGTTGAAATGAAAAATAATTTGTATTTAACTTTGAATAAAAACGTATAAATATAAAATTTAAGCATTAAATGAAAAATAGGCGGGGGTTACTAATTTTCTTTTGAAATACCTTATAATATTCACAGACAACTGGCCATTATCAGGTGAGTGCTGTTTCAGTTTCATTTGCTTTTGCATGTTCACTGCAGTAATATTTTTTCACTTAATATTTTTTTATATAAAAATGCAATTAAAAAGAATACCTTATCAAAGTAAACAAATTAAAGTTAACAAGCTTAGCCAAAGTGAAAAGGCACTGATGTTTCAGCCTCTGTAAAGCAGCCAACCATGCTTATGTTGTCTTTTTTTAAAGTAAAATGTTTAAATCTCAGTAAATTTTAATAAATGTAAACAAGTCAAAAGGTGTTCTTTTTTTTCTTAATTATTATAATAAATCTTAATTTGTTAATTTAAAACTCGTAAGTGTTGTAAAGTAGATCTTAAAAATCCTTGACACATATTAAGTTATAAGTTTTATTAATTTATTGGTAAATGTTAAATAAAGCCAATTCTAATCATCAGTGCTATATTCTTAATATTTGTTTTATTAAACATTAAAGAGCACAGCATTGGTAATTAGATTATTAGTTAATCTAGGAAGAAAGTGATGGAGATTTCTAATATGTATGTCATTTTTCAATATTGCAAGAGTGATTGCAATTTAGTACTAAATTTGGTAGTGATTTCTTATAATTGGCAAAAGAAATGAAATTCTAAAACACTGCTTTTTATTAAAAATGAAAGTTTAACTTTTGAAGAAAAGTGTAAAGCAATTTAAATCTTATTAGTATTGCTTCATTGCACAAAAAGTAATATTAAAGTTATGTGAATGAAAAAAAAAAAAAAAATATTCATTCTATACTTGTAATTCTTGAAATCAAAAACCAGCAATGCCTGTTGACATTCATTTTTGTTCTGAAATAAGTGTTTCCTAAAAGAAATCTTGCAGCACTTTTACAAGAGTTTCTGAATTGCCCAGTATTTCACTTCATTGTAGAAGAAAACACAGAACTGGGAGCAACTGATAGACTAGCATTCTCAGAAAATAAAGACTGCATCTAATTATTTACGGAAATTAAGTTTAGTGTTACAAGGATATAAACAATTGAATCATTTAAAAAGAAATCTTCTGTATTGGGGTTTTTTTTTTTTTTTTTTTTTTTGTGATATAAAATATTAAAATTTAGTTCAAAGCTTAATTATTTTTACTCTTAAAACTTGTGTGTACTGTGTTCAATTGATAGGAATATTTTGGAATTAACCATGTTTCAAATTCTTACCGCAAATGTCAGATACTTGGATATATCATAAATAATACTGATTTAACAAAAGAAAAAAAAAAAAGACTCATAAATAGCTTTACTGATAGTTTCCAGTACACAGTAGTCTAGTTCTTAGTTTAGATTGAAAATTACAGAATTAATCAGTAGAAACAGTCTTCAAAGGTAAAGGTAATGTGAATGAATTTGCCATTAGTTTAATCTACAGAAATTTGTTGGTAAATTAAAGTTTGGTTTTACTGATTTGGAGTTTAGTTTTGAACTTTTAACTAAGATGTTTTTATCTTAATAAATAATGAACAAATCTAGTGCTGTAGACTGCTTTTGCTGACAGTTTAAATACATTGATGAAACTTCTGGCTCATGATATATCAAATTTGCAAAAAATGCATGAATACTGTATCCCCTGGAAATCCTCATTTAAATTGTATTTTGTATTCTCTAAAATAAATTTTTCAATAGAAAGCAAGTTTAACGTCCGTAATCATTCATAAATGGAGAGAAATCGCCAACCGGACAATAAATATGCCTTCGCCCATAGAGCCAACATCAACGAGAATTCTGTACAATTGTTTCATC
>JAFIDM010009631.1:80889282-80915366 GCA_023159025.1 Thereuonema tuberculata | reverse complement strand
TTATTTCCCCCCCCCCCTTTTTTTTTTTTTTCAACATTTTAATGATTTGGAAGTTTTATTTTGAGTTTTGCTTTTACTTGGAAAAAGTAATTAAGATTGAATTGTCATTTTGTTAAATTTTTCTAATACTTGTAAACTTTAATAATTTTAAACTGATTTTTCTGTTAGAATTCTGGTTTTAAATAGGAATATCTGAAGTAAAGGTTTCATTAATATAAATTAGAAATAAAAGAAGCATTTGAATTTTTTTGTTTTGATTGATTTTAAATTCATGCTTTGGTTTATCTGTCAAACTTTTAAATAGAAGTGAAGTAATGAAATATTTCAAGTACACAAGAATCTGTGGTGCTAATGTCTGGAATCAAACTTAATAATAGCATTTTTTTTCTTTCAAATTTGAATTTTGTAATTTAGTCTTAGTTTGTGCTTTGTAAAACTTTTTAAGTACAACTATTTACAAATTGCTCAGTGTAGAAAGATAATTTGTATTAGACATTGCAAATAAAACTCTTACTCTTTTTTTGAGATGTCTGATTAGGATGTGTTTTGTGGGGGAGGAAATGGGATGAAAATATGATTAAAAACAGAACATCATTGTTTTATATTCTAAAGATCTCTAGATCTCATTGAAAAGGTGAACAATTGACCTAAAATAAGGAGATCTCTTGCTCCATCTTTTCAATATAATCAGTTTTTCGGATTACAATGATGGCTGCATACGCATTAAATGGTATTAAGGTGAGTTTCATCTTCCAGACTGCATTGTTGAAAAGGTACTTGTCCCAAAATATGACAAGGTGCCATCTGCAAATTAGTGGGTATGTTCATGAGCCCATTATAGCCAGAGACATCGATGGTTCAGGCCAAGAGAATCCTCCACAAAGGAATGCATGCACATAGTCCTCTGTGCAACAGACGCTGTTTAACCATGGAGCCAGACAATGTCAGACCTGTTTCAACGTTGAGAAGAAGCTAAACGATCCGTCACTGCCATGTGGATGAGGTTTCTATCATACCATGGTGTCATCACATTTTGTGGTCCACTTCCGAATTTTCAACTCGTCCTGTTCTCGTCAGTCCACTGCTTCCATACTCGCATTGCTTTTGTTGCATGCCCTGTATGAGCAGCAATTTCATAGTAAGAAAATCCTCTTTCACGCAAGCCGATCATTCAGCCCCGTTCAAACTCCATATCTTGCTTATAATGCACCCTTTGACATCAATGAGGCATACTGACTCTAGTAGGCATGTGTACAGCTCACTGACGAAAAACTACTTGTCTGGATCTACAACAGTCCTCTACTTACACATTCTTACACGACAGTTCAGAGGGCGCTGCTGAGTATAGGCTCACTTCATTTGTATGTTTCCTTAATGATGTTACATTTTTCACAAACATGAGTGTATATTATGTTAAACCACTATCATTTTGTTCAGGATTGTAAATGAAAGTGTAATTTCACAAACACTCGGATTATAGAAAAACAAAACTGATTATTTTTGTCTTTGAAATGGTATAATCCGGACTGGCAAACAAAATGAATCTTTGAGAATCTTAGATGTAGGAATGAAATGGTATTTACTGCATATAAATTTTGTTTTGGGAGATACAGCATTATAGATGGGTGATGGGTTTAAATGAAAAGTATCAAGCGATAAGATTAAAAAATGTCATTTAATATTTATGCTCAAGATATAATTCTTGATTTTTTAAAATTTTTTATTGAAGACTTGTATGTTTAAGCAAGTAGTAACCATACAAGTTTTTTACATCCAGTAAAAAAAAAAATGCTTGTCCTAACCACAATACTAAACAAAGTGTTTTTCAGTTTTTGGATGTGTATTCTTTTCTTTCCTCTTGAATTATAGGATTAAGTCACTGTTCTGGCAAATCTTTATCTAACAAAAAAAAAATTGCCCAAGTACTAGTTAACCTTAGTCCCATCACGATGTCATTTGGCTTAGTTTAGTCAATTTCAGTTTTTCCGTCAAAGTTGAAAGAAGGGTTCCAGAAGAGGCAATGCAGTTGCATACTTTGAACTATGTCAATGATACCAGTCTTTGCTTGCTATAATTGTCAATTAGGCACTTCCATGGAAGTACAATTTGTCTTTGACCCCCCCCCCCCCCCAACAATTTCCAACGAATATTGTATCGTTTATTAACTCATTGATTTGCCACTTATCTGTAACTTTCTAGGAAATATTTGTGTAATTATCAAATAGAAAATATGTAGATAGTTTTTCCTAGAAATGTAATCTCTTTTACATTTGTTTTATTTTTTAATCAAACATTTGCAATTTATTCCCTCTCATTTAAGGATTTAGTAGTAAAATAATTTTAAATATTATTGATGAAACAGATTTACAACTTGAAGTTATTAGTCATTCAATATTAATGAAATTGTTTTCTGGGATCATTGCAAGTTTTGCAATATTATCAAGAGACTTAACAAGCAGATTGTACTGCTTGATAACCAAATGTTTTGTCTCTTGGTTACAAGAGTAATTTCACTTGGAGATGCTAAGTGCTCTCGATTTAAACATCTTCAAGGTTTGTCCATCAGAATAGTAAAAGTAATTGTTATGGAGAGAAATAAAGAGTGTGATATCAGGATTTCAAGGAATGGAAATAAAATTGGCAAACGATTCATTGGATATCTTAATAAGATTTCTTTAATTTACATAATGACAATGCAGAGCTGTTGGATTCTTTGTTGAGTGACGAGTACCATACTCTAAATTAATGTGAGAAGAAATACAAAATATTTTTTTCTTTATTAAATTACTACTTCAAATTTGATTTATGAGCAAAATTTACGGCAATGAACAAATTGATGTTTATACTAAACAAATCCTATCCTGGCTTCTTATTGTAAGTATTAAAAAGAAAAAAAAAGAAAAAAGAGGAGTGCATTATAAATAAATCCTTTTTTTTTTATTTTTTTTAATTTGACACAGTAATCCATTGTTTGTGTAGATAAATGTTTTAATCAGTATTAAGGTAATTGTCATACCTTAAATCAATAATTGAAATCGTGGATACTGTAAAATTGCTGTCTAATCTCTTCTAACTGTTTCTATCCATCTCATAGTCAGTAAATGACGTGCACATACGGGACAAGATATTTTCTTGTTTCTAAAAAAGTTCTATTATTCTGTTATATGCAAAAATGGATCTCAAGGATTTTTGTGATTAAATGAGTATTCTTTTCTTCGCTTTTTCTCTAAACTAACATAATTGCAGTGAGAGTTTACAAAGATTGCTGCATGCCTTTAAATGAAACAGCATTCTGATGCCAAGTCTGTGAAGAATGGCTAAAATCGTAAAAGAATGTTGGTATCACAACAATGCAGAATCGTATCAGAAAGATCATTGGGATCCTGTCAAGAATGGCTATAATAGAGAACTACTTGATAATATACTTAATAAATTGGTCACTTGGGGTATATTTAAAAATAAATAAGTTATAAGTTCAAAACTTATGTTTCTGGAAAACCCCAATGGTAAAGGAAAATGGTTGCAAAACATTGATATTATGGGGAAAATAGGACTACGTTCCTTCGGATTCTCTTCACTAAACTTTTACTCTTCGCAATGTGTTTACACTTAACGCTTCATAACACACTTTCATTAGCCTCTGTCATTGTTGAAATTTAATAAATTAAGCATGAAAACAGCATGCAACAAAGAGAACACTTGGAATATTATCACAATGATATGGAGACAACACAACAGAAGCCAGGAGAAGATGATCACAGCTTCCCTTGGTGTATCTTGTGTCGACACTGCACAATAAACCCCTCAGAATTTTTCCACTACTGCTCATGGATGTAAAGATAAGATACCATGGCAAAGTGAGTACACTTTTATTACTAATCCACAGGATTAGAATCAGGAGATAAGGATTTCCTGTACCTGCAAACTCTCCTCATTCATTGTGCACTTTTTTTTTTTTTTGGTGCATTTCACTACAATTTTGTCTATTCACTCTCCTTATTTTGTTAGTAATGGAAAAGTATAGTAATTAGGAAAATGATCTACAAATATGCTTGGGTTGCCATATTTTGAAGAGCAAAAAAAGAGGATACATTTGCCAACATCTATTTCTAACCACTGATCGCTTTGATGACTCATTTTAAATATCCCTATTATATGTAGGCTATAGAAGCTGTTATATTGCTAGGTGTAGTAGCAATGTTGTTAACTTTCAACAACAAAATAATAATACAAACAACTGAACTGGTTATAATCAAATTTTTAATAAGTAAATAATTGCAAAAGCAAATATGCTCAAATTATGAAGTAAAACGTGTTTTCAATACATTGTACCCTATATGAAACTCCTGTATTGGTACGAATGTAAACAATTACCTCATGGTCTGTCACTTTAAGATGTTCTTTGTCTGAGTCTTATACTCTGTCCAAAGAACCATGAGCTCTGGACAATTAACCCACTCTCGCACCGCTACACCCATATGCGCGCCCGTCCTATCTGAGGGCAATGGTTCTTCCCAGAGTCTATATTGGGCCTTTTTCTACAAAACTGCGTTTTTTTTTAAACTGTTATCTTTACTTAATCTATATTACTAAAATCTTTTATTTGTCTGTCTGTCCGGCGCAATTTTCTGTGAGAATGGAAAATAGAAATAATTTTTACAATGAAATGTCTGGGACAGGAATCGAACCTGCAACCTTCTGATCCGAAGTCTAAACGGCTTATCCATTAGGCACCGGTCTTCATTTCACTTTATATTGTTTTTTGACTTATGTGTCCTTCCCATACCCCCCATTAACCTTTTTTATTGAATTGTATTATTATTATTTATTATTATTATTTTCAATAATGTATTCAACCTTTTTTTTGAATCTCAAGATTGTTTATTTTTTTCCAGTCCGTCTGTTTATTTCTAATTCAAAAATGAAAATTAGAACTATAATTGCCGAAACGTTGCAATATTTTAAATATAATATTCTGACTTAACCAAATTCTGTGTGATATTGAAAAATAAGTGCGAGTACATGAGAGATGTTGGAATATAGAAAAGAGAGTCAAGAAAGAAAGAAGCTCTATTTCTATTAGGTAGAATACTAAAAAATCACTATTTGTAACTCAAAAACCACTGAAAAGTATCAATTGGAATAAAAAAAAAAGAGTCAAGAAAGAAAAGCAGTATTTCTATTAGGTAGATTACAGAAAAATCACTATTTGTAACTCAAAAACCTGGAATCACATTAAAGTCTAGAAACTCACGATAAATATATGACTCGTCAACCAAGATGACCAGAATCTGAGAAATTTTGTCGAATATTTGCTCAGAATCGGAAACAATCGAGAACCACATAAAGAAGGAATGATAACATTGCCTGATAATCTTTGCCGTGAAATAGAACAATTCAACCAGTTCATAGAAAAAATATCTTACCTGAAATCAATGAATGTACAATTCTAACTCCGAAGAACGAGTGTCGATAATATCAATCGAATGATAAGTCAAAGAAAACAAGAAGAGACGAGAGAGTAATTAAGTGCGAATAAAATTGACACTTCTGATAATCTGCAACACGAACATCTCTATCCACCTGAGTATCTGAACTCATTGAATCTCAGCGGTATTCCTCAACATAGTTTGTCATTGAAGATTGGATCTCCAATAATGTTGTTGTGAAACATCAATCCCAAGTTTGGACACTGCAACGGAATTCAACTTAAATGCCGTTAATTCAATAATCATCTCACAGAAGCCGAGATTAAAACAGGAACTCACAAAGGAAATTTTGTTTTCATCCATAGGATGTCTATGCAACCAAGCAATAATCTACTTCCATTCACTTTCACAAGATGGCAATTTCCGATCAGACCTTCTTATGCGATGTTTATAAATAAAGCTGAAGGACAGACTCTAAATGAAGTTGCCATCTATTTGGAGAACGTTATCTTCACTGACGCACAACTGTATGTCTAGAGTCACAAGTCATCAGAATTTGGTTATCTTCACTCGAAAGAATAGTCAAAATAAATTCGTCGCCAAGAATATCATATACAAGCTATGATCTTCATTTATAACAAACATCCATCTCAACAATCTCTTCTCCAAATATCTATATCAATCAATCTGTACATGGGTAATGGCCTAGTTTTTATTACAATTATTAAATTCTAGATATCATTCCTTGCAAAAAGAGTCCAAACACGGTGCAATTGTGATACTTCTAAGCATTTTAATGGTCAGTGGGTTAAAAAATATAAACAACCATTAAAATGCATCTGCGTCATCTGCGAAACAGAACAGTGAGCGAAAGTCAAAGCTCACCGACAGGGATAGACTGGTGTTGAAGCAGATAGTGGTCCAACAGCAGAAGACAAAAGTGTCCCAGATAACCTCCGAGATGAACACCAATCTCCAGGACTCTGTATCAACCAAAACTAACTAACAAGAACTGCATGCTGCAAACATTTATGGCAGAGCAGCTATTCCAAAACCATTGGTGTAATGCGTTGAAGCAACGACAATGGTGCCGCAAGCACAGACACTGGACACAATAGCAGTGGGGACAAATCATTTGGTCTGATGAATCTTCCTTTACATTATTTCAGACCACTGGATGTGTTTATGTGTGGAGAATGCTCACAGAAGCCTTTCGTGTTGACTGTCTCCTTCCTACTGTAAGCATTGAGGGGGTGCTGTGATGGTGTGGAGTGCGATATCTTGGTATGGTTTGGGACCATTTGTATTCCTGCATTGGAAGGTCACAGCACAGCATTATCTCATCATTCTGGGCAATCATCTCCATCCTATGCTGCAGACTATGTTTCCTGTTGAACAACTTCCATTCCAAGATGATAATGCCCCCATTCACACTGCTCATTGAGTGCAAGTATGGTTCGATGAGCACGAATATGAAGTGGAACATCTCGTCTGGCCTCCTCAGTCTCCAGATCTTAACATAATCAAATCTTCGTTGGGTATTTTGGAGGCCAAGTATATGTTAAGTTTCCACCTCCCTCCACACTTTCTGAACTAGAGATCGCTCTGCAAGAGGACTGGCTCATATTCCCTTGAACTTTGTGCATGACCTGTATTTGTCCATCCCATGTTGGATACAAGCTGTAATTCAGGCGAAAGGTGGGCCAACACCCTACTAATTTTGTGTTGTTTCACAGGTGTTCGTATTATTTTACCCATCCCTGTATATGGCACATGTCAGCAACGACAGGTGCTGCTGCCATCGTAACGTTTTTGGCATTTTTTTTTTGTCGCGCAGCTGTGCTGCCACCTTTATGTTTTATGTTTACTTTGTATTAGTACATGTAGGACCTACTGTACCTTTCTACCAAGTTTGGTGACAGTTGGATGCCTGAAAGGTTCCAAAGCCAATCCCTTAACTTTTGAGCATGAATATATTAATCATAATATTCAAATAATGAATTAAATACCAATTTTGAATGATTTGGTATAGATAAATGACTTACAAAAACACAGGGTATAGATAGAATAAGAAGCATAAAAGATGCCTTTATGACAATTATTGACGTGATGCAGCATGCACTGTATGATATACACATGGATAGGGAAGGAAGTCAGTTATCCCTTATTAGCACTACAAATATATATAAAATGCCTGTTATGAAGCAAATGAAAATGCCAGAACTTGAGGATTTCCAGAAAGGTATTGTTGTTGGTGCTTGTCCAACAGGGGCTTCTGTTACTAGTACAACCAAAATCATAGATGATGTTTCAAGATCATCTATCTAAGACTATTGCTGCCTATCAAACAAAAAAGTTAATTGCCTCTAAGTATGGAACTGTGAATGGAAAAAGAAGATATGAGATTGGGATAGATAAGTTCTGCACTTTAAATTCTGTGCTGAAACATAAAATCATGCCAGAGGAAATAACAGTAAAGTTGAATGTCAATTGAGAAGATCTCATTTCAAACATTGCTGTTTGTTGGAACATTTATGGATACACAAACTTTTCATTATTGATATTAATGCAAAAAAAAAAAAGACATACAACTGTGCAAAGAACATAATAACTGAAGCATTGACAACTGGTAACATATCGTTTGGTTTGACAAATCGTCTTTCAGTTTGTTCCCCTACATATGGAGAGTTTATGTTTGGAGATGTCTGGCAGAAGCATACTACCTTGCACCCAACTTTAAACCAAAGAGGCAGGTCTGGCATAGTATGAGCTGTGTGTCATGACACTCTTTAGTAAACCATATCTGAACATTTTCTAGAACCATGTACATGCAGTGGTCCAGACAATCTTCCCTGATGCCTGTTAGTATCAGATGGATAATCAGTCCATGCTGCAAAGTTAGTTTGATGAGCATAAAGATAAGTAAAGCAACTATCCAGTGTCCTCAGTCACCAGACCTTAATATCATGAAACCTGTATGGAAACTTCTTGAGATGCTCCCTCTATGGCTGCATTACCTTAATGTTGGTGAGAGGCTTCAGTAACCTATGAACTTGTAAGCTGTGATGGTAATGCTTGCCATCAGTAGAGTCTCCCATACTAGAATGATCACGAGAGATGCCAGACTTAAGAAGCAGTTACAACATAGTTAATTTCAGCTACATTATGATTTGAAAGGGACCTCCCTGTTGAAGAACCATTAATGGAACATCTTTACAGGGCGCTGATCTACATAAAGATAAGGTGTGAGGTATCATGCTGAGATAGTCAGTGGTACTAAAGATTCCCTCAGGTCACCAAGTGAAACCTCGTTATATTTAGCTGTATATGCATTATCTGGGCTCTGTTTTTCCCTGATTCTCACGTAAGCTGCATGAAACCTTTAATCGTAATTCTAAAACTAATATTACAGGGTATAGAGAGACTATGGAAAGAAACATACCATCTACTTATTTAAATCCTTCCTGTCAGGGAGCTAAAAGTTCCAGTGTATCACTAGCAGAAGATGACAGTTTCACCAAATCCTCAGAAAAGAGAAATGGCTTCTAATTTGAATAGAATGCATATGAAAAGAAAAAGCTTTTAGATGCAGCAAGGAGAAAACTTACGAAAGCTGGTAGTGCTTGAGCTGACACTGGAGGCATTGAGCTACTGCGATATCAAGAAAAGTGAGCAGTTCTAAATTTACTGCCAGGGCTGGCATTCCGAAAAGAGGTATAACTAGTTTTGATACACCACCTTCTAACAAGCAAGTCCATAGGAAACCTGGGGGACAAATGAACCTGCAACTTCTTTAGGGAAGCTTTGGCAAGTATAAAGATGGCAATCATCAGTGAAGATTTTTCTGATGTTGAAGTGAATGATGATAATGTCAGCCATTTTGAGTAATATACTAAAGAAGATAAATTGAACTCCTGAAGGGGTAGAGGCTTTAACACTTCTTAAGATATGTACTTTGCAAGAAGGGGCACTCATGTATTACTGTGAGAATGAATCTTCCTGAAGCATTTAGAACATGGAACTTAACAGCCATGGGCCCAAAAATGCTACTTTGAAGAATAAGATCGCTACTGAGCACTTGAAAGTAGTTGATTGACAGGCTGTTGCTATAGGACAGAGATTAATACAGTACTAGTTATTGACCAAGCATTAGCTGAAGTCATTACAGAGGCTTACATGGAAGCCTACACTAGCATAAATAGGGTCTTAATCCTATCTAAACCTAATGATAAGCTCTAAGCTAGCCTGCAAAGGACACAGACTGCAAGGTGACCATGAAAACTTAATTTATAAAGAGTCCTTGGATATTCAGGAATAGGCATCCAACTAAAGTAAGTATGTTTTATTTGTTATGGTCCATGTCATGAAAATTATTAAAATAAACTTACATCATTCTAAAGCAGCTACCGTTGCTTTATGTATAAAGTTAGCATTGACAACATTGACATTGCTCTAATCCAAGAACCTTTGATTTTCAAGGGTAAAATAAGAGTCTTGAACTGTGATAGTGGTACTTTTGTTTATCCTAGCAATATTGATTCTCATAAGATCTGTTTGTATTCAAAACTGGTTAAATCCACTACGTAGTTTTGGGTTTGCTTTAGAAATCGCACTGCTGTGGAGGTGTCAGAAGAAATACGCAAATAATCAGAAGACTATATTAATTGTTTCGAGACATCTACCTTATAAGGAGATGATTCTTCATCCTACAGAGGTAAGGGGTTGTATCCATTATTGCAGCTTGACTGGGAAAAAACTCGTACTGTAATGCTCATCATATTGCAAGAGGCAGTAATCAACAAAAGAAGCTACTCCTGATATACCCCAGTTGGCCCAGTAAGTACAAACCTTGATATTCTGAATAAAGGTAACATTTTTTTTTTTCATATTTTATAAAGTAAAGGAAATTGAGTAAAAAACGCTTGATGATAAAATGGAAGTTGAGGTATATTATCGGACAGTTTTGGAACACTAATAAGGTAAATACCTGACAACGATCTCACTGATTTGTTTCAAATTTCCAAAATAAGTTTAGACCAATGTCTGAAACAGAACCCTGCTGGCTTTTCATTTGCACAGTTATTCATGTTTTATGTTTTGTCAAAATTGTCATTGAAGTTCTATTATTGATGTCAAATAGCACCCTGTCGACATAATATTCGAAAATGCATGCATGCGCAGTTACTCGTGCCTACATTTTGCCTCAATCACAAAAATTTTGTTGTTTTTCTATTTCAAAAAAATATATGCATGCATAATTAATGGGTTGCAAGGTGAAAACACATGAGAAATCAAAAAATTTAAATGATCTGTAAATGAATGATGAATTGACTCTATTCATCGAAGTTATAATGAGGTTGTACGATAAAATGACCAAAACAAGCGAATATAGAACAATATGCACATTTTATAAATGAAACTGTCATTTTTGCAAACTAATATGAAAGAAAGCTGATTAACACTTTGAAAACTTATATGCTTTGATGTTGAATAACCTGATTTTTGCCAAGCAAAGATTCTCATCTTTAAAAGCAGGGGATGAAATCTGGTTATAAATTATCCAATGTATTTTCATGATAAATAAGTGATCACTGAATTTAATGTTTGTTTTGTTTATCAAAAATTTGGTCCTCACAATTTATAACTCATAAATTATAAATGTTATAATTCATACTCAGCACGTATGCACTTGAATTGGATATGAATGTGTTACAACATTTGAAGATTGACAATTGCTACTATATCTTGTTTTTTGCAAGTATTCTGGCAGATGTCATTTCGTACTCAAAATTTTGACTAGTCTTGAGTAGATACTGTTTTTTTGACTTTTTTCGCAAATGTAACTGCCTTTATCTCAGATCTTGCTCGCCGACTACTGTATCTCTTTGTTTGTGACAAATTTGATGATTCGTCTTGATTTGATCTTATGACTAAGTTTAAAGTTTAACATTTGCAGATGCTTTGAAATTTGGAAGCTCAAATTTTATTGCAGCTTCTTCAGCCCAAGCTTTTAAATTCCAATAATGAATATCTGTTCGACTTCTCTTCCTCAAATTTAGTTCACATTAATTCTCTTATCCTTCACAATTTTTAGTCACGTCCTCCTTTGTTCTTCACGTATTTGATAGCAAACTGTACAACTGATTTTGCTGCTTTGAAGTTTCTCATTACAGCTTCTGTCATGTTGTGCATCAATATCGTGCTGTGTCAATTTTCTATCAGGTGAACTTGAGACTATCGCTTGAAGACTGGATGGCTTCTTGATTACATTCTGAATCATCAACGTACACTGACTGCTCAATTGAAAGTGGACACATGTGTAGTGGAACAACCATGCAAATTCTGGCAATAATTTGAATATATTCGTTATAAAACAATACGATCATGTGTAGTTAGTCATTTGGTGTCTAACTATATGCTGAGGTAAAATGCCACCATCAAAGCAGCTGAGCGATTTTCAACATGCAGTAGTCATAGGTTGCCATATTAGTGGCTAGAGTGTGCGAGCCATAGGAGCAATACTGAACTGCCAAAGTCGACCATGGGTGCTATTATCACGAAGTGGAAACACGACGTCATGGAGGTGGCCGAGCCCGCATGCTGACTGATAGAGTCTGGAGGGCCCTGAAGCGATTGGTACGACAGAATAGGGCTATTTCAGCAGAACAACGGTGGCAGGACTTCCAGCAGACAACGGGAACCATGACGAATCGTCGGGAGCTCCATGCCTTAGGGTACATCGGTCAGGTTGCTGCCCACAAGCCTAACATCATCCCTGTAAACGCCCAGCTTCGTGTGGCCTGGTCTTGGTCGATGGACCGCTGGAAGAGCGTTATGTGGAGCGACGAACCACGCTTCACACTCTACCGATCGGATGGGTGCACCTCGGTGTGGCGTTTGCCAAGGGAGCGGCTGCTACCTGAGTGTGTCATCCCAACAATGAAGTTTGGCGGTGGTGGTGTGATGGTGTGGTCGTGTTTCTTCTGATTTGGACTGGCTCTGTTGGCTGTGATCGAGGGGAACATGGCATTCACACAGTTTCTGGACTTTCTAGACAACTCCATGCTTCCTACGTTGTGGTGAAGGGCCATTTGTGTTCCAGCATGGCAATGCGCCATAATGCCATAATCCAGCATGACAGGTGGAACATCATCGATGGTGGAACAGATAGACTGTCAACCAAATCTGAGGATTTGTTGTAAACAAAAAGGGAGGATTAAAATCTATCTAAGGAAGTATTTGACCACAGAAAAAGTATTTATAAATACTTTCAAACCTTTTAAATGTGTAGGACCTGATTTGACGATAGCTGCTTTGTTACAACAAGGATTATAGCTTGTCTAGTTTTTGGATTTATCCCATTCTCTTAGTGGTAAGTTAAAATGACATTTATTCCTAAGCACGGAACATCCCAGCTACAATGAGGCCAAGGATTTTTGTTAAATCAGTCTTTTGTCCTTTCTGCTTAAGATTTGAAAGACACTGTTTGGCAGTTATCTTACAGACCATATAATTATGAATTTCCGTTTGTATAAATATCAGTTTGTTTAACAAGTGGAAATGGCTCTCCATTTTCTTTTGAGCATCAAGAAAATTCTGGAATATAAAGCAATTGCTCTTAGCATTCTTAATTAATATCAAGAAATAAAGCTTTTGATAAAACCTCTTTTGAAGTTACAGCTTCAGAGGCTAGAAAACATGGGGTGCCTTCCACTATTGTCAGATGGGTAATATCCATGTCGGAAAGCAGATCATTAATAACAATGCTCTCAGGAGATGCATTCAGATTGAAACACGAACAGGATCTTTTGCCCTCAAGGTGGCATTCGTTGTGGAACCTTGTGGTGGACGATCTGTTAAGGAATCTCAATGAAAGTAGTTATTATACTGTTGGGTATGCTGATGATATTGTCATACTTATTCGAGGAAAATTTACCTGACACTGTTTTGAAGCTGCTGCAAAAAGTACTTACAAAACTACAAGAGTGGTACAGCATGCACGAACTATCTGTTTATTCCTGCAAATAGTAATCGTAATAGTAATCCCTGGCTTTCACCACAAATAAGAATTTAAAGACTGATTCAACCAGTCTTAATGGCAAATTGATCCAGTTCTTCAGTGAGTTAAGTACCTTGGAATTCTTTTAGACAAGGATTAACATGGAAACAATAACTGTAACATATAAAGCGACGGTGTGTATGCTTGTTTAGAGGCGGAACAGTTAAACAAAAAAGTGTGGGGGTTTCTGGCGAGAGCGCCAAGGGCCGTGACTAATCACTTCCCAAGTGATCAGTGAACACCGTTTGAGAACATTTGATCACTTGGTGTAAATGGGAACCCAGTTGTCCTGTGTTAATTCTATGGAAGAGATATTTTTTCGATCTTCGGCTAGACGACACCACAGACACCCAGCTCCAAAAGTGAAAACCGGCCTTTAATCGACGCCAGCAACCCTTCTCCTACAGGAGAAAGGATGCAATTTTTGTGTGGCATCAAAATTCCCCTCCCTAATCCAATTTCCTATTCTGACCACACTGGTGTTTTCAATATATTTCCAAAAGTCGGGAAACAATTTTTTTTTTTTTTTTTTTACACAAATAGACACGATTATGATGATGTTTATGATCTGTCTGGCCAATTTTGCTGCACTCACTAACAGTGTTGCCACCTCTCACACAGTGAAATATGGGGCATTTGAGCGCCATCTATAAAATACCGAATTATTTTTTAACCACTCTCACGTAGTTCTAACAAGTTATAAGGGAAATCCAAACAATTGACTGTTTTAAGCAAGGTTCTTTAAAATTTTCAAATTCAATAATGTTGTATCACTGTATTTCCCTTTTTTTTAAATTTGAAATAACGACATTCTATGCTGAAAATGAATTTGATAATAATATATACTTTAATAGACTTAAGTTACTAAATAAAATTTGAGATTTAAAGATTTATAATTTTTATTATTTTTTACTTTTTTTTTTATCTTCATTGAATATTAAGATTATACGGGACAATTAACTTATAAAACGGAACATAAATTTTACAGGTAAATATGCGACAGGTGGCAACAGCAGATGATCAACTGTTTCTTGCTTTTCGCCTGTAGACTACTTTTTTTGTCGTTATTTGAAGATAATGCTTGCTGTTAATCGGCAACTTACTTTTAAGATATTTCCCTTTCTTCAAGTAACTTGTTCTCTTTATCTTCATATGAAGCACTCCAGTATGAAATTTTCTTATTTAGACACTGTTAAACAAACAAACAAACAAACAAAAAACACTTTTTTTAAACTTTTTTTTTTAAATATTACTTTTCAGTAGTTATTTAATTAGTAAGTTTGATAAACTATTGAGGGCAAGTCAGTCTAAAGGGATGTAGAATTTTTAAGAAAGTGATTAAAAGTTTAAGAAGATCCTTCAGATTTACTATACTGTCAATTTCAAACAGATATTTACTAAAGATAGAAACATCCAACCTTATTCAGAATTTCTTCTCAGGTGCCTTAATTCATCATTTACACTTCTGAGACTGTTCAGAGTGACTAAACAACATGAACGAAAGAACAAATTATGCTTGCAATTTCGTTTCTAATAAATTTTTTGTTCATATTAAATTGAAGATAAATGTATCAACTGAATACCTTTAACGACTATTTTGAATAATTTTATTTATTTATTTACTTATTTTTTTTTTAATTCAATATTATGTAGGGAAGCGAGAAGATAACATGAAAAACGATAGAGTGTAGGAGAGTCAGTAAGAGGGAGGTTCCTTCTCTACAAAATCAAATTGAATCAAGTTACACCGTCCCTCGGACTTTATTTAACGACTTTCTGTTAATATGTTCTCAATCATATTTTGCTTGAAATTTAATAATAATAATAATATTTTTTTATTATTATGATTTCTAAATACAAAAGTTACAGTCCTTTAAGAATGTCAAATTCCTATCAACAGGTTCTGAATATAGGTATACTACAATTGTTTAATTAATTTTGAATACAGTTTAAAAAATATTAAAAGACTTACTTCAATGTATAATTTTTCAAGTGATTTTATGTCAAGTAGACCGCTAAGTGCTAATTTTTTGAAATTTTATATTAGGCAGTAATGTAATTTAAAAGTTAAAATAATTTTCTGATTTAATTCGATATAATTGTACTTGTGTATATTAAAGTTGCCTATGTTTAGCTTATTTTTGCCGAGTACAGTAAGAACTAATAACAATAAATATTAAGTAAATTGGAAGTAATAATAATAATAATAATAATAATAATAATAATAATAATACCATAGCTTTAGGGTAAGCTAAAGATCCAACCATCTATGATGAGAGCTTGTTCTAATATTGATCATGCTGCATCGGATGTGGCGCAGGATAAAGTCACCCACATTCGGGAGTTAGGCAGAGGCCTCCGTTCGAAAAATATACTACAGTCTCCCGCAGTTGGTGGTGGAGTACGTGGCACCCCATCCTGTAGTATGGCTACCACAATGCCGGGGCAACACCATCCAGCCCAAACGGTCGGAAGTGTTTCGTCTGTGTCAGAGCAGGCGACCACCAAGACTGGGAAACCACGCCAGCGCATCCGATGGTCATCGCAGATGAACCAGGATTTTATGCGCGACTTCTACACCGTTACACAGTTAGGGACTCATCTCACAGTATACAGACAGCCACTACACCACGCATTTACTACACGTTAAACATGCATAGTTAGAAAATGTATGAATACAACCATACATCCCTAATCATTCTTGCACACTTCTTTACACTTGTCAATGTGTGCTTTGGTCCTTGACAGGTTGACATAGTCCTTGATATGTTGTCTTTGCTGGGGAAACCCAAGGTTTGACTCTTTTACATAATAATAATAATAATAATAATAATAATAATAAAAATAATTATTGTTAGACACTTAGATAGAAAGTCGTCTTAATTAATGCTAATTATTTAAAGACGATTAAAAAAGATTACTTTTTTTCTTTTCTTTGTTTTTTAACTTTATACCTATCTACAATTAGTATTTACAAAAACGTCACAACTGCTGTGACATAAAAAAGGGGAATTATGATTCAAGTTAATTAAGAGTTTAAACCCTAAATGTCCCATGGATAAAGTATTAATTTGGGGATGTAGACTAAACAGAATTAGTAAAACCAAGAAACTGGAATCATATAGTGCTCGCATATAAACATCCTGAACAACAGAATAAATACCTCGTATTGGGTGTAGATGTCTCTAAATGCAATTGGCTACCTTTCCAGTTTGGACCTGGAAAACGGTAGCTTATAATTGGAGATTTGAGGACTAGCACAGTCCAGCGAAAATAAAATTAAACTATCGAATCTCCGTTTGGTTTGTGCATTTTAGGGATAGGTCCTACTTAATGTACTTATTTTCGAAAATTAGGTTGTTCTCAGACCCTTCTTTACCAAAAATGCGCGCTATATAATTCAAGTTTCTTGTTTTCCTAATTTTGTTTAGCCTACACACCCAAATTAAAACCTTATCCGTGGGCCTTTTAGGTTTAAACTCTTAATAAACTTGAATCATAATTCTCCTTTTTTATGTCATACCAGCTGTGACGTTTTTGTAAATAGGTCTACTAATTTGTTGAAACTTTTTTAGCTTTGAGAAAAGTCAAATTTTACTTAAAAAAAAAGATTACTGAAAATAGGTTCCACATTAATATATTATACTCTTTATATATTTCGTATAATATGATTTTTTTTGCTAATTATCGGATTATTTCAATTAGGCCATTTAGACTAAGTTCTTTTACTATCGGGCAAACCAAAGAACGACCGTGGCCACCAGATGTCGCAATAGTAGAATTTGAATCGATTGTATATGTCAGTGTTTATGGCGGGAAAGTGCTTGGCTTCTGATTGGCGATTGTGAATAGTTTCTCTATACAAACTTCAGTCCTGGAATGATTAAGTGATCATTGTTGTAGTTCAAGGTCAGAGTCATTCTTTCGCTAGTTTTATTATAAACTGCTGTTGAGATATCCCGTGTTCAAATCCCGTAATTTGGTTTTTTTTTTTTACATAAATTACTATCCAAATCATTTTTGGCTATTTTCTCAGGAAACTTTGTTTTAATCTAACAACTATTATTATTAGAAATAAAAACTATCAGCACTATAAGTGTCCTATGCTTAAGCTTGTAGGCGGTTCTGATACCACACTTTTGGGAATTTTTCGGAAACCAATTGATATATCCAAAAAAAAAGGACATGACGAGGGCACTCCGTGACAATGAGACGAATCTAAAGACCTATCAACCATAATTGTAAGTGCTATACTTTTGACTTTAGGTCCGGTCGAGTAAAGGGTAACAAGAAGAATAAAACGTGAACAGCAAAATTTCTAAGGTCAAGATTTGCGTTTTGGCTAGAGTCGGATTTTAATTATTTTCGATAAACTTATAAATGATGAAGGTTTGAACTAGTTTGCAAAATTTCACTCCAAAATATGCAACTGAGACCGAGATTTCAGTGCAAAAATTTCACAATTTAACATTATGAAAGGCACTTGAATCATAATATTAGAGGCCAGTGCCTCTAATGTAATCAAATGTAAAGTGCGGGAAGACTATATTCAATAAGAAAACAGAAGCGCACATAAATAAACAACAATTCACTGAGTTATTTTTGGTATTTAATTCTGGGAATCCAAGACAGCACTGTTTCGGGTTGCTTAACCCTTCTCAGTTGGATTCGCCCAGTATACCCAGCTCAATGAAATAAGACAAGATACATAACCATCAATAAGCAAAACAATGATCCTTCATTTAACAAAAACATCAAAAATAAATTAAGAATAAAAAGGGTTGAATAATTAATCCACGCTAAGCATCCCACTTAGCTTAGCAAGGATTAATTTTATAAAATGTTAATATATAATAATCAAGTTTAACGTGCGCGAAGACAATATATACAATAAGAAAACAGATACGCACATAAATAAACAAAAATTCACTGAGCTACATTGGTCGAATCCAACTGAGGAGGGCTATGCAACACGAAACCGTACTGTCTTGGATTTCCAGTATTAAATACCAAAAACCTCAGTGAATTTTTGTTTATTTATGTTCATTTCTGTTTTCTTATTGTATCAAATACCTATAGATAATAATTTTCATTTTTGAGCAGATTTTATTTTATTAAATTGTTAACTTTTAGGCTTCTTTACAGAGCATAGCTCATAGCAAGGGATGCCTTATATCCCGCTCTATCTGTCCGTCCGTCGCGAGAAATTCATTGATTAGTCTACTTTTATTATAATGGAATCTCCCAAATCAATGGAGAGGTTCTATTTTTTCTGTAGGGTTATGAAATTGTAATTTGGTGTTAAATTTTCAATTTATATATTTTTTGGTTGTTATCATTTTTAAAGATATCCTTATTGATTAAATATTTTTTTGTTTGAAAGCTAAAAGTCAATTTTCCTTTTCTCTTCTTGAAATAAATCTGACAATGATTGATCTATTTTTATTAAAGTACGATCTCCCAAATCTATGGAGAGCTTCTATTTTTGCTGTGGGGTTTTGAAGTTGTAAAGTTTCCGTGATTTTAACATTCGCTCTGTATAGAAGCCGTGGGGCATTTTGCGATCGCTACTGGGATTGCTGCTCCTACCTTGTTTGAATTTATATTACAGTAAATTAAACGCTTGCAAAAATACCTGCTAGCTGTTTGATTTAAAAGAATAATTGAAAATTCTACAACTGCAAGTGAAGCTATTCCTCATTTCACAGTATGCAAAAGTTGTGTAAACTATCCTGCAATAAACAGATCACTTATTTAGCAGCCGAAGGCTGCTCGACCAATTCGATGGGAATCCCGGGTACGACATTGATGTGCTTCATTCCTCTGCTATCCTATTCCTCAGAATTCCTAAGCATCTTGAATTCTAGTCAGCTCTCTGGCTGTCTAAAGACAGGAAATGGGAAACCGTATATGTGTGACGGTGGCTATCGACAATCGACATTAAGCAGTATCCTTAGAACGAGACATGAGTTTAGGAAAATAACAAATCTAATGATTAGGTTGTAAAAAATAAAATCCCTTATTTCATCAAATGCCGGCGATTTTAAATACAATATACTTGCATCATACACCCAAAAAACAAAAACAGACCAACATTGCTAAACATATAAAGCAAGAAGTTCCTGAAAGAACTGAAATGTCTGCCTTCTTTAAAATGTTGCTCTTTTTAGGCTTCTGAAAGACGCCTTATATCCCCGGTTTGTCTGTCTGTTAACACATATCCCACAATGCTTCGCAACGGCTTCTGTTAGCTTAGTTGTAGGTGGCCTGGATGTTGAATGTTGTAGGTGGCCCGTTAGCTCAGTTGGTTAGAGCGTCGTGCTAATAACGCGAAGGTCATGGGTTCGATCCCCTCATGGGCAATTCTTATTCTTCATTTTTTTCTCCCCATTTTAAATCTTTTCACAGTTTCTCAACTTAAGTTTTTTCTTTTTAAAATCATTATTAGGAATTCAGTGTATTAACAAGGTTTGAGTTAAGAATGACGATTATTCCATATAAATAGTGGTGGGTAAGATAGCGTGGGGTCGCAAACAGACTCGCGCGAGCATTTTCTAGACCACCCCGGCGCAGTCTATTCTAAAGTAAAGGTGACTCAGAAGCCGTTGGGAAGAATTGTGATTGGTTTACTAATCACTATCCCTAACTTGTTTTTTTTTTTTTTTTTTAAGTTGTGAATTCTCCGTGTACTGTAAATTTCAATCCTACATAAAAACTCTTCAAAATTTTCATTTGCCAAAAATTGAGTTCTTCTACTCGCAAATACTTGCTTGAGTTGCTTAAATCCAATTAGTTTTAATCTCTTAAATGCAAGCGTGAATGAAAATGGATTAATAAGCGAATTAGTAAACGTTAGGACATAAAAATTCATTGTTTCGCTTACAAAGTTTTCTCAGGGAGTATTTTTAACATCTTCATGCACAAATCCACAGGGACCTACAATGTAAATGGTCCAACAAGTACTATTAGATCGGCTCTGTAAATATGAATGTTAATGTTCATGTAGACCCATTCACCGGTACAAGGAGCCATGAACACAACAAGGTAGCGATTAGTAAACCAATCACAATGCTTATCAACGGCTTCAGATAAGTGAATGAAGAAAATTATTCAAAAGTTATAATAAGCTAACAAGCTGTTTTTATTGAGCTGTTTTTATAAAACTTTACAATTCAAAACCCACCACAATAGGCTCATGAACACTAAAGAAGGATGAGTAGAGTACAGATAGAATCACCTTTACTTTAGAATAGACTATCTTACCCACCCCTATTTATATGGAGTAATCGTCATTCTTAACTCAAACCTTGTTAATACACTGAATTCCTAATTAGATTTAAAAATAAAAAAGAGATGCAAGTAGCTCCTATCTGTATTTTACGTAAAATATAGAAAAATCATTATTTATATGGAATAATAGTCATTCTTAACTCAAACCTTGTTAATAGATTGAATTCAATAACTTTTGAAGAATTTTCTTCATTCACATATCAGAAGCCGTTGCCAAGCATTGTGATTGGTTTACTATCTTGAGTTACTACCTTGGAGTTGACCAACTAGAGAGACAAACTCTACGGCTCTGAACTACTCTTGGCAAGACCTTTTCAACGACACCCAACGAGTCTCTAGCCCTCGTGGTTGCTGAGTTGATACTTGTCCACAGGCAGGCAGACAAACCGGGGATATAAGGCTTCATGGTATCAGAAGCGTAAAAAAGCGGATTTACTGCTAAAACAGACATACAGGTTTTACGAACCATACAGATATTATGAAGTAGTCTAAACAAATATAGTTAATACAAAAGAAAGCTGCAAGTTATGTTTAAATTTAACTGACAAAGGAAAATAAAAGACACAAGCTTTCCATAAATATGTCTTAAGAAATTGAAGCTAATAATTAAGTCATTATTTCACGAAATAATAAAAACTTATTGAAGGTAACTCCAAAACAATATGATAAAAAAAAAATAGAAAATCATTAAAAATCATTAATAAATGATATCTTTTTTTTTTTTAAGATTCTGCTGCGTCAATGAAATGATATTGCATGAATCGATTTCGAATTAATTCTTAATTTGATCTTAATTTGAAGAAATAACAATAAAACAAAGGATTTGTTTATCCTTTATAGATAAACAGGTTTATCTTAGAATCTTGAAAATCTGAGAAAACTTTTAATACAAATCCATTATTTCTGATGCCGCTATAAATGAGTCATCAAGACCCCAAAAATTCATGAACCGACGAAAAGTATTTGAAATATGAACAATTGGAATGCAGAATCTATTATTAATTCCAAAACGGACGGATAGAGGTCGCTGCAACGCCAACTTCGTGAAGGTCTAAGTCGCGTCTGGTTGTAAATGTCACGGCTTTCTTCATTTACAAAAATGGGTTTCAGGAGGTCGTGAGCCGAGTGAATGGCCATGGGACTTGCTACCATCCGAATTTCTACGTTGTTATCTCGATCTCTGGTACATGATTTAAGAGAGAGAGAGAAAAAAAAAAATCACTGAAATTAATTCTCTTGTCATTAAAAGCAAGCCCGAATCAAAACAGAATCATGGCAGCATGAAGATTTTTATACTTTGTTTTGAATTATTCAACAGATGTGGTATCGTTTATTACAATAATATAAAAGACATTGCTCTTCAAATTTTGGAAACGAAAGTATTGATAAAAATTTAAAACTGATCGTGTTATTGCTGCAAGTGGAAACATACTGACTCATAACCATATGCGGTTGATTATGTAGGCTACTGTTAATAAGGTATTCATTTGAAATAAAGAAACAAAAATCTGAAAATATGTAACTAAAAAAAAAGAAAGAAGTGGAAATACGACTAATCTTTTCAGTTCTTTTAAAAAAAAATAATCAATATTCTTTCTTTAAAATAATTCATCATTATTATATTAAGAAACCTTTTGCTGTTACATTTGTTTCCATGAGTTGCTGTTCGCTTCATTTGGCTTTTGTTTAGCATTGTTTATTAGTTACAACAAAGTTGCTCAATTTTTTTTAGCATGAATATTAACATTTTAAGTGACCTGATCGGTTATTTTTTTATCTTTGTAAAATAAAGAGATGTATAGCATCATGGCAAGACATACCATTGGAATTCAATAAGCTAACAATAATGATGATCAGTAACTCAATACTTATCTTACTGTAAATAGGTTAGGGCCTATCCAAGTGATAAGACACTGGACTGCAGGCTGAAGGTTCAATTGTTGTCAGAGGTCGAGGAGCTTTCTTCTCTTAATGGGCCCTAGGGTTCACCCAGCTCTCTGTAATACGGGGATCGGATTTCTTTTGGAGGTTAAAGGCAGGCGAGCTTTGGGCTGACCATCCATTCTCAGCTAGTCTCGATTGGATAGAGAAATGTCAGAGCGTATACCTTCGGTGCACCCATGAATCAGCAGTGGCGAGTTTATTAGAGCAGGAAGTTTGTAATTCAATTCGCAAATTTCCCTTCCACCGACAGTGAACAAATCCTCCACAAACCTCGTTCTCAAATTGAAATTGCCTGACTCAAACTGACTAACTGAGTCAATATTCAATTTGAACATTTTCACCCCCATTGTTTCTCTGTTTGTCTGACAGGAGCATTAATTAAGCGGCTGCACCGATTTTTCTTAAAATTTGATACTTTGTTTGCTGATGGATCAATTTAAATTCTGAACACGATTACTTTGGTCCTCACTCAATTGCACAAAAAATCGTTGCATCGTCCCCCCCCCCCCCCCAATCGTTGCATGTTCAGTCACTACGCAATGGATATCTATCTCAGGTTTCCTAATAAAATTGAGGAAATAGGGCTATAATATCCAGTCAAATCTTTACTTACTAACATTAAAAAAAAAAAAAAAAAATTCTTACGAGATTGTTATAAATCTAAATATTTCTGAATAACAACTCCTCGATCTTTTGAAAATTGCCTGAATTTTGATGTTCTATCATTATTCGAAATCTGATGAAATTTATCCACTTTTTTTTAAGTTTTTAGTTAAAACAAAGAAGCTCTCAAATTAGATAGAGAATTCAGTGGAGCTCACAAGACTTAAGACAAAGGAGATATGCGCCTTTCTTTTAATCGAAACTTGGAGGAGATCAGATGGACAGTTCGTTGCTCGCCCATCTTTAAACTCTGAAAAGAAACCCATTTTTACATTTAGGATACGATTTGAGAATAAACAACGCGAGAAAAATCCCTGATCCTTGGTAAGATTAGAAGCTAGCTGTTGCAGCTTATATGTAAATATTCTACCACTTGAGCTATCAAGCACCTGTTTTGAAATTCAAGCGATTGAAATTATTTAAAAACTAATTAACAATGAATGATTTCCATCTCATATTTCAAAGACGTGGATAGAAATGACTAAACTATAAGAGATTTTCTTAAGAATGCTGTAGTTCAATCAAGGATTACTGTATAGCTTATTTGATCCTTAAGTGGATTTTTTTTTTTTTTAATTTAATGTAAATTATTTGTATATTATAGATACACTGCTTGGTCCTAATGTATCATTAACACTGCTCTATCATTGAAAGTATAATGTTTAAATATTATCATACGGGTAGGGAATATTATAAATTTTGAGGATCTTTACCTCTTTATTTTGTTTAATAGTTCCTCTGAAGTTTAATACACGAATTGCAAATGTTAGTGAGTAAAAAATAGTGAAAATCAATTGCACTCTGAATAATTTTACATCTGTGAAGTTTGTTTGGAATGATTAATACAACCAATAACGTATTTCTTTATTATTATTGATTCTCAAGAATAAATTACAAGATTTGTAAAGAATACAAAAATATAATATAGGAAAACAGGAATCAATTAGTCGAGATTTATTTGTTCCATTTCCTAAATACGGAAGATTAAAAAGTCCTAAGATTCACGATTATTTGTCTATTGCTTTCTCAGTTATCTTCCACTCAGTATTAAAAGTAAGAAAAAATGAACAATTTCTCGCTGTTGTCTCTAAAAGGGACATTTAAGTCATAATCATTTTTTTTTAAATATAATATTTGCATTTCAGAGATCCCGAGGAAGGTCTAAATTCTATTGAATTTAGCTTGCTTTTTTTTTTATTTAAGATAGATTTTTTCCAACGAAAAATGAGTCCATTTTCAATTCGGACAATTTTTGCAGTGATTGCAAATGATGAGCTTATTTGGAAATTGAGTCACTTTACGATTAGCAATTTCTAAGATCCACAAATTTTGTAGAGGTGATTTTAGAAAGGTGTAAGTTTCTCAACAGCATTTAATCGATTTTAATATAATATCTAGATATTTGTCATTGCATTACATTGTCGATAGACGGACTGAGGATATTAATACTTTCATAGAGCACTGAATTGTAAAATTTCGAATAAAGTAATTTAAAATTAATATCGTAATGATATTTCGCATATTTACGTCGTTATTCCATTATCGCTTTTCTTACCGGCAGTGAAGTTTATTCTTATTTCAGAGCTAGATGATGAGGTAAGATTTTCGAATCATGTGACAGCGGAAGCATTTCAAACTAGGATTCGATGAAAATGTTGATTTTTATGTAGACCTAGTCTATAGCTTGGTACGTTCCAGTTTCAACATCAGTTTCACCATAAAACCTAGCGTCCAAAACCTAAGGACGACCGCTAGTTCTAATGGTTACAAACACAAAATCAGACAAAGAGCTTGTGGATAATCAGTAGAAATGTGGCGCACATTTAAATTTGTGAATCATGCGCACAGAGATCACGTAGTAACACTGAAACGATTAAAAGGCAAATTGGCGCGCTAGGTGACTTGGGTTTGATGGAACCCTTCGAAGTGAAGGAAAGAAGTGACGAATGTGAAATTCTCGGTACGTCCCAAAGACATAACCTAGATGATTTCACGCGGGGAAGAATTATAGGAAAGCTGGAAGAAGGCCTCAGTGTATCTGATGTTGCCAGAGAGTTCGGAATCGCCAATAGTATTGTATCCAGGCTCTGAGCAGCTTTTCAAAGCAAAAATGTGTTCCAGACGCATGCGAGGAAGTCGCTTCTCTCTACGACGACTTACGACAGTAAGTGCAACAGTTAATTCTCAATAATTAGTCCGTTCGGAGTTACATAATTCTAGATATGACTGACTTATCTAGTTGACATCGTAATTCCCGGATGTATTAATTAATTATATTTAATAATTATTTTCAGTAACAGTAAATTTTATTTTCATTTATTACATGTAAATAATTATTATTTACTTGAAATTAATGATAATATTAATTATTAATTACGCATAATAATTATTAAAAGTTAATTAAATAATAAATTGGAGAATTACGATGCCAACTATAGTCACATCTAGAAGTATATAACTCCGAACAGACTAATAATTGAGACGAGTCGTAATAATAAAATATGTTCTATTTATGGAGATCTTTCTATAGGTATATATCTTATCACTATACAAGGGTGGGCAGGGCCCCCACAAGGGGGGGGTCAGTTGGTCCCTCAGCACCGGGGCCCGGCCGTCAAAGGGGCCCGGGCTGAGATCTACAGTATGTTTATAGTGTAGAACAGGGGTGGGCAAGATGTCGATCGCGCATTTTGGGGTGA
>JAFIDM010009631.1:80858108-80884282 GCA_023159025.1 Thereuonema tuberculata | reverse complement strand
TTTTTTTTTTGTTTTGGTTGTCGATTTGGAAATTCCTATTTTTTTTTTTTTGTTGTCGATTTGGAAATTCCTATTTTTTTTTTTATTGGTTGTCGATTTGGCAATTCCTATTTTTTTTTTTTTTTGGTTGTCGATTTGGAGATTCCGTTTTTTTTTTTTTAGTCTTAAGGTGACCGCGGCACTTTGAGTATACTATACACCTCTGCTGTAGAAGTATTACATCGTGTGGTATTTTCGCGATATTTTTGGCTAAGAATTTATGATTTTGTTCATAACATGGGGGCAGGAAGGCCCGGAATTTGATGTGGGGGGCCTGGGGACAACTTCTCCTACATTTGTGCCCATTGTCCTTTCTACTTGTTATGCTGTGTTTAAATTTGCTGATGCCCTGCATAAGATAATAAATTGACATACCAACTTTCAAATTGGTAGGAACGCAAAGATAAAAGAAAAAGAAAGATTTAAGTGACAAAATTAAATTGAGAAAGTAGCAAATAAGAAATCGTTTAGAGGCTACCGGAAATTTAGAATAAGAAAGAAAAACTAAATAGTTCAAACATCAACTGAAGAGAAGATGGAAAAACATAAACGTTTTACAGAGGGAGAAATCTAGTTTTTACTTTATTTTATTTTATTCTTTTCAGATATTGTGGCATTGGAATTGAATGCCAATGTATTTTTTTGCGGTTTTTGGCCCGTAGTTCCTTCCTATCGATCCGTTACTTAGCGTATAAAGGCGAGAGCCTAGGAGCCCAGACCTACCTATCCCTTCCCGAAATCTCAAAATCTATATAAGAGGCCTTATTTTCTTTCTGTTTTTTTTTTTTTTTTTTTTTTTTTTTTATTGGATGGGCGTTGAAAGAACCTTGCCGTTTTACATCCCTCCTGAAATTACATCCCTCCTTTCTTTTTGGTTGTTTCTGATCGATTCCTTAACAGGTTTTCCCCCCCCCCCCCCCGACTTAAAATTATATTTTTATTCCCCTGGTCCGATACGTACAAAAATCGAGAGGTCATTCTGTAAAAATATAAAGCTTCTACTCAACTTCAGTTTTGTAGGACAAATAGTTTTTGAGTTATCTTAACTACAGACGAACAGATGGATATGCGTATTTCAGCTTAAAATTATATTCGTAAATTGCATTTTTTTTTGTTATATCCTTTTTCTCTGCGATGTCATATTAATAGAATTTACAAAAACCCTTTGATAGTTATGTGAATAAAATTAAGAACATTGTGATCAAAGCCTATACTAAAGATTTCCTGTTTCCGAATCCAACGTGAACAGTTAAGAATTCAAGATAATTTTTGCTAAAATAATCCAAATTAAATTTGCGAAAAAAATAAATAAAAATATAATCTAATATCCCTTTCTAATGTCTGTTAATTTACGTAGGAGAAAAAAAAGGTTAGAACAAAAATATTTTAGATTTGATTTAGTCGGAATGTCTAAATACAGATATCTGCGATCAAGGTAATTCAAATACTTTTTATTTTAAAAATATGAAATTTCTACGCTAACATAAATGAGTAGCAGGTTTACGTTATGAAAAGGAAAATCCCACTTACTAATACATTTAAGACTTATAAGTAAGAGGCTTATCTTAGAAAGCTGATGGTGTTATTTTATTTGACGTTGCCCCAAAAACGATCAGTACAATTCCGATGATGCACTAATGAACAACTAATTATTTGAACTGTAAAAAATTTATTGGTAGGTTTAGATATTAACTGACTTTTTGAATAACTATTTTTAGCTATTACAATGCATTTAGCTAACTTCAGTTTTCTTCTTTTTCTATGATATTCAAGAGAGTACGAGTAGAGTGATCTTGTAATCTAATCCTCCCCAATCACTAACCGTCAAACTTGACCTTGAAAACTTTATAAAATGAGTTTACGTAATATTAAATTTAGAATTCTGCTGTCTTCTAATTATCGGGCGATACTGAGGTCTCAGTTGGAGGCTTGCTCATATTCCTTGGGAAGTTACATTTGCAAGACGAAGTAGGACAGTGTCAAAGTTGCTGCTGTCAGGTCTCGAATGTTGCGGCGAGATAAAAGCACTTGATGATTCACTCGCATTCCTCACTGAATATGAAATCACAGCTTCTTCTGTGATTAATTAATTTGAAGCATTGCAATTTTCAGAAGCATTTTATGTAGCTACAGTAATTTCTATACTTACAGATATGAATTTATATCCTGTAACCATACACTACCAGAATACAGTATTGATCCAAACACTTTTATTTTCATCAATAAGTCTTATGTAATGAGAGCTTTAAACAAATATGCAGGGATGTAAGCTTTCGATCTGTTAATTATGTAGATTCGAATTCCTAGTAAAATATGGAAATTTCATCGTCTATCTTTATCCTTCCCAAATTTTGGAGTCACGTGATGGGTGCTTCTCCCGATTTCTTCTGCGCTGTAGATTCCAAAACAGGCCAAAGAATATCTTCCTTTCTCCAAATTAGTTAGAATCAATGGAAGCTAGATTGAATATACCATAAAAATAATCATATAGTATTTAAATTACATCAATTTCGTTAAATTACATAGAACATGTCTGTATGATATAAAGCATCAAATAAAAGTTTTTAGATGGAGGGTGTAAAGCGAAATTAAGCTTAATTGTTTTTTTTAATATGGTCGATAACTTGAATCTCAAGAACAAAATATCATAATAAGTTTGAGATATTTTTGTTGTTCTTCATTCAAGTCTGTTTATCTATCAATACCATATTTGAGTACGTTAAGAACTGTACATCATAAAATAAAATAAAAAGAGAACACACAACACCAAAGAGAGTATAATTACAAGTCGTGGAGTCTTTCGAATCCCATGGGATTCATCTTCGGCACCTTAATCATGAATTTTTAATTAAGGTATTAGACTTTTATTTTGATGATTCTAAAGATAAACAAGAATTAAATTATTTTATTGAATTTTTATTCGCTAATCAATTTTTTTCTGCAAATGGACATATTGTATTGCAATATCGGGGGTTATTTATGGGCCTTACCTCGTCCATGATATTGGCCGAAATTTCCATGCAATATTTAGAATACTTATATTTTACCCTTTTTGACAACTCAACATATTTCTACCAGAGGTATGTTGACGATATTTTTATTATTGCCGAAATTGGGGTAGAGGAAATTATTTTGAATCAATTTAATTCCATCGATAAGGATTTCAAATTTACTCTTGAAAAACACAACGAGGGTTGCTTACCTTTCCTAGATGTAATGGTAAAAATAGATAACAACAATGTTATCATTACTGAACCATATACAAAACCTACATCGGGTATTAATATTACTCTGTATTCTTCAGCTATTCCTCCTTCTGCAAAACTAAATCTGATTAATATGAAAGTCAGAAAAGCCTTTTCCCTTTCTTCATCGGAAGACTTGTTCGATAAACATATTGAAAAAATCAAAAAAGATTTTGTTAGTTGTGGCTATCCCGAAAAATTAGTGAACTTATCCATCTCGAAAACTGTCCATCGCATTTATAATCCTTTACCAAAAAAAGATAAAAATGGTATTGTTTGGGCCACTTTTCCTTTCCATCCGGTTTTACATAAACGTTTACAGAAGATATTCTTAGGATCTGACATCAACCTGGGATACCGTTTGGATAATAAATTAACTTATCCTATGGAGCATGAAAGAAACAAACAAGATATAGAAGAAAAGAAGGACTGCATTTATCTGGTACCCTGTATCAACGAAGATTGCTTCTACGTTGGAAATAGTGGTCAAACTTTAAAGAAGAGGTTTGGGCAGCATCGTAGTTGTATCAAGACTGGAAATACTGATGGTTCTTTTATAGCCAGACATACATATAAGGAAGGACACATTGGAGGTTTTGAAGAATGCATTGTTATTGATACTTTTAAGAACCAATTAGGTAGAGAAACGATAGAATCTTTATTTATTAAAATGCTTGGTTCATATAATTCCTTTATACCCAATAAAAACATCCAATATTATTTGAATAATGGTAATTTTAAAAAATTTTCTACAGCGCATAGAAAAAGAATCAAAAATGAAATTGATAAAAAAAGAAAAATATAAAATAAGAAATTTAATTATTGCATGATTGTGTCTGAAATTTTTACACGACGTTTTTCTTTTTTTTAGTACCATTTTTTATCAATAGAGGGCTTGAGTTTGACAGGATTGGTTGAAATACTACCAATTGCCTTTTTTTATGTTAAATTATTTCATTGGTTAAATTTTGTATTTAAGTGGAACCTTTTAAGAAATCATTGTGCCGAAGATGAATCCCATGGGATTCGAAAGACTAAAAAAATGGTGCCGAAGATGAATCCCATGGGATTCGAAAGACTCCACGACTTGTAATTATACTCTCTTTGGTGTTGTGTGTTCTCTTTTTATTTTATTTTTTGACAAGCTTTTTAAACACACGTAAAAATGGAATTAAGACTGTACATCATAGTGAAGACAGTTCTGTCTTCTAATTTTTTATTTTTTTTATTTTACACTGCTCATAAAATTTAGGGGATATTGCGAAATGAATATAATATAAAACATCCAAAAAACAGAGGCATTTGAGTTTATTTATTAACGAACATCATCAGAAAAGCAAATGACACGAAAATGGAAGTTGTCTGAAAATGCAAATGAGGTGCAGAATCGTTTTATCGGGATTGAGCAGGATGTGACATATGGCAAGAGAATTAATATTTGCATGCCAAACGTGAAAAATGTGTCGCACTAAGACTGTTCAGTAGGTTGTGAACTGAGACTGCTACAACACACTGACAGCGATGAGGCATGGAGAGGATCAAAATCTCCAGCAATTCCTGTGGGATTCGTGGCTACTCGCGCACCAGGGCAACTTCCAGCTGAGGAAGTATTATGGGAGGTGATTGGTGACTGGCAACACGTCTTCCTAATGCATCCCAAGTGTGTTCGATGGGATTAAGGTCTGGAGAATGTGAAGGCCAGTCTATGCGCTCGATTCCAGCCTCTTGCCACATGTTGTTGACGAAATGCGCAGGTGCGGGCTTGCATTATCGTCCATAAAAAGAAAGTTGACCCCAACTGCTCCAGCGTAGGGTACCACTATAGGCTATATAATTTCATCCCAATATCTTACAGCATTCACCGTTCCATTTCTAACAACATGGAGGTCGGTAGACCACCAATGCTGATGCCTGTCCACAGCATGATTCCATCTCCACCAACGGAATGTCTTTCTTTCAGGAAACGTGGATTCTCCCGTGTTCCACGTTCACGCCAGATCAGGGCACGACGATTGTCAGGCTGCAAGCTGAATCTTGACTCGTCACTGAAGAGAACTGTGGACCACTCTTCACGGGTCCAAGGAAGATGCATTTCAGCCCATCTTCTGCGGGTTCTGCGATCTTCATCAGTTAACGGAATGCATACCATTGGTCGCCGGCCACACAGTCGACCGTGACGCAGTCGATTTCGCACGGTCTGATTACACACCCGTCGTCCAGTAGCAGCGAGACACTGTCCCCGCAGCTCAGTTGCGTTGCTTCGGCGGTTCCTTCGGGCTATTAGTGTCAAGTAGCGATCATCTCTTGCAGTGGTGGCATGTGGGCGGCCCTGCCCTGGTCTTCTTCGCACTGTGGCAGTCTCTCTCTGAAACGATTCCAGAGTCTGCTAATCTCGCTTTGGGAGGTTCCAATCGCTGCTGCCACTGTCATCTGTATTTGGCCAGCTTCAAGATGCCCTATGACTCTCCATGCTTCAGATTTGGATAAATCACGTTGCATGGGCATTTTCAGGTAGCACTCAACGATTGTGCCACTTGTTGTTGATCCAGGAAAGTGGAGATAACCCAGCAGCGCCAACCTCTTTATACAGGGTTATGGGCAAACATGCAAATTAACGTTTTGCATCACATTTGCATATTCAGACAACTTCTATTTTCGTATCATTTTTGCTTCTCTGATGATGTTCTTTAATAAATAAACTCAAATGCCTCTTTTTTGGGGTTTATTATATTCATTTCGCAATATCCCTTAAATTTTGTGAGCAGTGTACTTTTCATTTAGAGACGATTTATAATGTAATTATTCTCTAAAGAAAACTAAGGTATTTTTTTTTTCTTCTATCTGCAATAATAAGCAAAACGTAACAAAATTAACCACATTTTAGGTAGGAGATACCTGTTCTCCTAGTTATTTTTTTTTTCTTCCTTCTAAATCCAGTAGGATTTCCGAGGGCGTTAGCCAATATATTATTAGATTCAGACAATCAGTTCGCTCTATATATTAGTTTGAGACGCTAATGAGTGTAAATGACACATGCAATATGAAAAATACGTTGCGGCGGTGATTTATTTGTCTAGTGGTTGATCAATAAAGTTGGGCTTCTGATGATTAGTACAGGCCTGACTTCGCAACACAAGCGCAGTAAATTTACGAGAAGCCTGATTAATGAAGTGGATTATTAAATACAAAAAAAAAAAAAAAATGTTAGAATAATTATTATTTAATAGTTTTGAGTTTGAGATATTGCAAGGAATTTTGTTAAATATGCAGATAAAAAATTATTCAACACATTTCAATTCAGACACATTTATGTTATTCGAAAACGTTAGTAGGCATAAACTGTTTTGTTTTATCCAGGTATTAAGTGTATAAACTAGCAATACCGTAATAAATAAATTTTGATAGAAGCTAGCCCGTGCTACTTTTAGCTGGGACACCCTGTATAAAAATAACAATGCAACATAATAAAGATAACGATATTTAAAATTGTTTTAAGAATGACAACATTCGTAATTGATTTTAATAATATATGTTTAATTTTTTTCTTTCTAATTTGAAATTTTGTAAGCCCGGTGGTCCAGTGGTGTAGCTACTAGCTCAATTTCCGGTGGAGGTCAGGGATCTTTCCCTTGGTCTTTCTCGTCCTCATGGGAGGAGATTTACCCAACATTCTGAGTATTTTATTCCCCGCGTTAAAGGCGAAAGGCCATGGAACTCATAACCCGATGCCAATTTCATCCCAGTGTTCGAGAATCCTTGGGGCTTAAATGGTTGTAAAATTGGGTGCTTTTTCTTAACTTTTAGCTTCAAATTTTACTTCAGAAGAAATTTCTATTGGGTCCTCCTTCAGACGCGGATGCTAAGATCATCTGCTGCAAGGCAGAGGCGGGACACATCACTAAACAAAATTTAATGAGACTATTTGAGAACAGACCATATCTGTAGGGCATGCATTCTAGTCGACGGAGCTTTCGGTTCTGGACTGTTAAAGGCAGGCCTTAAGGGACGACGGGAATGAGCGTCTGCAATCCGTCAAGCAATGGTGCTTATAGTTGCAGATTGCTGTATAAAGGATGCCACATTTCTCTGAATAATGGAGAATGAAGTTGTCGGAACAGTTAGGGCTTGCCTCAGAACAAACCGATTGTCTCCCGCAGTGACAGTGTTGGGCTTACCAGAACCAAGGCGTTGTGAATATGTTCCCTCGCGTAACCATTGTTCCATGACCTCTTGCACCACAGAATCATCAGTACAACCCTGATGGCGAGCAATTCGTTTGCAAAATCAGCCGGGTTTTCTTAGTCCCACGATACGACCTCTCTCGAAGTCCTGCAATTGAGCGTAGGATCTTCGAGAGTTACATCGAAGCATTACTGATGGTAAACTGATGTGAATGAAACAGTTTCAAGACGCAGAATATGTCTTGTAAGATTGTGAGGGCCTCAAGATGATCATTTCCATTGAGCCATGGAGTGATGGTAACGTTTCTTGACAATTAAACTTTAATCATTTGCACATCAAATGGGAAGGTAGTTGCTTATGGAGTTTCATTCAAAGTAGACTTTTCCTTCATGGTGTTTCTGTTTTTCGATTCCGCGAAAAATCGTTGTAGGAATTTTAAAATTGATGGAATTTGAAGAAATATATTTTTGAATTAATATATAACGAAGAATTTCTTATAATTAGTATAGAATAGTCTTATTTTCTTTCGTTTTTTTTGGTTTGTTTGCATCTATAAATCCTATCCTTCATTTGAAATACCATCAGGCTCCTGTGAGGTTGCGAAGAAATGATGTTTTTTTTCTTTCTATTAAATCCCCGTAATAAAGAATCTTAAGTATTGTTGTTATTCATACTCTAATACAGGTTTGCAATTCATAGGCCTACCGACATTCAGTCCACCATATGATCCTAGACTACTTTTGGCAATTATATTTATTTATAACAAAATTGCAATAATTAACAATTAAGAATAAAATTTTCCAATATTTTGTTCATATACGCATTTTTGAACAAAATAATAGATAAGGATGTCCTTTGAGTAATTGAGAATTCTATCGGTACATCCCTCCGAAACAAAAAAAGGATCACTCTCTATTAACTTTTTGACAATTTATGTCCGTAATTGTTTGGAAGAGGGAAGTTTACTAATGTTTTGATAAAAAATGTGTTTGAATATTTGTGAACAAATCTTCTGCATCATGAAGATGAATGAGAGTAAGCAATGTTCTCAGACTGACGAACATTTGGAAAATATCACTTCAAAAATGATTCCGAATTTGATAAGCTTAATGCTTGAAACAAATATAATAGCTCTCATTAAGTTTGAAGGTATAGAGGAGAAGCACAGAAACTTTCTTTTAACGGAATTAAAAACAGTTATTGTGTTACTGTATTTAAAAAAGATCTATTGGAAAGCACTTTTCTTCAGGTCAGTTAGGTCTTGCGAGTTGAGGAGACCTTATGTAAAAGAACGGATATTCTATATCATTTTTTTACTAATTAAATTTTACAATATAATATAAATATTGGTATAAACCAATAGTTTTAAGATTTATGAAACGAATTGTAGTTAAGGGAAGTATCTTAACAGAAAAATCAGTCACATATTGCTGTATTTGTTTTACACATTAAGTTTCATGAACTATATTTTTGGTCAAAGTACAGTGTCTCTTGATTGCCAACTCTAAATTTGTGACAGGAGGGACAGTTTTCAGTAGAAGCCTTAATGTATAGATTTTGCTGCCCTTCAAATAAAGAAGAAATTGATGTAGAATAATTTCTTGCTTCAAAACACTATAAAGGAGACAGAAAAGTACTTGTATGTAGGCTGCAGGAGTTGGGTTCGATCTCTGGCGGAGGTAGGGGAATTTTTCCGCATTGTTTCTTCTTCAGACGAGAATCATGATTAACTCAGATCTCCATCAAATAGTATTGACTTTGCTACCTGTGTTAAGAACGGGTGATCCTCGGACTGGGTCTCATAACTTAGCTTCCTCGTTCTGCTGGTTTCGGCAGCATTCTTACTGTGGTGTGGAACGTAGATTTTATTAAGTGATAAAAGAATAAAACAAAGTAATGTACTTACCTGCCTTTTCCACACGTTGACATTTTATACGATCAAATTCAAATTTTAAAAAAATGGTGATTATTGCTAAGTAATAAAATAGATCGTCATTTCCTCTTTAAGTGTTGTAAAGCTAATGTACAACAAAGCTAGTGTTATCTGCACCCGTGCAGTATGTCGTTTGTTGACTTAAAGTTGATCGTCGATTTTTCCGCGAAATTGTTGTGATGGCGATGGAATAACTTTTGAGACAACTTGTGATTAACTTGAGGTTTTCCATAGTGTGTGCTTCACGGATACGTGGCTCTCCAAATATGTTGTATACCGCCTCCAGTATGCAAAATAAATTTAGTGAAATGTGCCTGAATCATTCGTAAGCTGAAGTATCAATCAAGTGATACGAAATCATGGAAATGTTTATCCCTAGTGCATGTATGTTTCCATGGGGATATTGCAGTGTGAATGTTCATCGAACAAACATGGAGTGAAAGACGCCATATTGTTCCCAGTTCGAATCAACGGCAAGTGAAATATACCTTCAGTCCAATGAATCTACATTTAGTAATATGGCGATTCACAAAGTTCGTGGACTACTTGACACAAGACATTGTCAGCATGTACTTTATTTGTATTTTATGGGAGGATCGCGAGAAGATTTCCTTGTTGAAGTTCATGGAAGTTAGAACTCTTCGAACAGTGATACAAATAAGTGTTTAAGTAATTTCTCGCCGATTAACTTTAATTGGAAGAAGTATTTATTCTTGAATCCAAATGAATTACATAGAAAGAAGAAACTGTCACAAAGACTTTAATCGTTTTATGTTCTTTTTCAAGCTCAAAGTCAAAGCAGACTTACGTGAATATGATTTTGTATTATCAACGTTACTAAACATTCTTGTACATTGAAAGTTGAAATATATTCGTCGTATTTAAGAATCATGTTTCTGTTTGATTTCTTAGATAGGTGATTATTATCTCTTGTGAGATATTCCTTTAAGACCTTACTGATAGATAATTGGGATTAGTGCTCAGCTTTGCTAGGGGATTTTAAATACGCGTATTTTATTATTCCTCTTGAAAAATTTTGTTGGTTATCAGTTTACACCACACTTACCTTCTGTACTGCTTTTTTCTTTTGAGGATACAGCCATTATACTTTAGTTATATACAGCAGTAATATAATACGAAATAATAGTATTACATCATTGCTTACTAATTTTGACTACATCCAAAATAGTTTTGTTGACGTGACATTCGAATATCCCAAAACAGCTCTTTAGTTTTGTGTGAGTTTCTGTCTTAAGAGTTTAGTCTTATTAGATTTTGGTATTTAATGATCATGCTAAAAGCCATTTTACTTAAAAGCTAAAACACTTAAACATAAAAACGAACTGAAGAATAATGAATTGACCAGTATCACGTTTCATGACGTTTAATTTTATTGTTTAATCTTCATAGATGAGTTTAATGTTTTTTTTTTTTATAGCTTTTCACTATATGTAATTAACATTATGACTTAAAGTACTGCGCATTTAAAAAATCCAAAGGTTGCTATAATTATATACATGTAATCAGCATTTGCTGTTTGTAGATCCATCTTAAGGATATTAAGACGAATATTAAACGCAATTTTGTAATTATGTGCCCAGTTGCATTAAATGAAGTAATTCAACAAAAAAAAAAAAAACACTGATCGACATCTTATTTCAAATTTAATAGTTGATTTTATTCAGATTTGATTTTATTCAGTTTTGGATAGGACCATTATCTACCACCAGCATTTTGCATTCTTAGATTATTAAGAGAACAATTGGCTGATCAATAAGAATTTCATCTTATAAGCTTAGTCAAAATGAAGAGGTTTCCAGAATTTCTTGGTTAAAGGCGCCATCATTTTTTTCATTTAATAGTTTGTTCTAACATTTTGGTGGTCATTTGGAAGCAATAAGACACATAAATTGGACGAGCGTATTATTTTTACAGTGAAACTTGGATAATTCGAACTTGTTTAATTCGAATTCTGGATAATTCGAATTTTTTGCTCGGTCCATAGAATTCTGTATTAAAATAATGTTAAAAAATCGTGGATAATTCGATTTTTATTTTGTATAATTTGAATTTTTCGTACGATTCTCCTTAAAATATTACGGTAAAAAATTATTAAAATAATAAAATAAAATAATATTTATATATAAAAATCTTCGAGTCACATGCGCTTCCTGTGAATGATTCAATGCGGTTGTGGGCTATACATTTGTGCTTGTTTTTGTGCTTGTGCTTTAAGTATTGTTTCTATGCTCTTACTATGGCATTGTCAAAAGCTAAAGCTCCTTATAAGTCATTAGCTGAAAAGGTAGCGGTGATTAAGGAAGTGAAAAAAGGTCTTAGAAAGAAATTGGAAATCGCCAAGGAATTTGGAATTCCATCCAACACGTTATCGACATATTTGAAGAATAAAGATAAAATTTTGAGCAGCAAAAATGGCAATGGAAAAAATAGAAAAAGAACGAGAGGACCTGACAACCCAGAGGTTGGAATCATATGCTATGACTCAAAGATTGCATTCAAAGAAGCAATGAAAAATATTTGCCTTTTTTTTTGAAAGTGAAGAATAATTAAGCTAGTAAAAAATGTCTGATTTAATGAAAAAAATGTAGCAGTATTCTTAGCTAAAGTTTTATGTGTTAAATCTTCGATCATGGAGTTAATCTTTTTTATTTATCTCTTCTGTTTGAGAGAATATATGTAATTCGAATTTTTGGATAATTCGAACTTTTTCTCTGGTCCCTTCAGCTTCGAATTATCCACGTTTCACTGTATTTCATACTCTAAAATCTGAAATTCCCGGCTGTGACCTCGTAAATTTGATACGATAAACAGGTGCCGCGGCGACAGTTTAGAAATCGCTACCGTAATGTTCCTCACAAGATTTTGGTGTTTCTATAGTAATGTTAAGGAGTTGAGATATTGCCCAAAGGTTTACCTCTGTCAACTTCTCTAATAGGCTTGGATGCCTGGTTGACTCCGGCTGTTGGCTAGTGTTTGACCGGATGGATTAAAGAAGGCCCTATTTGATCTCAACAAAGAGAATTGGTGATAGAACAATGTTGCCTATCTGATCATGTTGATTACAACCAAAAAATGCCATTAATACGAATTCTTATAAAAGAATCTTACAAAAGAATTATTATACAATTGATATCGGGAATAGTTATTATAATTAATTTTTCTGTATAGTGATTTTTTTTCCATATAAATTCTTACATTGGGCATTTGGTCTATGTGAAAAAAAAAAAAAAAATGTGAATGGCCTGAAAACTACATGTCTGATAACATGTAGCCTATCTGTTTCTTGACAGCTAATGAGTTAGTCCAGCTAATGTTATAAATTCTGTCTTTACTTATTTACAGAGCCTTCATTATTGAAAATGAATCTCTAAAAGTAATATCGTTAATGAAAGCAAAAAGAAATTCTGCGCCCCTAGTTGAGAGCGCCGCGCTCGTGTATTTTGAACACCCAAAACACCCGGTGGAACGTGTAGATGAATGGACTTTTATTTAATTTGGGAGAAAACATCAAACGCTTAAATGCCTGAAAGAACTGGAAAGAACTTACAACTAAACTACATTCAAATTACAATGGATAGAAAATGATTCAAGTGATTGGTTATCATTATTATTTTTTTATCCTATTTAATGTTTATTATGTAAATGAAGGAAATAATGCTATACACTAATTAAAACAATTAGGGATCAAAAGAAAAACAGTAGAAACGATGCTATAAATCATGTAAAAGTGATCTTTTTGCAAGTGAAATATCATTCGAATATCAGATACAGTAAAATATGCTGTAGTATGAGTAAGTGAAACATCCTAGGGGCTCTTAATGCAATGTCCGCATGACATGAGACACTGAAAGGCAATGTGTGTATTAGTAGAACAGCTAAAAAACTGACCTGTATGACCTTTAGTATTCTGTGGAGTCTTTTCGAACGGCCAACACCGCTGCACACCTGTGTAGCATGGACTCGATGAGATCTTGGAGGATGCTTTATCACTCGTCCAGAAGGGCAATCTCTAGCTCTGAAAGAGTTGTGGGAGGTGCCGGCCCAGCTTCAATGCGTCAGCCAAGCGCATGCTAAGAGTTTAAGTCAAGCTGGCCATTCCATACCTCAATGCCCTCGTCTTCTTGTCCATTAACCGAGCTGTGTGAGGACGAGCATTATCTTCCATGAAAAGAAAAGAATAACCAATGGCTCCAGCATACCACACGACAATAGGTTGGAGATCTTGTCTCTATATCTCAGGGCTGTCAAACTGCCATTTCGGATGATGCTGAGGACGGTACGTACGCCAGTACTGATTCCTGCCCACACCATCAGTCTACCACCATCATATTGGGATGTTTCTTGCAGGGATATTATTTCGTTTTCCACGTTTCCTCCAGATGACTCGTCGAGACTGAATTGCGACTCATTGGAGAAAACAACCCGATACCATTCGGCATGTCCTCAATAGCGATATTCCTCTGCCCAGTTTCTAAGGATTGTAAGGTGTTTTGTGGTTAATGGGGCACACCATGGGCTACGTGCATAGAGGTAATTTTCACGAAGACGATTCCGGATTGAGGTGACACCCTGCGTCCTGTTGCCGTTTGAAAGGCACCTTGCAGTCCGTTGCCTTCTGCCGTCTGTTCCGGCGGGCTGTTAAAAAGATGTAACGGTCGTTCTTTGCTGTAGTTGCTCGTAGACGGTCTTACCCTTGCCTTCGTCGAACATTTCTGTCATTTTAAACAGTCGGAAACCCGTTGTGTCTGCCTAGTTTCCATCCTTCCTATGGCTCTCCATGCAACCATCAGCTGCCCACTTCCCTAAACGAACTTTCACACTATCCACGAACGGCTACTGGAATTCCCACAATTGCGCCTTCTCCCTTTTGAATTCCTTCAGACATCACCAATGAGTCACGAGTCTAAGTGAACGGAACTTCCTTATTCCACTTCACGGAGGGATATTACGAGATTGTAGTTCACACTGTCGCTAATAAGACATCATCCTCAGGATATTTTCCATGATCCCCTAATTGTTTTGACTAGTGTATATTTAGCGTTTTAAATTAATTAAGGTATCTCTTCCAATTGAGACAACAGCACTTACTAATTACTTTTCCAAAATTATCTCAATATGCTGTTTATCTACAGATCTCGCAGAACAATGTGTCTGTGAGATACACAGACGTCATTTGTATATAAATGCGTCATGTATGAGATAAGCAAAGCATACATGGCACTTCATCCAAATTTTTTTCAAAAAAATTTTGACACCCCTCTTTGTGTTTTGAGAACGTGAACTTTAGTGTACACATAGGCAGTCTGTTTGTTTAGACATTAGGAAGTTATTACACTGCAGTTTATTGAAAGTACAACACTCAGATAGAAGTGGAACAGTGAATTGAAATTGAGTACCTTATGATATAGGAAGTTAATGATGAACTTACAGAGATATAGATGATAAAGTCACCAAAATAATTAATGTTAAATGAATAAGATATGGTGACAATTTGTACCTCAAATACATCCACCGCCACAGATCCCTGGATGGTCACTGGAGGAATCCCATGCAATGCTGTCTCTAGGCCTATGCATCCTCTTTAGTAAAGATGAACAAACATAGGCGTTTTTTGACTTAGCGCCTAACGGGGGGGGGGGGGGGTAAAAGCCGAAGAATCAGAAAATGCAATATCTCGTAAATCACTTTAGCAGGTAGGATATAATTTAAGTTTTATGACAAAACTTAATCGTAATAAAGACGATCAGAGCCAACGTAACTAATACAGAGCCTTTAAGAGGGGAAAAAATATTGGGGCGATTGATATACAGAGTGAAAATGTGGACCATTTTCACCAATAAAATAGTCAAGGCAAAGTGTTTTATCACACTGGAAACACAATAAAAAAGCAATTTCTTGACAATTTGGAACATTGTAGTCAATCGTTTTCGTATTGAATGTTAGCTCCAACACATGATAAAACACTTTGCCTTGATCATTTTATTGCTGAAAATGATCGATATTTTCACGCTGTACATTAGTCTCCCCAATATTTGTTTCCTTCATACAAGACTCTGTATTAGTTATATTTGCTCTGATCGTCTTTATTACGGTTAAGTTTTGTTATAAAACATATATACCCTACCTGCCAAAGTGATTTTCGAAATATTGCATTTTCTGATTCTGCGGCTTTTAAAGCCACCTTAGTGCTGCCACGCATTTGTGTAAATTCTCACTATGCTCATTGTTTTTCTCCCCCCTGCAATAGGTAAAATACGAAGTTTCAAGTAGAAAGTCGATTTCAAGTTGGAAGCCTTCCCTTATAATTATGGGACTCGTCATCTATTATACTACATAGTCAACAATCAACAGTTCAACTAATCTATGATGATCAATGAAATTTTAGTTAATATTTCGCAGTGCATTTTTGTTGATTTTAAAGAAACTTATTGGAGCTGTTAGAATTATTGCTTTTTAATGAACTTTATTTTATTTGGGATATTACTATCATTAATTACTGTTTGTGAAATTAAATGAACAAAGTAAGGCATTAGATATCCTAATTAAATTCGTCTGTTTATTCTCAAAATCTTAAAATATTGTTTTAACATAGACAAATGATTAATAGGATGAGATTTTTGATTCCAAATTTTCAGTGCTAAGATTTAATTAGACAAATCCTATTAAGCAGAAAACAAAATTGAACAACAAAAATGCTTGATATTCGTCCACGAATTAACTTTAGGTAATGATAAAATAAAAAAAAAAAAAAAAAAAAAAACCATTCGCACAGAATTGAGGAATGGGAGTAAAATATCCAATCCTCAAAGAAAGCCTACGAATGTAAAAACATACCAAGAATATTATATATATATATACAAAATAAAATATATTTCTTTTTCAGTTAATTGGATTGGCTTTCCAGGAGAGTTATTTCAAACAAATAAATGCCAAAGGAATAATAAGTTGGTGGAGGGAGGGGGGGGATTTAAGAGATTAGATTAGTTTGTCTAAAGACAGAGAGGAAGTTCTTTGCTATAAATTTGAGCTAAGGATTGAGACAGGCAAGAAATGGATCATTTTCATGATTATTCCCCTCTATGACCTTCAGCCTTTTTTTTTTTTTTTTTTATCTTATGCTGTTTCTTATTCGAAATTGAGTTGTAACTGGTAATAGTTCAAGTCAGTTTATCAATATAATATTGACAGTTACGTGACGTAATTCAGTCTGTCGTTAGAAAATAATCCATAACTAAATCGCTTATTTTTATTAAAATGATTATATAAGATATTAATCATAATTTTATGCATGATTATATTTGAATTAATATCATTTAAGGTTTTAGAAATCTTAAGAAACATTTAACGAGAAATCAAAATCAAGATCAAGATCAAGAAAATATAACGTTCTTTATATTTTCTAAACTGTTATCTGCTGTAATACAAATATAAGATTATAATAAAAAATTATAATCATGCATAAAATTAGGGTTAATAGGATAACATTTAACAAAAATTAGGGGTTTAGTTAAGGATTACTTTCAACTATGAAATATTACATCAATTGTAACTTCCAATGCTATAATGATAAATTGATGTGAACTTTAGGGTCATTATACTTAATTTCAAATTGCAGGGTTATCAATCGATCTGACGAAGCAGTTGATCGCCAAAGCTTTTAAATCATTGGCGGGCTTTAGGACTGATAAAATTTCAGAAAAAACGAAAGATGTATTCTCATCGTCAATGTGTGTGTATTTAAAACATTCTCATGTTTTTTTTCCCGTGATTTAATCGATCAATTTCATATCTGCAGAAAGGTTGGATGTTTCTGTTAAATTGCGATAGTCTTTTCTCCTTCTTTGGATGTACCAATTACCTGTACCAAATATTTTAGAGGTAGCTTATGTTCTTCGCGCTGTCAGCGAAAGAGCTGCTTCCTCATATACTGCGGTCATTATACAAAGAAGGAAGTAAAGATAAAAAAAAGGCATTTATCTCTGTGAGAATTATTTGTATAGGCTTCCTCAAGTTTTCAAATATTCTACTTTAACTTTACGAACCATTATGTGAATCCTTTATGCCCAGTCCGACCCTGGCACTAACAAATGTCCCAATTTTATTTTACGGCCATTCCCTGCTGAAGCAGGGATTATAGCATTGCTGAAGCACTAAAGCTTCAGGGCTAAAGGAAAGAAAACACTCTTTTCAACTTTTCGGATAGTTATTCTTTCTATTTACTCCTGATTAGCTTCTAACTATCTAAATACCTTAGACAATCTGAGAGTTGAGCATTTTTTTTTTTTTTTTTAATTTTTGATTTCTTATTTGAGGCGATTAATATTAGTAATTTTTTAGCCTCTAAATGACAAATAAATCAAGGTAGGAATATGACTAATTAAACAACTTCTTTAATTCTGAACATGACTTCGAAGCAATGGGCGAGGGACTGTTACTAACACCAGAAAATAAGCAAAGGGTTAATTACCAAACGAAAACCACTGTATTTCAAAATAATAAACTACTGGGTCTCTGAAAATACTGAGTAAACTTCAGAATTACTTTTTCTTTCGTTTTTTGCAAGAAAAAATAAATTAAGAAAAATAAGTAGTGAATTAAGCATAACGTTGTTTTAAGCTGAAATAGGAATTAAAGTTAGTTTCATTTCACAACAATGTGTAATGACTTTTCTAATATTTTAAAAGGTCTTTATGACAGATATGGTGCTTTAAACACTAAATAACACATTCTGTATTCTGAATCTTAACTTACTTGATATAAAAACTGAATCTTCCATTTCAAAGGGAAAGGCTTCTATTTATGTTAATTTAATTCTTTTTAGTTCCAAACTTGGAGCAGTTACTTTAGTTAAGCGAAGGTTAGACCATTAACACTGGCTGTAACAAACCTCCTTTGTTCTTACATTCCAGATAAAGCTTTTAGCAGCCATCGTCCTATAAGCATAGCCCTTGCCTCGTGGCCTAGTCAACAAATAAATCTTGAAGGACACACAAGTCACGGAATGTTTTAAGTGCTTGAAAATCGACATTAAAAGTTTCCTTTCTTTTAAATGAATTACCTGTGCCGGTAGGCAGGTTCTTTGAAGAATGAAAGAGTGCAGTAGTGAGATTAAAAACCCATTTACTTGATGGCAGTTCGACGTATAGTATATGGTGTTCAACCTATGATGATGCATAACATGTTATCAGGTAGGCAATTTTGTAATGCAGTGCTGGAATTATTAATAATAACTGTAATACATTCATCTGGTTTGGTAAAAAAAAAAATAGTTATTATAAAAACTTCTCTTCAGAAAAAGTAGTAAAAACCAATTACAATGAAAACGTTTAAGAGAAGTTTTGGAAAATATGAATGGGTAACGCCTAAGTATCGTTTGATTTCGGCATTATTCGGATTTAAGAAAATAATTCGATACCAAAATCTTCAAATAAAAAAGAAAAGACAACTGTGATTGAATTTCCCTCTGTAATCCTGTAATAATTGATTACAATTTATTCTTTCATCCGTTTTCACAAACTGTTATATTGAAAACAGGAAAATATTAATAACAAGGAAATACTTGGATATCCGAGGTCTGGTTTTAAAGTTCCTGTCATTTTTTGGAAGCTCGATCACACAAAGACATTATGTATCAAAGCTGGAAAAAATTGAAACAATTTTTAGAAGCAGCAAAAAAAAAAAAAAAAAAAAAAGCTTTTCTTTTCTTTTCTTTTCTTTTTAATGATTTAAGAGCCGTTCCGGCTTAGCCTTGTGGTCAAGGCATGTCTTTCATGCGGCTGCTGTATCGGAATCTGGTTTCGAATCCCGGCGCGGACTTGGATGTTTCTTCTTTAAGGATGACTGGAAGTCTAACTGTCATCGAACGGTGCCTCCTGGATTAATATCTAAACGACAGCAAAATTTCTTTCCCATCGTGGAGTGTAATGACCAGTGAACCAAGATGGATCCGGGATACAACAACAACAATTTAAGATTGTTAGTGGGGTATTTAAGGGGAGGCGCTGTAGCTCTCCGTCATTTTAAAAATAAATAAATAATCCTGTATGGGTAGAAAAAAAATAACGTATCTTTATTTTCCTCCTCTCCCTCCAGAAACACACACACACACATACGTACATTCAAAGGCTTTCTAAAAAAAAAAGCGTATTATAATATCTTGGTTATGGAAGGACAACAAAAACTCTGACTTATTAATGTAGCTTTTGAATTTCTCCTGAAGAAGCTCAAAGTACGGAGCCGAAACACTGAGCAACATTACCAGAATAGGAAAATTCCTCATATGTTAATGTTATTTTACGTTTAAATTAGAAAAGTTAAATTCCTAATGGTAGTTATGTATTAACCGTAGTGATTAGGAATAAAATTGAAACACATTTTTTAAATTTATTGTTTTTAAATTTTCAAAAAAGTTGTCGTTACGAGCTATAGATTTAAAAAATGTAGAAGGGCCAGATTTTAGGAACTCGCTGGCCTCCAATTGAAAAGCCATCATCTTTATCATGAAATAATTCATCTCTGTATTTTTGTAAATGAAAAAAAATAATAACTTTTCAAACTGAATCACATAGTTTAGAGCTTTACAGTTCCGAAGAGGAGAAGGGTTGGTGGGGTTTGCCCCCTTCTCTCCTGGAAAATGGAAAAAATCTTTTGGACCTTTTTTCTTTTTTTGGTTGAAAAGTTGACCGCTTTGTCCCCATCCGGAAGAAGTTTTTTTTTTTTCTTGGGGGTGGGGTTGAACAGTTACGATCATCGTAGCCCCCTCTCATTCCAAAATCCTGGGAATTGTTTAGAATTTGAAAATTAATTCTGGTTTATGTATTTAATTTTTAGGGATTGCTTTTTTTTTTTTAAATCTTAATTTAGGGCGAAGAATAAATTGTTTCCTGGAACCACCTAAAATTCATAAATGTGGTTGCATTTCAGCAAATCCAATAGCTAAAGAGCTATTATTGTTGTACTAACGTTCTTTCTATAAGATTACGTAGCGGCAAAGCCATAGCAGAAAGAACGAATCTCATCTGTTTTCCTACTCCTATAAATAAACTATAACAATTCCTGACGTTTAAGAAAAAAAATTATTATTGAAGAAGTATTCAGTTTACATTTGAGCTGGATCTATCTAAAAATGTTTCTTGATTCAGTTTTGTACTTACTCAGTACATAGGCCTGTTAGATTTTTTTCCATGTTACTGCAAGTCATTCTTAACGACACCTGTTTTTGCTAATTGCTTTATATAACCAATTGAAAATTGTTTTATTCAATATTAACGATTTTAGAAAACCGTGAGAATTGAAGCACTTACTAAAACATTACAATCTTTCTTCACAAAAACAGAAGTCATTTGCTACAAATATAGGTTGAAAAAAGACGAGGAAAAATAGAAAACATATTAAACAATTATTCTGTTATATATTAAATTGGGATATATTTTTATTGAACAATTATTAAAAAATAAATGATTTTTCTTTTTCTATCAAAGACACTTAAGCAGTTGTCGATGTAAAGTTGGAATAGAATTTTAGGTTATCTTCTTTATCTTAATCAGAATTAAAGATCAGGATCAGTTTGATAATAAACAGGATACTACCACAAACAGTGAACTATAAATTAAACAGAATCTAAATCAACAATCAATGTTTAATCCTATTTAAATAGCATTAATCAAACAATTTGTGAATGAAGAGGAATTTTCAAAATGATTCATTATTCTCTTCTCATAAAAGAGCGAAGCTTTGATGAATTGTCTTCCACGTGGCAACGAGACATTCAATATATTTCTAAATACCATTTTATAAGAATCTTAAACTCCCTTGGATTATTCGTGTTTTTCAATTATCTACAGAGCTTTGTCACAATTAATGAAGATGCTCTACTTAATTTTATTTATTCATTTAATTTAAGATATAAAGTTTAGTGCATATTATTAACTAAAAAAACAAAAATCAGTATTGCACAAGCTCAATCTTTTAGCAAATCTTTTAGCCTTGTGCTAATTTTTTTTTTTTGAAATTCATTTGTAACAATTTGTAATTTTTAACTTTCTGGTTTACGTTGAAAACTCGTTGTAAAGAGTCCTTTTCACCACTTCCCAGTAAGTTGATTTTTGTAAATGTAATTAAGATAAGTGATGGGCTTCCTTTTAGTTCACTACTGAAAGTTAACTAAATTGATGATCAGAAAAAAAGTTTTACAAAGTCACACGTACCAAAAGCAAACCTTTAATAAAAGAAAATGAAACGATGCCCTTAGAGTGGCAAAGATACAGTATTTTTCTACAAAGTCACCCTGACGATTGAGGCGTTTGTCCATCCAACCACATAAAAGTCAGGGCATTGCTGTTGTAGCCACTTTTTTGCATTGCATGTGAAACGTCGACCCGAGATGTGTTATTTTAAGGTAGGGAACAGATGAAAATCACTGGGAGGAGTATCCCAAAATTTCTCAGTGATAACCATGCAAGTTCTGCGTGTTCCGTGCAACGTCTGATCGGGCGGGAAGGAGGATCACACCGTCGTTCTGAAGACAAGGACATTTCTTTACGATGTTGTTGCGCAATTTCTGTAAAGTTTCAATAAGAGATCAGTTATCCAAGCGGATCTTTTTGTAACGGATCATTTTGTTTTGAAATGACGACGCGCACCTCGAATGACACATACCAGAAAGGTCACGCGGCACTGAACAGTAAAACCCTCTCGGATATTTCAGCAACCGCCGGCGTTAGAGCAAACTCATAAATTTAATTTCTAGTGATTGTAACCTTTTTTCTCATCCACTCTCGTAATTCGGGGATGATGGAAGCTATTTACTGTTAAAACAGCGAAAAATTATTGAAATCAGATTACCAACTTTTTTAACATTAAATTTTATAATTTAAGTACATTTTTGGATAACTGTTATTATTTAAATTATTTTTTATGTTCAATAAATGACAGTTTTAAAATAGATGGATCAATTCTGTCTTTGCAGTAACCGTCATTTTCTCGCTTAATTGCTTAATGCTATTCTATGAACATTAATTATTAAACAAACTCTGTAATAATCAGCAGTAGAGCTAATGGGGAGGGGTGTGATTATACTACTGCGGTACTGTGAAAGGGGAAGCGACGAAATGGGACCCTGCTCCTTACTTCTTTTTTATTGTCATTGTCTTTTGATTGAACAAAAAAAAAAAAATTTTTTTTGCTGGAACTTAAGACAGGGAAAAAAAAATCAGTAGTATTTCCGCGGTTATCTAATGAATATAGATATTCTTTGAAGAAGCATTTTGATCATTTGACCAGCTCCCCCCTAAAAAAAGCCTAGCTAAGCCATTGATCTTCCCAATGATATCATTCTTTAAACAACTGAAGAGTTTGAAGTCAATCTCAAACATTCTTGAAGAATTGTACAAACACTCTTTCAAAGATTAATTGAAATCTTCAAGGGAATACTTGAATTTTTCATCATAATAACTTTCATATATCTTCGAAATATATATATATATATAAAATAACGAAACAAACCCACTTTTCTTCATTTCTTCAAAACTCTATATTTCATCCCAATTAAGGGACTTCATCAGGATTAAAAGAAAATACAAATAAAAAAGAGAAAATCCTTCTCTTTCTCTTCAAATCATAATCGAAATGTTACAAAGAAAAATTTCAATAATCATAAGTTATTACATTAAATAATGAATATAACATATAACATCCAATAATTAAGAGAAGGAGAAGGATTTTCTCTTTTTTATTTGTATTTTCTTTTAATCCTGATGAAGTCCCTTAATTGGGATGAAATATGGAGTTTTGAAGAAATGAAGAAAAGTGGGTTTGTTTCGTTATTTTATATATATATACTTGAATTTTTGTTTGAATATCTGGAGTGCGTTACTCAAAATTCAAAATCAATGGCTAACAATTACACTTTTTTAGTATTTATATGATTATTATTTTTGAAAATATGTATATTTTTATATGTTTTATCTTACAAAACTTTAACGTGTCTAAAATTAATGCATAGGTTTCAAAAAAGCCTGACACACAAACTATGTAAAATTAAATAAATTTAATAAAAATAACAATATAACTGGTTAACAATATTTTAACATTAAAACACAAACAATTACGATAATTAATTTAAAAAGTGTTAAGATAAACTATTAAAACAATCTCTATTTCAATTAAAAATGTGTTTTGATGTAATAATTAAAAATTTTTAGTCCAATCACGACTATGTTAAAAAAAATTTGTATTTTCGTTAAGCAGTCTGTACCGTACTGACATTCTACTTGAAAACGGCAGGCGAGCCCGGAACGAAACCCGGTTGTATTATTATTTTATTAAATTTATTTAATTTTATATAATTTGTGTGTCAGGCTTTTTTGAAACCTACGCTATATTTTATCTTATTTTATCATTTTATTTAAATTTCAGTTTGCTTCACCTTATTATTTTACTCTGAACTATGAATTGTTTGATTCAATTGTACTAAAGAAGTATTATAGCCACTTATAAGGATTTATGCTCTTTTTAAAATAAACAATATTCTCAAAGTCTATTTGTAGTCGTTCTCTTGACCTCAATTCCCTAATTAAGTTTCATTTGTCCGAATGTCTTTACTTGGAGTTAGGCTAAAAAATATTTTTTTCCAGGTTGAAGCTGGAAACTGGGATCTTAATGAGATATTGACCTTCGTAATGAAGAGAATAAAGCTGTCAAATCTAAATTAACAACAGAAGGCCAGCACAATGAGAAAGTACACAGCGTCTGCCTTACTCTACATCACAATTCCTTGAACTTAAATAATCTGTTAATGAATTACCAACAGTTTGTCATTGATTCCGTAGGTTTTTGTTAATTTTATTATTTTTATTATTATTATTATTATTATTTATGTAACGAAGGTGAAAAAAAGCTGATAGATATACATTTCTTTCATACATTTCTTTTTCTAAAAAGAATCAATATCACTAATTAAAAAACGGATTTGTTGTTATTGTTGATAAATATCTCTTATCACTCCTTCTGTGTGTGTGATTCAGTGAGAGAAGAGCCAGAGGGAAAAAAAAAACCTCATGAATGTTAGCTTACTAGATTAAAATTTAAATTTCAATGTTCATTTTTTTAACCTACTACAAGCGCAGGCCGGACGAGCATTAGATGCAGAAGCTCGCCCTCAGCGACGAACTGAGGAGTTAGAGATATTTCTCGACATGAATGAAGAAATTTAAAATAATATTTAAACACAGAAACAACTTCTTCATAAAATACTCTATCTCAACTAAAAGCCGACACATTGTTCTCCGATCATTGTTGACGGGACATATACGCTATTTCAAAATAGTAAACAAAATTTGGACTGCAACTTGTTAATCTACCGAAAAAGCTGAATCAATAAGCAAAGTACTCTTTCAGAATTGAAAAAGATATTTGAACAACTGGAATATTCTGGATCCACTCTCAAAAAAATATTTTTATTATTTTGCAAACTGTACTGACATATTTTCATCCTCGTAAATCATTGTTTGGTTTGATATCCTCAAATCACCTTCAGAGACGTCAATCTGATTGCTTTTAATATTTAACTAAAACTTAAATATTAAAACTTCCTTTTCTCACATTGAAAATTAGGAAATTATAATCAGAAAATTATCAAATTTGTCTAAGAGCAGAACATAAAACTAAATTTTTAAAATTTAACTCTCCATTTTAAGATTCTAAAATTGCCCAATACTTAAAGTTTATTTCTGTAGTTTTTCAAATTAGAAGACAGTTTCAGGTATTTTTTTTTTGAGTTGATTATTTATTTGGGTTTTTAAACGCTATTCTGTTTAGGAATCATTCGATAACTTTTATTTTATTTGATCACAATAATGAAAAAAATACAGCTATATAAAAATAATTATCACCATGATTTAATAGAAGAAAAGCGCACTTTGATTCTTCCTTATTTGAGTCACTAACAGTTGTCTAATAAGATAATTTCAATAGAGTGTAGATTGATATTCGCCTTAAGGCTTTTCTAATTAACTTTAATCATAACTTTAGAAATGTGAAAGAATGAATAGTTGTCTTTCGATTTCTCCTGACAGTAAGCATTTTTGTTTTAACCATTTATGAACATAATTGGGAGAATTCGGATTTAGAAAGAGTAAAGCACGAGTTCAAACATACTATGATAGATAGGAATTAATCTCAATAATGTTCCCGAAGTCATCTTTTGAATTTTTTTTCCAGAGCTGATTGGATGAGGGAAATGTATTACGGGATAGGGGAAAAATAGAGTTTCCAGGGTTATCTCTTGAGGTTAACACTTTTTTTTTATCAAAACTATTATTTAGCTACGACGCATCATTTTGGAGAAACCTGTAGAATGTGTATTCCCAATGTTATTTAGTGACTAAAGATTTTATTTTATTTTTTTGTTTTCTGTTGTCTTGTTTATTTTTAGTGTTAGGTAAAATCACTATCCTTAATCATTTCTTTATCTTTAAAGGAATTTCAAGCTTTTTCATTTTTTTAAATCCTAAGAATCTTACGATAGGGAGGGTAGTGGTTCATTTAAGACGCACTGATTCATATCATGTTGGCTCGACATCCTCTTCATAAAACTCAGGCGTAGTGCGAAGATATAAGCAGGTTCGGTAGTAAGAGGGGGAATATTTAGAATATTTAGTAGTAAGATGGGATTTACTGTATACATGGGCGAAATAAATAGGATAACTTAGATGTGTGGAAACTTAGATGGTCTTCCTCCAACCAAAAGAAAATTA
>JAFIDM010009631.1:80803113-80840504 GCA_023159025.1 Thereuonema tuberculata | reverse complement strand
AAGTAGCCCGCACACGAGGGAGCTTTTGGCCGAGTTGCATGTGCAACTTGATGCCTAGAGCGGTTTTTTGAGCTGCATGGGCCAAGTTGCATGGAAGTTGCATGGAAAAAAAGCTTCACAGAACGGCGGTGCACCACGGAAAGTTGCATGGAATTACCCAATCACAGTGCAGCATTTTTATACGTCAGGCGTGACGTCATGCTCAAGTAAGAAACATGGCGTCGAAACATTTGTCCTTCACTTCAGATGGGCGAATCGCGAATACAGCAAAAATATCAGATTATTTCGAGTTTCTTTCACACATAAATACAGTTTATATGTAAATGCAGTAATTTAATGCGGCAGAATGTATCAGAACGTTTCAAAAACCTAGTTTTTTTGAATATTTCACATCGCAAGCAGAGTTTCGCTCATTCACCATTTCCGGAAACTGCCACATGACGTCATTGTTTCAGTGAGCAATGGATTATTATTGGCTGTTGGTCGTTGTTATTCGTGAATCGCATTATTGCCATCAACTGCGATTACATACCGGCTAATAATATTATAAAAATATTTCTCATATGTTTAAAATAAATCACAAATATTTAGTTTTGGAACGATATCACAGCAGTATCCTTGACGTCATGTCCAGTGATGTCATTCAAATTCGTAGTGTGCTTCGTTTGTTGTCCGCACGGCGGCGCTAACAATGTTGCATCGTTTGCGCACTGATAGTTGCATGCAGCTTTTTCTGTGCACCTCAATTTCCTCGAGTTGCACAGAAAAAGCTCCCTCGTGTGCGGGTAGCTTTAGATAGATTGATTTGAAACCAACTGTATCTTTTGTCATAAAACTTTTGAAACTTTATAATAATTTGCAATAATCTTGTAGATTTTGGAAAGTCAGAATGTATGCTGGGTCTACGATGTGATGAGTATTGATTTCCGTAAATCTCTAATTGTAAGAGTGGAAGATGCAGATGACGGATCTCTCGATCTATTAATCCACGATTTATTCTATGGGATCCTTCTGAAACATATCGGTGCTATCTGAGAAGGTACTCATCATAAACCTGATCAACCTACTTTGCAGTATTCGTAACACTGGCTATGAATATCGAGCTCCAACGAACCCCCCCCCCCCTTAAAATATCGGCCATTCCAAAGCTACCTTTTGCTTGTCATATTGATATGAGTCGCTCTCCGCTTTTCCACTGATCCTTTCTCTTACCATTCACTTGCAATAATTGGAAACAAGAATCATCTAAAGAGTCTTCAGTGGTCTTTTGAAGTACATCAGATGTAAACAGATGCTTAGTCACCAATAATAAAGTAATGCAGGAGGTATTGTGAAGATTTGAAGTCCAGATGGAATTCCTCATTGGGTTGTAGTCTGGGAAATGAATTTCCAAGTTAAATTCCATGGTCAACTGTTTCATAGTTTTTCGTCTGTGGATTTGCATAGAGCTGGACAAGCCTACATTCGCCATGGAAATTTGAACGCCCACATTCACCCGACAATTGCTATTCTGCTCAGTATTTTTCAAACTCTTGAAACCCCTTAACTAGCGAACAGTCTGTAACAGGTTAAGTTGAATATGTCCTTGAAAATTGTATATTATTGATATGTCCTTGAATATTGAACATTACTGAATATATATTGAGTGTTGATGAATATTGCCATCCTTCAACCGATACCTACAATCAAGCCATTTTCGAACTTCATTAGGTCACGTTCTTTGTCCACGTTCATCAGAAGCTTTCCAAGGACAATAAGTAACACACCTCCAATAGCATTTGTACCGCTTAACATGAGTATTATTAAGAGAAGGGCGATTGTGAAAACGCGGACGGTCATCATAGCTTGACTGCACGTCTATGATATTCAGTCAAATCGTAGTCAAATCAAACAAATAATATTTTGTTTTATATTGTAAAAAATATTTTCTGAACCTCAGTCAGTTTTTCCTGTTCTAACTGCACATATCCGCTATTCAGGATTTCTTCTAGCAACTCAGGAGTCATCAATCCATTCTCTATTAGTCCGATTCACATTATCATCCCTTTGGCCCGAGAAAGAGAAATGCCTACCTATTTATCTATTTGGCTTTACCTAAAGACAGAGAAACCGTAGCCGAATTTTTGTCATTCTTAATTTGTTTTAAGTTTAAGATTAAAATTATCAAATTTTACGTATTTTTCTAATTTTTATAATGTTGTACGTATATGTTTGCCTGTATAGCTGGAAATCCTTTCTAATTTGTCCTCTGACAAGCATTGAAAACTATCCGTAAAAAACTTGTAAGCAAGAAGCGTCTACGCAAACTCATTCCCTATTTATGTACACAACAAGACTTGAATGCAGGGTCATCATTAAATTTAATAGAGGGAAACTATTCAAACGTAGACAGTTGCATCAATTCATGGCAAGAGACTCCTCTACGTCGGCTACTTCAGGCTGTTTCATCTTGAAGACCATTACAAGTGAGGAAATGATTAGCATCCTAAAATAATCTTCACATGATTATGCTATTAATAGGCAAAAAACGGATGTAGGGATGTACGTTTGTTTGTCACCAAAGTGGAGAGCGCGGATGTCTTTGTTGAAAAGAAAATTAGTTGATTTAATGTTGGTGCGTTGTTCAATACTTACTTCAAATGTTATACAAAAACAAATAATCTTTAATTATTTTAAATCAATCCAAAACTTTTAATTCAAAAACAAGTAAAAAAAAGAATACTTAAGTATAAACAAATTATAAACTTTTGCATCTATTCATTTAATGAATAATAATAAAAAAAAAATGAACTAGAAATAATTCCTACGCCTCTGTAAGGCATTGTGGGGCACTCTCTCTTAGGCTCAATTTGGAGGAGCCTATTACTTTAGGGCAGGAGGTTAACTTTTTTCGCCGAAAGTGCCAGTAAAGCTTGTTGATATTAAAAAATCAAGAATAGTATAACGATGGTCTTTCGGGTGGCGCTATGTAATTGCCACAGCACAAGTTCAGCAAATAAAGGTAGGAAGAATTCCATTATTGGTTAAGGTAAATGTTTAAAAATAGATTTATAAATTCCCCCCCCCCCCCACCGAGATATCTCAATATCTCCGAAACAAGTCTCCAAGGAAAACTTTAAGAACGATTAAAATTGAACAATAATAATGTTTATAAACAAAACATCGTGTATAAAGAGATTTTTGAGAATTAAATAATTCATCAATCTAGATGTTGAAAAATAGTATTAAAATTTTTCAGTTCTTTATATTTATCAATCAACTATCAAGAAATGTTCAACAAGGAAAAGCACGAAATTATAACCATCATGCTGAAAATGTGACGGAGACATGAGAATGATAGCTTATTTTGAAGGTCTCGGTAATAAATGACAAAAATCTATAAGTAGAATTTGTATTGAATGTACAAATATATGCTACAAATAGATCGAATGCAGCAGGGTTTATATATTTTATTTCTTTTAAAAAATGAGCTTAGAACATCTTTGTCAATCTTGTGTTTTTGAAAAATTGCACGGTATTTCATAAATGTGGAATGTGTTTTACTTCCGTGAATATTTCACGGGTTGCAGCTAGTATCATAATAATTAAGATATTGATTTCCAATAAACGTGACATTCTTCCTATAACTTTTGTTGATTCCTATTCTAACTGGTCATAGAAACCCGCGCAGTTCTATCTTAAATTCTTTCTCAGAGGATTCATATATCGTACCGTATTTTCTTAACCAAAGTCTAGACAGATACGAGACGTACTGATATCATTAATGCCCGCGATTTTATACATCAAAATTTAAACAAGAAAGAATTCTCAAATTCTACATTTTAAATTGAAATGGTAGAGCATATTACAACTAGAGGTTATTTTATTTTTTTTTTACAAAATAAATTCCGGAACTGCCCTCAAAACTATTTTTCTTTCCTCTATATCTTTTACTGCCGATTTCTCCAAATCGTTGTAAGCTACACCTGGACTAAGTTCAATTGAACCCAATAGGGCTGTCATGAGCGAATGCTGTTGCGAGAAACTGGCATCAATGTTTTTGTGACAGTATTCGACGAGTTATGCGATAAACATACAATGAATTACAGAAAGTAGAAATACAATTTCGTAAATTAATTAAAGTAACATGAATTAATGTTTTTGCAACAATTCGTGACCTAAATAAAAATACTTGAGATTAAATAATGAACTTAGTTCAATTGGTGAAGCGATTGTAAGAGAAGTTTCTGTAGAGAAATTTAGAAGAAAGGTTTCGAAGTTTCATTTCGGTCCAAAAATACCATCTAGCATCGTTCTAATCTTTGAAGTATTTACTGAATTTATTGTTGTCTGATATGAGATTATTCGATCTACATCAATTTTCTGTATCTTATATTCTTCTCTTACTACATAACAGTAATTGAAACATAAAAATCTTCTTTACCTATTTCCTCTTCTTTATTTAATTACAATATTTGCTTAAATATTGCCAATCTTCTTCAGGCAAAATGGAAGAAGCAGAGGTTCAATCCTTATTAAAAATATATTTTGTAACAATACACTTTGTAAAAATATAATTTTCTGGTAATATTCAATTTGGTGAAAGAAACCCACGACTCCTCTACCAGAATTTGAATACATTTCAAAGTAATTCGATGCTGACTTTGGTGAGAATCATTGCCTCTCACTTTGTGTCTCCATCCCCCATTACACAAATCACAAAACATTAAATGAAGACTTTGGGCTTGTTTTAATTCCTAAACAAAACTCCTGTAATTTTGTTATTTTTGTTTTATGATGATATCTTTTGTGGTAGACTTACATTTTTGATATGATCATTCTGGTGCTTAAAAGCATCTTAAATGAGATTCTAAATTTTCCCTTATGTTAATTCTCTTAAACGATTTGTATCCTTGAAATGCCGAATTTGAGCGGCCTTGGCTTGTCCATCAAATCTTTGACTCGTTAGCATCAAAAACCCGTCGCACAACCAACAGCCTTTTTTAGCACAATAACAAACCGAAATGGTGAGATTTAAACACTTCCTGAATGATTCATTGGAAAGAAAAACTTATCTTCAATTTAATCTTAAAACATAGTTATACAATTGAAAGAAAATTACGATTTATATTCCACTTAAATGCTTAAAATACTATATTATTTGAAATCGGCGATATTTCGAAGTTCCTTATTTGTCTAAAGAATGTCATTTGATGAACGAAACAACACCACTAGCAGGAAACAATCTAGCGAAAAGACGAAAATTGCTACGTTAGTCAAAACACACAAAAAAACTAATAGGGCACCAAAGGAATACGTGTTCTTAAAAAAAAAAAGTTAAGAACTAGTCTTATGCTTTTTTTCCCCATTCACTGGCTTTATTAAATAATCAAATTATGTGTCAGTAAACGTCAGTTATAATTTATTGCACATAATAAAAGTGGACAGTTCCTGATCCAGCTTCCAATCAGTAGAAGAGGTAGTCATAGTTCTAATAAATAAAGGATTTGATTCAAGTTAATATTTTCTCATAGAATTTTTTTTTTTTTTTATTTTGGCTAAAGAATGTTTTTAGCTTAAAAATCCAGAACGCCATTGATATAATTCAATAATTAACATTGAGTCGATATGAATGTTTTTTTTATTTCAAACCACTTTGATCCAGAACAGGCGCGAAATTCCTTTTCTCAGAATAATTTCTTCATATTATTAATTCCTTCTCTGTATCAATTAAGCTTTGGTCGCCAAACTGAATAAAAAAAAAAAAAATAATGATTCACTTTTTACGCATTCGTATTTCCATATCTGGAAAATACGGTTGTAGTTTGCAAAACATCACAGTAATTTAATAATAAAATTAAGCCAGACTTCCTCCCAAGTCAACAAAATGAAAAGTAACTATTGGAGTAATTGAACACTTTCTAATTTCCAATTAAAATGATACATCATTATTTTAATAGGAATATATCGTAATGCATTAAAGCCACTTCAGAAGATTCAAAAGGATGGAAAACCGATCGAACACCATTTGAAACAAGCCAAAAAGTGGTCAGGAGATTTGTTCTGTGATTTCCTAAGGTTACAAATCCGAAAGATGATCTTACATTGGACTACCATCTTCGAAAAATAGACACGCAAAACATGAATACAGTCATTGCCTACCTTAACTATTAATCTATTGACTTTACAATACGCCACCATGTATATGGAATATTTAAATTCTTTTAACATATAGACACAGAAAGCTCGATTAAGACACTGCCACGATTTCAAGTCTAGAATGTATATAATGCATTGAACACTTCATAGATGACTTGTGGAATGAAATACTGGATTCTTACATCAACTTCACTGCACTGGCGTACTGAGGAGGGGATTGGTAGGAATTAGAACCCCCCTGCCCAATTGCATCCAAAAATGGAAGAAATCTAAGATTTTGAACCTTTTTTTTGTGGATGGAAAATACATCAGTTTGTCCATAACCCCCTCCCCCATTCCGAAAAAGGAAACGACATTTTTTTTTGGTTGAACGACTACAACCATCCTAATCCCTCCATTCCAAAATCCTGAGTACGCCTATATTTCACTGATGTTGTGTTTTGAAGATTACATCTTAATCGGTGACAGTGCTCGTCTATATTTGTGATTTCAGTTAATTTCTTTTAAAGCAGAAATCCAACGAAACGCATTCTCATGTTTTCATCCCTCCTGTAAGCGAGCACAATGGGAAAATCTACTGAGATAGAAAGGTAACCTGGATTGTAAAAGATTCTTTTCTTTCATATCAATGAAATGCTTTTTAAGTGATATCAATATTAAGCAAAAGTAGTATAGAAAATTTAATTGGGTAAGTATATTTGACTAAGCAAATACGTGACTGACGTAATTACTCACGCGGAGAAGCACTACTGAAAGAGGAACAACTGTGAAAACAACCGACAAATGTGGACACTGATGCAACATTCACGACAATCCATTGTACTGTAGAGCCTGCATTGCATTCACCAGTGTCTAGAACAATGTTTGCTAAACTGTGTTCCGTAAAAAATTATTAAAATTAGTGTGATTTACATTTAAATTTTGCCGCTGACTGTACTCTGAACATAATCTTTCTAACCAAACGTGTTCTGTATCTGTTCGTAACTCATTTCCCACTCCTGTTCCGTACCAGTAAAAAATTTAATCAAAGTAAATTTCAGTAAATTGTAAAGTGTTTCGTAACAAAAATTTTTGGAAAAGGCTGATCTACAACGATGAGCTGTTGATCGCTGAATGAAGTTGGACTGTGGGTGCAGCGTTCTATCGCCGGTTAATTACTTATCTTCGATAGCATACCTCTGTATTAGTTCTATATAATATATATACAGAATAAGGTGGTAAGGAGTTTAGATTGAATGCCTTCGGCAAATTACGAAATGTTTCCCCTTTTCTAAAAAGTATTAAAAATAAGTCTGTAGATTCTACCCTGCTCGATTCTTAGTGTTTAACAGTAAAAAAAAAAAAAAAAGAGGAAATCCTAAGAATTAACGTGGACTGAACAAATCCTAATCTCTTCTATTAACTTTGACTATTCTTAATGGGAAAAACTCAGTAAACATATCAGCAAATTCCTATAAATAAGTACGGTAACTCAAACGTTTCACAATCACTCTGTTGAAACCAAACATTTCAAAATCTTGAGTAACGAATTATTGCAACAAATAGGCTACATAACTACTAAATGTGCGTTGCGATATTTTGCAAAAAAGGACTTTGTATGCGACCATGTCCTAGAGAAATAGCCGCATTATAAAAATTGAGATTTGAAGAAAAATGGAGTAAAAACAACATCTGAAATAAAAAAATATGAAGTATTAGATTATTAAAATCTATTTTTATTTATTTTTTATTTTATTTTTTTTAAATTTTTTTCCTATGACACATTACAAATATAATCAGTTAAAAAATATAAATTTATTAAAATCTTTTCTTAGCACTCTGGAAGGCTAAGTCGAAGTTCGTTGTGACTTACGAATTTATTTATTATAATTCACATGGAAAATCTGTTTAACAGTATTTCATGGATATTTATATAACTATTTCCTTCTGTCTATCAGAATAAAATAAAAATGACAGGATGACTTTGGGTAAGCCCAGATTTACAATAAAGCCTAATCGGTGTGAGGTAAGAATTCACAATTTGTGGTTAAGAATCAAGAAAATGTATCCCATTATTTTCGAATTCATGTATAAATTTCCAAAATTATACAAAGAATATAAATTTAAATACAACTAGCAAACCCGTCAAGTAAAGTTTCTAGTGATCACGTGACCTTGGATTCTGAGGTCATTTTTTGAGATATGTGACCTTTGATCGCGACCGGACTACCTGTAAAAAGTTCATCTCAATGAGAGGAACAACTTGTCATTTTGGCCATCTATAATGAACGGTTTAGAAGTTGAACTTAGGTCACGTGACTTACGGTTAACCCACGTCGATGAAAAATGAAATGTAGGCATCCTCAATAGTATACCTAACATTTGACACCTTATTTGTATTTCTTATGGTTTTGAAGGAGTAGCAAGCATGTATATTAAATGTTTTCTTTTATGTATATCGATTAATAATACAATCACACAAGGAGCAAAAAGATTCTTTAATTTTAATTCAGGAACACTTTTTTTTTAAATAACGATAATACCTTATAAAAATAAGGTATTATAAAATCCCTCCTTTTTGTTTGAATTTTTAATTCACAGGCAAACTTTAACTTTATTTTATTAAAATAAATACTTATTTAGCTTTATTATAGTTAATTATAGTTTTTATTAATATTGTGTCTGTTGTGAATTACGCTAATTAATCGGATTAAGGGTGAATGTAAGGTCCTTCGGAGAAAGATACAGTACATCATTGAATAAGGAATCGGCTTATGACGGAATAGCTTGCACTAGAGCAGGGATGGCCAAACTTGCATAATGTAAGAGCCACATACGATAAACTACAGATATAGTGAACATGAGCAAAATATGAACAAATATTAAACAAACGTTTTATGGTTAGATGCGTATTATATAAAAAAAATATATATAAATTTTATGCAGATACATGTACGGAAGAATATTCATATAGGCCTACTGTACGTAGTTTTTAAACTGTTAATTTGTATTTGTATAATCATAAAGTACACAAGCTTTCAAAATCCTGACTGAGTTATTGTTTTAACTATATTGAATATATCTATTACGGTAATGAAGTACGGAAACGTCTAAGAAAAATTATTGATCCGAAACTTCTTTAATCCCGGACTCAAACATAGCATTTTTAGTTTTTTTTTGATAAATAGGTTAATTTAGATAAAATGAAATCAAATACTGTATATAAAGCCAGCGAGTCTTGTAAATGTTATCTTGAAAACGATCCTAAGATTTTGATGAAATGGGGTGAATCTATCGTTTTCGGGTGCGAGAAAGCGATTTAGCTAGGTCTCGACTTCGGGAAAACTCAATTAGGGGATTTAGTAACCAGGTCATTCTCTAAAGTGTTTTTACATTATTTTCATTTTATATTTTTCTTAATTCGTGTTCTCCGCGCTTTACATGTAATAATATAATAATTTTATTTTTACATATTGATATAATAAAATAGTATAATAATTTTAATTAGTAATAATTTTTAAAACTTTTTCCTTTCAACGTCGCGTTGCGGAGCTGTCCATTTCCCCGAAAGGGGGTTAAATAACCAGGTAATTGTCTACAGTGTTCTTTACTTTATCTTCGTTTTCTTTTCTCATTCGTGTTCTGTGAGTTTTTACGTGTAATAAAATAATAATTTTACTTAATAATAATTTTTTTAATAAATAATAATCGAACTTTTTTTGCCCAGTAACTTTATCACTCAGCCTCCCTTTACTTGGTCTTCCAGATACTATAACTGTATACTATACATATATATACATTAAGGTAGATAGGAAAATTAGACGGGCAATATTATTATTATTAAGTAAATATTTATTTTGGTAAAATTTGGTTAGTTTTGAATAATATTTAGGAGTCGCTATCATGATCTGAAAAATCGCAATATGTCACAATGCTAAGCATAGGGGCACTCACTGTTGAAATAGTTTAAAAGCTGTAATTAGGTGAATTTAATGGTTATGCACTTTTAATTAATGAATTAATTTTCAGTCTTTTTTTAAAAACTCAGTTTACTACAAAAAAGAAAAAAAATATCGTTAACGAAAGAAACATTTCTTAATAAGTTATTGCCCGCCCTTCCTCAACCGAAGGCGGTGTCTCACTGTTTAATGGTGATGCAATTGAAATGTACTCTATAGAAATCCAACGTAAATATACTAGGAGGAGCACAATGTTGTTACCTGATGTCATATCTGGTCTTCTGCAACAATCTGGACCTTCCACAACATTGTAGAACAATCTAGGGCCTAGAGTATGAATAACTAAGGCGTAGAGTATAAGTAACCAGGGCCTAGGCTATAAAAGCAGGTCACCTGATGCAATGAGCTCATGTCAATAAATTGGATTTGAAATGTATTTATAAGCCTATTATGGATCCAAAACATCTGTATGCAGTCCTCCATGGTCTCTGCACAGACGGATGTGTCTCTACGTCCGTATGCTCATTTTCTGTAGCATGTGTGGCGTCACAGTCGTGAAGGCATTGCACACAGCAATCTGCAACTCAGCAACGTACCAATGTTTGCGGACTTCTTTTTTAATGAATCCCCGCAGAAAATTGACTGGCATGGTGAGATCTGGGCTGAATGGTGGCCATGGCAAAGGTGAAGGAAACTTTTCGGCCAATATTAACTTTCCCCGGACAATGTTTGGGAAACCTCATCAAGGCGCAATCGTGCTCTCATGGCGGAATGAGCTGGTGCTCCGTCTTTTTGAAACCCCACAGTGTCAGCTATACCTTTCAACTGGAGTTCAGGCAGCAACCATTCGTTAATCAAATGCAGAAAAGTCGTCTGATTCACTAGAAGAAATACGGTCCAAGCAGATGTTTTTCTGTTAACCCTGCCCAAACCTAAAGTGCGGTGGATTTTGTTCGAGTTTTTGAAAGAAATGGGGATTTTCCTTTGACCAAAAATAATGTTCCGATCTTTCGAATTCGATAGATAGCACATTCATGACTAAACAGAATTCTTCGTTGATCTTCTCTTGTTGGGAAGAAGCAGGTTGCATGCTTCTTCGCGCTGTGTGAAATCCACATCTGATAGCTCATTCACTGACAACAGGCGAAAAGGTTTCACTTTCAAATCCTTCTCATGTGGTTTCTCATGATTGACCGGGGAATAGCCAATTCGGCAGCACGCTTGCGAGTCGACTTCACGAGAGATCGCATTATGGATTTTTCCACAGCACACATGTTTCCAAACGTGTTGACGGGCTTCCCGTCTGATATGAATCCTTCACGGATCCTGACGTAAAAGTCTTCCGTTCCCATACCAATAATGTTCTCTTGGAAGGTGGCGCCTTCCGAAATCGCAGCTGAAAATTGATAATAATTTGTAAAAGTGTCTGTCCCGTATGCGGTTGTTCGTGAATCCAAACTTCAGTCACTAAACGTTCTTCAATCAAAAATCTGCTTAAATCAGCCATACTTTCCGTCACTGCTTGCTTCTTTGATTTTTGCCATTCTCCGATTGCTTGTGTGTTGTCAATGTGTGATTGTTTCATTGTTGCTTCCATTGTTCGCTGATTGAGTTATTTCCAGAAACATTACATATGCGACTTTCTCCAAAGCATATACAGTAAAACCCCGTTATTACGCTCCCGCTTATAGCACTATCCCGATCTTTACGCTCCTTTCATACGGTCCCTGGAATTTTCTATGTAACTCTATATACTTTTACCCTCTTACAACGCTTCAAATCCCGCTTGTAGCGCTTTTTTTATATCGGAAATTTTGTATCGAAAAGAAATGTAACACTGTAAAGATTCTTTTCTTTCCCTGGTAGGAGGGAATCTTTGAACTCTTTGAAGTGCGGGTCTGTGATACAGTTGTGCGAAATGTCGAAGCGGAAATCCCTTTCTATAAGTGAAAAATTGCAAATTCTCCGTAAGTACGACGAGAATTCTACAGTAAGTCAGAAGGATTTCGCAGAATCTCGAAGAATTCCCTCATCTAGTCTGAGAACAATAATAAAAAATAAGAATAGAATAACCAATGCAGCGAAGGATGGTTGCAAACGGTAAAAAAGAAAAGCGTGGAAAATATGAAGATGCCGAGGAAATTCTAATTGAATGGATTCATCAGTCCCGTGATGCATCAGTGCCATTAAGTGGCCCAATCATTCAAGAAAAGGCGCGTGAAATAGCGGGCAGTGCACAAAATCTGCTCCGAAAATATATTAGTGTTGCTCCTAGTGGTGAATCAATTGATGTTAATAGTTACTTGAACCGTATTGAAAATGTCACAATTCATAACAGTAGCACACACACACGGCAAACCACAATCAACGATTTTTTTAATTAGGAAATAAGCTCACATTTGCACTATATCTATTGCAGAATCAAGTATCTTTCCGGTAAAATGGTGTCTAAACGTTTCCCATGTCATAAATCATTTCCCGTCTATAGCGCTATCCCGCTTATTACGCTTGTAGGTCATGGTCCCTTGACGAGCGTAATAACGGGGTTTTACTGTATTTATATCCAGAGTTATACGGACCCACTCTATATATATTTATAAATAATTAAATGCTACTATGTAATACACAAAGTTCGGTTCCTAAAACAGACTAAAATTTCTAATCCATATAGATATAGATATATATATATATATATATATACTGTCTATATATAGACAGTAAAACCTCGATATAACGCTCCCGCTTATAGCACTATCCCGTTCTTTACACTCCTTTTATACGGTCCCTGGAATTTTCTATGTATCTCTGTATACTTTTACCCTCTTATAACGCTTCAAATCCCGCTTGTAGCGCTTTTTTATATAGGAAATTTTGTATCGAAAAGAAATGTAACACTGTAAAGATTCTTTTTTTTTTTCCCTGGTAGGAGGGAATCTTTGAACTCTGTGAAGTGCGGGTCTGTGATACAGTTGTGCAAAATGTCGAAGCGGAAATCCCTTTTTATAAGTGAAAAATTGCAAATTCTCCGTAAGTACGACGAGAATTCTACAGAAGTCAGAAGGATTTCGCAGAATCTCTAGGAATTCCCTCGTCCAGTCTCAGAACAATAATGAAAAACAGGGATGCAATTACCGATGCAGCGAAGGGTTGTTGCAAACATAAAAAAGTAAAGTGTGCACTAAATCTGCTCCGAAAATATATTAGTATTGCTCCTAGTGGTGTATCAATTGACGTTAATAGTTACCTGAACCGCATTGAAAATGTCGTAATTCACAACAGTAGCACACACACACGGCAAACCACAATCAAAGATCTTTTTAATAGGAAATAAGCTCGTATTTGCAGTATATATGTTGCAGAATCAAGTATGTTTCCTGTAAAATGGTGTCTAAATGTTTCCCCATCTCATAAATCATTTCCCGTCTATAGCGCTATCCCGCTTATTATGCTTGTAGGTCATGGTCCCTTGACGAGCGTATTAACGGGGTTTTACTGTATATAGAAAACATTGTTTGTTTTTTTCTGCTTCGTATTCCTCCGAAACCTTAAGACACAGAAATACAAATAAGGTGTCAAATGTTAGGTATACTATTGAGGATGCCTACATTTCATTTTTCATCACATGGGTAAGTCACGTGAGGTAAGGTCGAAGGCTAAACCGTTGATTTTTAGTGGCTTCCCTGCCACACACTCTCTGGCATTTGACCTTGGATTCCGAGATCATTTTCTCAGTCAGCAGGAAAGCCGAGTAAATGGCAAGGAAGCCACTCAAAATTGCTATAAAAACATGGTTAAATATTAATTATAAACTAGAATTAATTATTCCTGAAAAACCGTAAATCTACTTTCTTTAAAATGTTATTCCTTGAAATTTCTTTGTTATTTTTCTTTTTCTTTTTCTTTTCTTTTTTTTTAAAAAAAAACCTTGAAAACGAATAGCCTACATTTTTATTTTTATCTGCTGAATACAAACAGTGTAAATTTTTCGTTTCTGAAAAAAAAAATTCTTTAAAAATTGTTGCTTTGAGTGTTAAATTCACTTATTAATTGATTTGCTCTATTCATATTTTGAGTAACTGTTGTAAAGTTGGATTAAGTGCTATGGTCATTAGTATTATGATTCGTAACGATTAGATTCAGTATTAAAATGTAAATATGATGCTTAAGAAAATGATTGTTATAATATGCTTTAATGATTTGTTGTAACATGATTGAATGATATGAGGTTAACATGCATTGAAAGATTGTAAGTTTGAATTGTATTACAACTTGAATTTTAGTTAAGGAAAAAGAAAAATTCTTCCTCATTATATATGACCTGAAGAAGTTCTTCGATAAGAAAAACAAAATATTGTAGATATTAAAGAAGGTGTCGATGAAGAATTTATTTTTAAACATAAGAATAAGATGAGGTTTGTTTATTGCTGTGGTCATTTACTTACTTAGCAAACTGATAATTGTAAGTAATGTGTTTAGAAAATTCTATTTAAAAGAACTAATAAAGGCGCAAATATCCAGGATTTTATCTCGGACGAGGAGAGGGGGAGCAAACTTTCCTTAACTGTTCATTTCACTGATGATAACATCATCAGCTGGCACTTCAGTACTGCATGGATTCAGTACACTGGATCTCACCCCATGCGATTTTCGACTGTGGGGGCATGTCTTAAAGATCTGGTTTATCGTGACAATGTAGTAACCTTGGCAGATCTTAAAGCAAGCATAGCACGTCACGTGCTCAACATTCCCAGGGACCTTGCGTTCAACAGTTGAACATACGATTCTGCGATTTCAGATGGTAGCAGATAATGGTGATGGTAGCATATTGAACATGTTGGGACGTGATGTGCCCATATCAGCGCTGTACTGCATTGTCATGGTCAGCATAGATGCCTATAAACGTCCCTTCTGGTGGTGATTTTTGGAACTAATTATTATTTTTTTTTTCAATGAATGTCCTTCCCATGGCGTCATTATGACGTACTGCAAATTTGGTGCCATTCCGATAATTGGTTTTTGCTGTAGAGTGCGTGGAATAGGTGAACTTTAATTATAGGCACCCTGTACAGTTTTTTCCCCCGACTTTGATGTCATCGAATTTTACAGACAGGAGTCCAGAGATTATTCAATCACAAAAAGGACGGGATAGTAGTAGAAATATTCCAAATTGTATTAAACAAAATTGGTTAATTAAAACCTAATTCCGCAGCTGTTTCATAAATGAAAATAAATTCAGAAATTAAAACAAAACGAATAAAAAAGGAAAATAGAAAATCAGAACACCAATAGGACTCGATTCTACCGCTAGAATGGCGCCACTGTCGAGAAACAATATTATTTTATCAAAAGAAATGAAAAAAAATAAAAAATATAAAAAGACCAAAATTTGTTTAAATTGACTAACCACAATGTAAAATGGTCACTTTAAAGCAGTTGACCATTGTAACAGAACTTGTGATAGTATATTTTGGAAAACTAACTTGAAAATTTAGTAGCTTGAAAATTAATGAGGAAGGGAAAAAAAATAACATTTTATCTAAAAAATTTTACTTTCCTAAAACCAAATAATTGAATTACACTTGAGTTGTTCGCGTGGTAAACGAGAGCAGCGAACACGTTTCCCGACAGCATCTCAGATATGCTCGAAAGAGTTCAGGTTCAGAGACCTGGATGGCCAATTCATAGGTATAATGGTCTCCTCCAGAAGATATTGATATATTAGCCTAGTTCGGTGTAAACATGTATTATCGTCTATAGGAGAAACTTATCGCCTATTACAACTGCATAAAGACAAATGTAAGGCTAAAGGACATCATCTCTATATCGTCCATTCACGTTTTCTCTTGAAGTATATACAGGTCTGTGAATCCTCCTGACGAAATGACGCCCAAACCTTCACACTGCCTCCACCATAAGTGTCCCTTTCATGGATATTAGGGTGATGATAGCGTATCCCTCGTTCTCTCCAGATCAGGAATTGCTCTGCAAAGCAACTCTGGACTCATCTGTGAATTGTACTGACTCTCATTAGTTTTTAGTTCATATGACACGAATATGTCGTCTAGCATAAATACCTTCTTCGTGAAGCCTTTTGCGTACAGTGGAAGCAGATACAAGCTTTCGTGTAGACGCAGCAAGAGCAGATCGCAGCTGTGTTGGAGGATCAGTGCTTTTCTCTGGAAACATAACCGAAGTTTATCATCCATTATGATCATCTATGAAAATTATAGCCCTAAATATTTCTTCGCTATACCTCGGCAAGCTGTATCGTGAAATTGGTTGTACAATCTGCGTACCACTTCCATCTGGCTTTGGCTATCTTTGGTCTTCCGACTTAAATGATGCTTCGAAGTCGTTACAACAGTTCTGGTACCTCAAAACTCCTTTCTTCACAATCTGAATACGAAGAGACAGACACCCCAAACAGCCTTTTTATACTACAGCGCATTTCTTCCAACCGATAATAGCATGCGACAACCTAACTGCGCATTACTTTACACTTACATCCAAATTTCATGTATTTCCAATTCATTTTTACCACATACTCGTGTTTTTTTTTCTGTTTTGTTTTTCCTTAAATAATGGAAACCAGTGTAAATTCGATTATGGTCACTGAATGAAGAATAGGTTATTGTTGATTTTTATTTAAAAAAGTAAATAAATCACTTTTAAAAGCTTTTAATTCATGTTTAAACAACTCTTTCTTATGTCAGAAATGTGAGAGAGAGAGAGTACAAAAAGAAGATGAGAGATATTAATACATTCCAACTGTGAGTACTGTATCGGTGGATTAGATGGAATGAGCAACTGTTTACGCTTTTTTATTCAGAAATTCCTTTTTTTTAAGGAAAAGTTTTTGTAGTAATGTAGACGAATATATTATTGTTATTGCTATAATAAAATATCGTTTCTCTGATTTTTCTCGATGCTTAAGTATTAACTTCCACTTAACTTACTTTATAAATCTGTCATAATTCCAGTGAAAGGTTTTTTTTGTTGTTGTTTTTTTTTATTTCGTTCTTCTAGATAACAGAAAATATATATTGAATTTTATAATATCATATCATCTAATATTTATCTAATTTCACTAAAAAGAAGTAAGCAATACTTTTTTTATAGTGTATGAAAGCTGAAATGAAAGCTGAAGTATGAAGCCTCCGAAGACATCTTTTTTTTTTTTTTAAATGGCGGTTGTCCAGTTTAGCAATCAGATAACCCCTTTTTTTCTAGATAACCCCTATGACTGTTCTTTAGGTTGGCCAAAAAGTTCGTTGTTTTTTTTTCCATAAGTTGGTTCTAGTAATGCTTAGGTGTCTTTAACGTCATTCCACACCATTTTGTTAGATTGTATTGTGTTATATCAGCGTGCATTTAAAACAAAAACTGGTCAAAATTGGTGAATTTTATGTAGCCAGTTTAATATTGAAGATGGAAGACAATAAGCAACATTTTTATGCTTTACTATTTCAAGAAAGATAAAAACGCAACTAAAACACAAAAAAAGATTTCTGCAATTCTAAGGAGAAGGTGCTGTGACTGATCGAACTTGTCAAAAGTGGTTTGTGAAGTTTCGTGCTGGAGATTTCTCGCTAGACAATGCTCCACGGTCGGGTAGACCAGTTGAAGTTGATAGTGATCAAATCGAGACATTAATTGAGAACAATCAACGTTATACCATGCGGGAGACAGCCGACATACTCAAAATATCCAAATCAAGCGTTGATAATCATTTGGACCTGCTTGATTATGTGAATCACTCTGATGTTTGGGTTCCACATAAGTGAAGTGAAGAAAATTCTTCTTGACCGTATTTCCGCATGCGATTCTCAAGTAAAGTTTACTTTATCCAAGTTAAATACTAATAGAGACAAAAAAAAAAAAGAATAAATAATAATAATTCCTTGTCTGCTCTTTTTGGCGATCATCAGCTAGCACCAGTCATCAGTTAAAGCTCAGATTGGATATGAGTTTAGTGAATACATTCGTCGAAACGATTGTGCACATTCAAGAACAGAATCAGCAGAAGTAAATTCATTGTAAAAAATGATTTCATTGCAATTTATAGCATATTTACACTCGCATTTTATTGAACTAAATAGTTGCGTTAAAACTACAAAACAGTTCTATTCATGTACTATATAACTTGGGACACGCGTTTTAGCATTCATCAACTATAGTTGCGATACCAATGAATGTTTCCCATGTAACGAAATCACCATATCAATTAACCATGCCTGGAAAGTCACGTGACAGCAGTTATTCAAAATAAAACATATCAATATGTTTTCATATTGATATTATTATCATGATATGTTAATAAAACATATCCATTTATTAACGAATTTGATGCTTAAAAAGAAATATTCGAATTTACAATCATAAACAACATCTATTGTTTGACAATCATTCGTGGACAGTTAATAGTTCAGTTTTTCAACTAACAGATTAGCCGAAATATCTGGAATGGTTTTGTTTTTCTTCTATATTTTTCTTTGTCACGTCTCTTCAACAATTTTGCTTCAAGTCAGCTGCAGGTCAACGAAGTATCATTTAAAAAAAGTTTGTTGTATTGGGGCACTTTTTTCTTTTTAACTGATGAAGAAAGGCGAATGTATTTCCCGAAACTGAATTTTTAAATTCTTAAGTTTTATAGTCATAGTACATGGTCAAATCACTATTCTCAGTGAATGTTTAACTACATAGGTTAAATAGATACTTTGCTTTCAATTAAAACGGTCCGAATACTGGGTGAATATACTTCATTCCCTAGTTCTAACAAAGATTCAACTTAATGTAGCAAGAATTACAAATACTTTATATTGTTTAGTACTGTTTTGTTATATATAAATTTATTGTAATTATAATTTTTAAGGATAAAGTTAGGGATTATAAGTCACAAAAACAGATGGGTTATGGATTGCATTTTATTCCAGCTCTAATAATACGGAATCAATATTTTTTTGTAAATTATCTTTTCCTCTTCCTGTCTCTCTCAATGTGTCCGCCTTACAGAGACACTTCATAAGGCTTTCGCCGAACGATTTGACCCCTCCTCTAACCTTGATGGCACCTGAAAAGTTTTCTCTTATAATCTCAGAAACTCCTTCCAGGCGTGGTCGTGGAACCTTGATTTGGATTGGCGAAAAGTGCACTCCCAACAAATCGAACACGAGCTTATATAAGGAAAACACACCCTTAATTTATTACATATATATATACATACAATTTTTTTCAACGAAGGTTTCTCCCCCCCCCCCCCCCCCATCTTTTTTGTTGTTGTTGTTGTTTAGCTCTCAACTAGCTTCAATTTCTGAATTAAAAAATTATTATCTCGACTCCCATAAAGATTTAACTTCCTCTTTGTTATATAAATCGAAATTTATTTGGAATTTGATGCAACATTATTTAAATAATTCCGAGAAACATGAGGAAAGTAATGAGAAAAAAATCAGCACCTATTTCTGACAGCTTTACTCATTGTCTCTATTCCTTCATCAACCACGTGTCTACATTAATATTCATGGCGAACGTGAATGCTATTTTCGGAAATTCGAATGCTTTTTTTAGGCTATGAGTAAGAACGAATCCATTTGAATCTAGATTGTTATAATGATCAGGGTATCTAATAATCTGTTCGCCGTAGGATGATCTATCTAATATTGCCGGGAAGTGTATGGAAAATTGCTCAAAATTACTTTTGGGTCCTGCACATAACATCAAAATAATGGCGAGAAATGTGAATCAATCATTCAAAGAAAGTAAATATGCGAGCGGTTATCCAAAAAAAAAAGAAAAGAAATGATTTTGTATTGTAAATGCAATTTATAATTTTGATACATTTTCCGTATTTCATTTTAATGCATTGTAATTTTTTTTATCCCGGTCTGACTTTGAATTTTCTTGTAAACCAATCATTTAATGATTGCATGCTAATCATGTCAATCAGAAATAAAGGGATTTCAGAGATGTAATCTTTGCCAGCTGTAGTTTAAGAAATCTTCAAAAATATATACCCGAGCAATGCTATGCTGTCTATTTTAGATTACTTTTACAATAATACCTTGAGATACGAGCGTCCCGACATACGAGTATTCCGAGATACGAGCAAGCCTTCGAGCAAATTTTTGCTTTGAGATACGAGTAAAGATTTGAGATACGAGCACGCTTACAGAAGCCGACGCTAGGTGGCCGAGCACTCGTAGCATTTGAAAGGGAGACAGAAACAAATCTCCCTTGATAGGTATTTCGTTAAAAGGCCTGCGCCAAGTTAAAGTGAGGGTAGTCATGAGAAAAAAGTTAAGAAAAGGGAAGAAAAGTAAAGAATACAAATCGAAAAAAGCAAAAAAAAAAAAAAAAATATATTTATTAAAAAAGTAGTAAAAAAAAAAAAAAAAAAATACGTAAGCTAATTCTAAGTTTATGTAAGTGATGTAGTGTATGTGTAAGGTACGATACGGAATCAAGTGTCTACGTACGGGCCAACTCTCTTCCCTCCCTTCCTCCCTCCCTCCCTCCGCAAATGCCACCATTAGCCGCTACTGTATCGTCTGTCAGTAAGAACTCATAAATAAAACCACATTTTATTTTATATCACAGGAATCCTTATACACTATAAATTTTTTGTGTGTCTCTATAGCAATTAAAAACATGTTTTTTCCATTATTATTAGCACTAATAAGGGAGTTTTTTAGGGGGCCGGAACGGATTAATTTTTTTTCTGTTATTTCTTATGTGAAAAAAGATTTGAGATACGAGCACCTCCAGTTATGAGCTCGGTCCTGGAATGGATTATGCTCGTATCTCAAGGTATTACTGTAATATGATTTTAGGACTAAACAAAACCAAAGAATAAGATGATTTTAATCTGTTGTCATCTTTTCAATATTATTTCGTAATTAGTTTCCTTCAAATTTTCTTCAAATTTCCTTTTGTTTCACGAATAAGAGAAGAGAAACTTTAAAGCGAAGAAACTAAATCTTATCAGCTTACTAAAGAAGGACGAAATAGAAACATTGAGAAGAAATATCGATTGAATTTGAAAAGGATGAAGAAAAACTAATGTTAACTAAATCAAGATAAGCATAATTCAAGTGCTTATCTTGAACCTGTTTAATGTATATCTTATTGCAATTGTTTTACTGTATTTAAAATTACAAAATTTAACAATACTATAAACTTATAAATATCTAAGCTATTTGTTAAAAACTACAAAACACACTCTTCTTTTTGTGTTGACCTAAAGGTAATTGGACAATCGAGTCAGTTGACAGTTTTGCAGTAAAAACAAACCAATCAACCACAATTTGCATTCTATGAAATGCTTGCGTTGTTAAAAGTGACACTTATTATTGACTGGTGCGCTAAACTCATTTATTGAAGCCGTTGTAATTCAACGGTCAAATTCAATTTCAAGCAATGCCAACATTGAGTTCATTAAGTGTGTCTAGACCTATTTTTGCACTATTCGAACGAGTCGAGTTAGTGACCTTGAACCGGAAGTAGTTAAATTGGATCGAGGGCAAAATATTCGCTCTCAGCATAGTCGGTTCATATCCATAGTTTAGAGCCTAAGGTAGATAGATCCCAATTTTGTCCAGTTACCACTATGACCCTTTGAATGGCCACTTAAAAATCGGAAGTGGCTTAGACCGGAAGTCGGAGTTTCCCTCAAATCTCCAGGCCATGGTGGAGTCCAAAGAGATACGACTCATGAGATCTGATTCCCGATTTTGACTCTGTAGGGCGTTAAACACGCACACATAAACGTACAGACACAGGCACAGGAATCCTGATAGCTTCTTCCAAAGGAGGAGCAAAAAATAAACAACAAGTCTAATACTTTGTCTAAATTTAACAAAGGATTAACCAAAATCGTTATTTAGTAGAAAAATAAACATCTGTAATGTCATCTCGCAACCAAGAAAACAACAAGATTCTATAAAAATGTTAAAAGGCTGCAAAACAAGCAAACATAAGAGTCACAAATTTTGAAAGAAGTTACATTGAAAAATTAAATTTTTCTTATTGTTGAAATTATGTGAAAAAACAAGCACTCCTAATTATTTTATGTGTAAGTAAATGTAAAAATAATTAAAAAAAGAACGATTCCGTAACTGTGCATATCATGGAGCATGGAAAACCAGACTTCGTTAAAGTTTCAACGGTAATAACTGATTCTAATCAATCACACTATTTGCTAAAAACACCGTGGAATAGCGTAATTAAAATGTTTAATTTTTTAACATTATTCACATCAATTCGGTTTATACATTGAATTCAAAACATTGAAAGTTAATTAAGTAAATAAATAAGAATTCTTCTTTGCTTCACTTCATTTCCCCGCACTTCATTGTCATATGAGGCAAAATACGTAATTTGTGACATTGTTGTAAGTAACAAACGTGACATTTGTTCATTGTACTTTAACTTTATTGGACTTGATAGAATCATGAAGTATGTTGTAAATTCATATTAACTAAGGGAATCTCTGCTCCAATAATTTCTAACTACAAATTTACAAATTGAAGATCTTCAGAAAAACAATTAAATTCTAAGCCTATTTAGCCCAAGACGTTTGCTGAGATGTCTTAATGGCTATGAAACTCACTTCTGAGGATTTGTTGTGAAGTGAATTGGAATAAGTGTATACGATTTCAACTGAATAGCTCGATTGACATCTTTTAAAGTATCTTCCTGGTGGTCATGGACACTTTTTCTTTCCCATAACTTCTCGCGGAAGAGACATCAAAGGTTTAAGTGGTCATCAAGTAGCAAGAGTTGCTTTTAATGAGATATTATTCTGAGCCCGGTTACGACAACTTCAAGGACTGTAATACAAGTCCTCATTAGGTCTCGCTTGCTACGAGCAGCCTTCACACGTTATGAATCATGGTGTCATGTTGAAACAAGTCATTCTTGTTAAAAATGACAGGAACTATCTACTGTGTATATTTCTTTTTTCTTCCTTTCTTTCTTTCTTTCTTTCTTTCTTTTTCTTTTTTTTTTTTTAATTTTTAGAGGCAAATGAAACTTAAGAAACTAATTGGAAAGAATTTTTAGTTCCCTGAAAAACATCATAAAAAGTGGAGTGGTGGTAATCGATTTGTCTTCTCAAGCAAATAATAAATGCAGGCTAAAAACCTGATCACCAATTCGGGAATAATTCGCCTTTCATTTCTGCTCGAGTAATTGATAAGTCCTGTTTGAGAGCTACTGTTAATATTGGCTTATTGTGTTATTATGTAGGATATTGTAGTGCAGATGCAAATTGAATGCTATTAGCTAATCTTCAAGCCTACATTGACTTAGTAACGTTGTCCAAAAGTTAAGAAGGCAGAAATTTTAATGTTTTATTAGATATCTGAACTGATAGAAGATTGAGGTGAGTGAAAACTGCTGCTATTCCTAACTACTCTGATCCTCGCATCCTCAGCTGTAGGTTATAATAGGATATTCAGAATTGAAGATAATTCATCATCATCAAGGATTAGGTCTTCTGACCTGTTCCGAATAAACAGACCATCTTTTACGAGGTCGGTCCTGATCTCGTCTTCCAACAGGATTATATTGCAGAACCAATTTCGGAAGACGATTTTCATCCATTCTGGTTACATGCTCATACCAGTTTTGGCGGTAATCTTTTATTTTGTTCTGGATAGAGTATATAGCTAAATCAAGTCTTAATCCCTCATTTCTAACATTATCTAAGCGTGTACAACCTTTTACTGCTCGCAGAAACCTCATTTCGGCTGTTTGAATTCGACTTTGGTCTTCATCTCTCATTACTCAAGTGTCACTACCTTACAGTAGGGACGAATAATTGAAGATAATTTAGAACTCAAAATATTCATCAGCAAAATTGTCTGTTTGATAACATCTTCCAAAATGTTTCTCAATCAAAAAACATGTTGCTGTAGTACAGAACGATTCTATCATAAACACTAGTCTTGGAGTTTAAGTTCATCGTTATAATGTATTAATAAAAATATACGAAATTTTAACCCACATTATTTTTTTAATTCAACAGGTGATGATGAGGAACAGGTGAAGGAACGAAATATCTTAGAATAAGAATACGTGAAACTTTTATTCTTGGAATCGTACCACAAAAAAGATATTGTAAAATGGAATCAATTAAAGACCTGCATAAAAGGAAAAATAAATATTTCGTTCAGCTTAAAGCGGAAGGTATGATTCCTCAGTTCTTATGAAGTGACTGTAAGTCAAAACTTGTTTATCAATTTAATGGTTACCTGAGATCCAAATATCTTAAGTGGTAATCAAGGATATGATCCGCCCATCGACCTATCGGCGATTGTTTGGAACGCGGCGACAAACACGACTTCTTAGAAATTCAGATAATAATTTTGTATCTCTACCATCAAGACGCCAGTATAATAATAAATGTCTTACAAAGGCAATTTTAAATTTACATCATGGTATTTAGAGCTGGAAAATTCTGTAAATGAGAAGGAAAACATAGAGTTAGCGCTATAAAAGAGACATAAATCCATCGAATTATTGTTTCTTATCTGAAAGTACATGATTTGAATAATAATTGTTTAGTTTCAAAATTTCAAATGAAAACCAAATTAAAAATTCAATATAATACTTTGTTTAGAATTACCTAACGATTAGAATAAAACAAAATCACTTCAGCAAATTCTTTTTAATTGTTTGGTACAGCCTTTCTTTCTTTTTTCTCTTTTACTATTTTAATAATTGGCGCCGTTTCAAAAATAAAAAAATAAATAAGAAAAGAATTAAGGAAATGATTTTTCTGTATTCATCCTTTATGTTAGATCTTTATCTGAGAATGTCGTCAAAAATTTTCATGTAAATTAACCTTTGTAAATAAATTATGCATCGAGGTATAATTGAGTTAGGTGCATTAATTGTTAATTAATAACTACATTTCTTCATATCTCCTGCTATCTACATGAGTTCATTAAAAGTACAGAAATGGGTTTCTTTTTCATATTTAAGTTATTCTCTTAAGGTTACTTTCATAGTTAGTTTTCTTTAATTAGATTTATTAAAAATTTTCTTAAAAAAGGAATAAAACACATAAATTATAAATTTAGAAATAAAATATTTAGTAATCTTTATATTATGGAACATTTATTCTTAATCCTTAATTTAATTATTTAAATGAATAAATTCATTTATTTTTGATTATAATTAATCCTTACATTTGGAAAAACGTATTAAGGACCTAGAACTGAGGTTCGTTTTTCGTCAATGTTTTCACAGTGTAGTAAATACTAACATGATTGTTGAATTCACATTTCGCTTAATTTATCAAATTGTAACCGTAATGAATCATCGAAACTCTTAATGGCGGATGGTTGATTGGCTTTAATGAAACAACAAGGTAGGGATAGTGATTAGTAAACCAATCACAGTGCTTCGCAATGGCTTCTGAGTCACCTTTACTTTAGAATAGACTGCGCCGGGGTGGTCTAGAAAATGCTCGCGCGAGTCTGTTTGCGACCCCATACTATCTTACTATCTTACCCACCCCTATTTATATGGAATAATCGTCATTCTTAACTCAAACCTGAATTCCTAATAATGATTTAAAAAAAAAAAAAAAACTTGATGAGGGGATCGAACCCATGACCTTCGCGTTATTAGCACGATGCTCTAACCAACTAAGCTAACAGAAGCCGTTGTGAAGCATTGTGGGATACGTGTCCACAGACAGACAAACCGGGGATATAAGGCCCTTTCAGAAGCCTAAAAACTTATGTTGAGAAACTGTGAAAAGATTTAAAATGGGGAGTAAAAAATGAAGAATAAGAATTGCCCATGAGGGGATCGAACCCATGACCTTCGCTTTATTAGCACGACGCTCTAACCAACTGAGCTAACGGGCCACCTACAACATTCAACATTCAAACAAACAAACCGGGGATATAAGGCGTCTTTCAGAAGCCTAAAAGCAGCAGTGGTTAAGCTGCGCCAAGAAAGATAAAACAGTCAAAGGATAGAAAGGTGGACTACAAAACAAAACCATGTCAAGATCAAAAATAAAACAAATGAAATTAAGTAAAATAACATACACAAAAATAGAAACGAGAATAAATCACTAAATAGTTATGGATAAAATTAAAAGATTATTACATTGAGTTAGAAAACACAAGGACAACACTATAAAGGATACTTTTTAATAGCATAGCTTTTTAATAGCATAAAAGTAAAAAGTTAATATAATAAGAACGTATAATAAATGCGAAAATGAAAGAATATGAAATAAGTTACAGTATAAAGGAAGAATTCCAAACCATCTAACAGCTAGGGAGTGAAAGGGACATCTCTATCTTGTACTAGATTCCATATCTTAAGTAGGGCTCAAAAAATCACTGATAAGAACAATGAGTCTAACATTCATTATTTGTTTTCTTTATAGTTATGTTAATCATTATTTTACTTAATATTCAACTATTTATATAGTCATACAATTGTAAGAAAGTTTGTACTTGTACTAAAAAAATTAATTGAATTTCAAATTAAAGGTTAAAAACAGATTGAGCTCTATATAGGTTTATTTAGTTACAGACAGGGTATCGTCAGTTCTTATTTATAAGTCAGTTTAGTAAAAATTGGATTTAGAATTTCGTCTCATTTAAAAAAAAAAGAAACAAACCGTAAACGAATAAACTTGTCTGCTAGGATAAAACATTAGCCTGAAGGGAATGAAGTAATCATGAAATTCCAAAACCTTTTAAACGTGAAATACTTTGAGGGCTTAATGGGTTAATTGGAGTAAACTGAAGTACACTTCCTTGTTTTATTGTTGTAGTAAAGCAATAATTTTTTTCATTAGTTCTTAATGACTTAATTGTGATAATAAGAATGAAGAAGCCAACTGCACAGAGATAAAAATCTACATTATAAGTGATTTTTTTTTTAATACATACATGTGCCTATATTTGTTTTTTGGGTCTTTCAGATTACACTTAAGAAAAATTTCATTTAAGTATTTTCTGTATGTTAAATTTATACGAATCTTCTCTTCATCTAAACTTTAATGAAAAATGTATCTGGAATTTATCAACTCATCTTTATCAATTTGTATTTTTCTAAAGTTTTTGCCTCATTTTCTGACACTTAAATATTATTGAGTTCTAAAGTTGAGTCGAAAATGATTTAACGCCTAACAAAAAAGTATTGTTTTATAACAGATATTATATGTGTATCCACTTTTATGCCTTTCTCTGTAAACGAAATGACAAACAAAATAGTATAAGTGTGATTTATTAAAATTAGTTAAAAGACAAAAAAAAAAAAATAAAAAAAATTGAAGTTTGAAAATTAACTGAAATTTATTTTGAGGGCTGATTATTATCTCTGTTCTCTGCAAGAATATAGAGTTAATTTATGAAAAAAATACCCAGATGTTATCTCTGGCTCCAAACTAGTTTGAATTATCATAAGTAGAACCATATTAGATTTTATGGTTGTTTTTAAATATGAAATGCTTAGCGAATCTGTGTTTAGTATGCTTTTAATGCATTCACTTTTTTTTTTCCAAGTAGCAATATAGATTTTTTTTTAATTTTTTTTTTTACTTTCACATATACTGTACAAGAAAGCACGTTATCAAAGAAATCATGCAAACGAAATCATTTATTATTTTATATTAGCATATTATTATTATTATTATTATTATTAGTAGTAGTAGTAGTAGTAGTAAAGTAGTGGTAGTAATAGCTAGTAATAGTATTTTACTTTCCCCCATACCAGTATATGAGAAAATCTTTTCTAACTTTGCCTCACGTCATATTAGAAAAGAAAAAAATATACATTGTTTAAAGAATTATTTTAAATAAGCCTCAACTACTGCAATCCACATTAATAAAAATATAGAAGGATTCTGTCCCTCTTCTCATTTTTTTTTAATTGCCGAAGTCAAACAGGCTTCGTCTTACAAAAAATTTGCTGATATTTTTATGTCAAATAATTATTTCTATTAAATTTATTTGACAACTACTTTTTCCTTTTTTTATTTTGGCTTTCCTATCACATATAGATTCACAACATGATTAAATTCTGTCCGGCTCTGAAGAAGATCAAAATTCTTAAATATAAAATTTAATTTATACAGAGTGTCTCAGGAGGAAAGGGCAATATTTTGGGAGGCAAAAAAAGTTCATATGAACGAGTATTTTATCCGAAAGGTTTCCTACATAACTGAAATTTGGCGCGCAATTGTCACTGCGCCTGTTGGCCGTTGTTTTCCTTCTCTTCCACCGCACGGCGCCACGATCTCCAGACCTAACCCCCTTGGATTTCTGTTTATGGGGTTAGATGAAGTGTACAGACGTAGAGTGAATACACGAGACGAATTGCTCGCTCACATAATGGATGCTTTTGAACGTCACGAGTGAACTGAGACAAGCAAAACGTTCTGTTTTCACAAGAATTGAGAAATGCATTGACGGTGGAATTTTTGAACTTTATTCTAAACAGCAAGAAATGTGTAACTTGAAGAATAAATAAACCGTATCTCTTTGTTATCATTCCTTTTGAAACTGTACATTCTAATGGCTCTATCCATTCAGAATAGAACACTCGTTCATAGGAACTTTCTTTCTTAAAATGACCGATACACCTGGGACACCCTGTAATACTGCTAGAGTTTAGTCATTCATTTTAGACTTGATTAGATTTTTGTTTTGTTTTGAGGAGCCAAGTATTTTGTACCAGAAATTATATTCCTGAATTACTTAAAATTAAATCATTAAAAGAGCAATAATAGCACAAATAAATAGAAATTATTGAAACAGTTTCGGGAATATTATTAAAATACTTTCTTTCATTCAGAAAAAAACAAAAAAACAATTCTAGAAGAGATTCAAATATTGGTCCTGAAATTTATAATAATGCACCATTTATGTTCCTTTAATTCTTTTCAATGTACTTTATATAAATGTCAATATGTTGGAATGAAAAAATTACGTTTTTCTATCTAACCTTAAATGGCTACTAAGTCACTAATATTGAGAGAAATGATTTTGTTGAAAAAGGTTTTGTTAAATAAAATGAAATAAACTACCTTTCATTAGCAATGAGAAATACTTCAAAATAATTTTAAATCTATTATATGTTTGATAGTTTTGTCTGCGGGGGCTATGCCGCCATAGGAGTTCATTATAACTTTATTTTAATTAAAACCTTAAATTTCGTTTGTCTTGATTTTCTTTCATTTTCTTTTTACTTAAATGCAACCTTATAGCTTGAATATTTTTAGGGAGTGTAATGTCTTGTAAGAGTTTAATAATGGCCCTCACTCAGCTCTTGATCTTATATTTGTGAATGCTGAGTTCTGCTTCATGTGTTTTCAAATTCAAATTGAAGCCAAAACTGGCCAAACAGATCTAACCACAATATGGGACAATATTATGTCGACAGGATGTTGGAGTCAAAAAAGCTTTGCAACAGGCTTTTGACATTGAATTGGAAGAATGATATCTTCCAATTCAGTCTTACGATTATGAAGACTATATTGTTATCAAGTTTCCTCACTGTGCTAGTCTTTGCTACTATAATTTTTTGATTACACTCATCTTCATTTTAATTTTAAACAGTTGTAAAGATTCACTAATTTCTTAATTAAAAATTAAAATATTTACGAATAATTAATGTCTTTATTTCGAATCAACTTTTATACTTTTTCTAATTTCTTTAGCTAAAAAAAAGTAACTGTTTGTTTGACTTCTCCTCTTGCTTTCGAATCATGCTTTAATTCAATTTCTTTCTTTATACTTTTTAGTTTGTTTGATGATGTTTATTCTTTAACATGATGATGAGCCACAGCTGTCAGTATTAAAAGTCAGTTCTAAAACATTTTTGAATTCTAATTCCTAGAAAGAACGTAAGGCTGTGAGCTGAGAGTTTCATTTTAAATTTGCAAATGAGAGGTTTACAACAGCTGAAATCAGCTTCCACAAACTGTATACTAAAAAGTATCACTTGATCAGTAATTGCTTTTGATCTTCTTAGAAGAAACAGTAATTACTTCATATATTGGTCATATTCGTCATTCATTAATTTTAGAAGCAATGAATTTTCTTAAAAATTCAGTGATAATTCAGTGTGAAGTCTTATTATTCTATAATAAAGAATCAACTAAATCGGCACAAATATAAAAAATTATTATTAATTAATATAAAATGACGTTTCGAAACTCGACAATTAACGTTTCTTTATCAAATTACTAAGGCTCATTTGACTGACGACTCTCGCAAAGAGAGGATGCATTAATATTTTTAAAGTAAGGTGGGATTTTCCGTTGTATATGTGTTTTTTTTTTTTTTTGGTAATTTGATAAAGAAACGTTAATTGTCGAGTTTCGAAACGTCATTTTATATTAATTAATAATAATTTTTTATATTTGCGCCGATTTAGTTGATTATTTATTATATTATTAACGGCACGTTAAATTGTTTCAATCTTATTATTCTACTTGAACATTAGTCTCCCATGTTCGTCTGTTTGCTTCTTTCTATGAACATCACGCTAAAACGGATCGACAGATTTCCGTAAAAATTTGACCCGATGCTCATTTAGGCACATTTATTTTGGTTTCCATTCTCAAAAAATAACCCCGGAAATCTCTTGCTATTACAGCTGCACTGAATTCCTAAAAGTTTGGTAGGATTTGTGGTCCTACTCAAAACACGAGCAGGCTATTTTAGTCTCTGTTCCTTTCTCCACAAATCCATGCTCAGTCTCCAGTATGCGATGGATAGATAAGCAATTAATATTAATAAATAAATTAATATTAATAAATATATTAATAAATAAATAAATCTTGATGATTCTTTATTGTATATAAATTTGCTTTTAATTAGAAGTAATTTGCATTTGAAACTTAATTTTTTTCTTTATTCTTTGTTTCTTTCTTTCTTTTTTTTTTTTTGCCTAATAATAATAGGAAATATCAAGTGTTTGCTAAATCACTGAACTGTTATTTTAGAATAATATTTAAAATATTTTTCAAGACAATTTCTGGAAGCTTTAATTTTGAAATCGGATTCGTTTTGTTTTCGTGTAATTATTTACTGTATTTTTTACCTTCCACTTGTTCTGTCGTTGGCTGTTAACAGACAACCAGTGACTCATCGTTTAGATTGCTTCCTGTTGAAGCCATTGCTCTCAGCATCCAACATACCTCTATATATTTTACACGTGACAGTTATCGAACTCCTTTTTAACTTGCTTTTCTAAGTAATACAAATTACTGAAAAAATGGTTATCGTTATCTTAACATTGTTTCGAAGATGTAGTTTGATGTTTCTCCTTTGCCTGTTCCTTCCCGATTGTCCCTTTGCTTCAAGAAGGTGAACGAGGACTCTGCATGCGCCCATCTGTTATCTTCTCGTAAGTGACGTGAAGGTCCCTTTTGGACCGTTTTGGAACTGACCCCTTGCTCTCCTCCACCCCAAGGTTAGGGCAGGCCTAAAAAGGGCAATCATGGTAAGGTGTGCTCTTGTCATTTGTCTCAGTAAATCATATGACAAGTTAAATATAGAATCGTGGAACTGTTTTCTCGTGATGAATTATTGGAACTTGTATATGCGAACTTCATCAACAAAACCTTATTTGGCAAAAAGTTCCACATTTGATGTCATTGTTGTATGACAACGAAACACGGTAATCTGCTTCTTTAACTGTTTTAAAAGACTTCCCATAGGAGTTTTAAACCAACTAAATTCTGATCTTTATTTACGTAGAGAAAGATATGCACTTCCTTAATTTGATATTCTTCAGTTACTTTTTTTCCTAAATATCTTCGGAATTATTTGCATTAATTAAGTGTACGGTTGTTTCACTGAACTTGCTTAAGTTTGACGTAATGTGAATTAAATTAACTGCTCAAAACTAGAGATCAGGCCCCACCACATGAAATTCAGGGCCCAGGTACCAAATGCAGTAATGCTCCCCCCTCCCTTCCCTAGTCCAATTATAGATTTTAGCCATAAATATCACGAAAACGATTTCATACTTCTTCCATTTAAACATGTAACACAGTTATTATCATTCTTTTTAGGGTAAATTAATTTTAACACCAACATCTACTTTTTCCAGCTCTAACCAAAAGTTTAGAAATGAAGTTTAGAAAAAATTTACTCTATGCAACCATTGTAATTCAGAATAGATCTAATGCAGACGGTTAAAGCAGGAAAATAATTTCCATAAAATGAAGACTTAATTATTAAATAAAGTCTAGAAGTGATAAGCTAATTCATATATATATATTTTTCGATTAAGACCTCTGCCTGGGCCCCTTTAACGGCCGTATCCCTGAGCTGAAGCACCCCCATCCCCCCTGGTGTGGGCCCTGCTATATATGAGCGTAAATTCCACTTTTTATTTCAAGTTTTACTTGTTTCCCGAAGTCATTCAGAGATGTTATAAAATGAATTTTATATGAACCCTTATCATAATAAGAGACAGTGGAATACATTACTGTAACTAAAAATTGAAAAATAAATAAATAAATAAATAAATAAATAAATAAATAACTGCATAAAAAGTTAACAGCCGACTTTAATAGTAATAAAAGGTTAATCAGCAATAGTGGATCTACGTTCTCACATTAACCATTAGCTAACAGTTTCACATTCCTGGTTTAATTGCTTATTTGGAGGCAGAATAAATAGACAAATAAATTCGTAAAATTTTTGAAAGTTGAAAAAATTGTAAGAATGTTGTTAGTTTTCGATTTATCGTCTAGAATTAGGTGAAAAAAAGTTGAAGTGAGCCGTTCGCAAAAGTTGCTTAAGTGCTTCTTTCTTCACCTCTTGAGCGGCTCAAAATAACATTTAATTAAGTAGAAGAGAGCTTCGTAAATAATCGATGTGATATGGATGTAACGGAGAGAGAGCCAAGTGGACTAATGAACCCCACCCCCACCCCTTCCCAGAAATTCTGTAAACATGGGTAGACATTACTTTCTTTCTTTTTCATGTATTCTATCTACCTTCGGCTCACCCACCCTCTTTTCTGCAGAAGTTTTTTTTTTTTTTTTGGTTGGATTGGCGGTTTTCCAATTTGGCCCTTCCTCGTCCCGAAAGAAATGCTAGATATGCCCGTGTAATTATAAAAAGCTGATGGATAAAATTAAGATAGATTATTCTTAATCTTTCCAAATCCTCATATGAGAATAGGCAGAACTGGCAATAAAGGATCCTGTGATTATCAGCTTTAAGGAAGAAATGAAGGTTGAATCTGATTATCATGGAAGAAATGTAGCATCTCTTTCTTTACAAACCCCTTTCCCCCCACCCCATCTGGAAAAAGGACATAAAGTTTTTTTTTGAATGTCTAAAACCAACCTAATCTCTGCCATTTCAAATTCCAGAGTGTACGCCTCTGCTTACAGGGAAGACTCGAAGATCACCCAGAACTTTTGAACAAGGCTCAGCTGTTATTAGAATAAATAGAGAAGAATTGAAGATTTACAGTGAGTTGCTTTAGTTGAGTTCCTGTAAAGGCACCAGTAGTCTATATTGAAACACGGACTCGCCATATTATTCAAAGACGCCGAATAGGCTGATTTCAGTGATTGTCATCTGTTTATTCATACAGCATAAATCTTACTAACTGGACAAGTCGTGTCTATTTAATGAGTAGATTGTGATAACTGATACGGAAATATCCCTGTCGATATTCTAATAGAAATTTTCTATGATATGACAATCTAGATTACGACGAAGTAACAGAGCAAACAATTTCTTGCACAAACTTTGTTATTGGTTGATTAGGTTTTTTTAGATTTTTAAATTATAAGACATTCTACGTTGTATTCTTGATCAGTTGCCCAAATAATACTAAATTTCACTAAAAGTTTTTACAATGGCATCTCTCCAATCTTTTGAAAATACCTGTTTTACAAAATTCCTATTCATCAGATTATTGAATAGGAATGTATCTTCCTTCAAATTGTATTCTTCATTTTTAATAGTATTTCGATAGTTCTCTTTTTTCTCCTCAATTCTGTAGCCTATTTGTTGGGTTTCAACTGTTCGAAAGATCCATCTATAATAAACATTATGTAAAACAATATTAAGTAAGGTACCCTGCCCAAATAACGCCACCTTAACATTTAAATTATTGTAAGTCTGGAAATAAGGTGTGTTGAAACACAAAAATTATGACCAAGAAAGTTTAATCTTCTGTTTGAAGCATACCATAATGAAACATATGATAACTTTTACTGGAGAAGTATGAGAACTCAAATAAAAAAACTTTGCAAACTGGCGTTATTAGGAACATCTGGTCCAATTAATGCCACCTACTTTCTAGTAACTTAACTTATTTAAAATTAAGAATTATTCCATTATTGTAAACATTATTTATACAAAATTACAGTAAAAAGCAACTAAATTTGACTTTCTGTAAAAAATAATAAAAAAATCACTTGAAATTAACGCAGTCTTTCTCATATGTAGCTAAAACAAAAGAGGATATGTAAAAATCAGTGCTCTTTTTGTCATAGAACGCATTGGAACGGCGTTCCACCACCTTTTTTCAACGGATTTTTATTTAAATTGATGTTTGGCCCAAACAGAATCGCCCTGTTGAGCAGAGCAGGTCGGCAAACGGCAACAAAATTATTTCGACGTTTCTGCTTGTGCACCGTATTCATAGTATTATGAATATTACATAAAATTGCAAAAAAAATAAAAATAAATTATTAGCGTTCCACCACCTTTTTTTTTACAAAAAGAGCACTGGTAAAAATTAATTAATTTCGGCATTTTCCGATTATAAAAGCAAAATAATAAATAAGATAAAAATCTATATTTTCAGGAAACATATTAGTAACTTATAAATGTCGTACGTAACCTAAAATCGTATATGTAGACCATTAACATCACCATGGCGTTAAAGCGCTACTGAGCACATCGATCACGTGATACACTTGTTTATCTACAATTTCCGAATTTTAAAAATAACAGTTAACTTATCTTCATAGAAGAATCTTCAAGAATCAAGAAAATATATAGTTTTATATAGTTAATCTTTGCTGAACATTAAAAAATCTATATTTTATCTTACGTTGATGTAGTAGCAGCCTTTCAGAACCAGTCCTCGACACGAAAAGGTGGAAATATAATTTCACTCGAAAATGTTGGCGGTCTGCTAGTAACTCACTTCAACACTAGATGGCATGTCAATGCAAACTACTTTAGTGCAGTACCGCCATCTCTTATATTTATGAAGAATTAGATAGGTGGCGTTAAAGGTATACATGGCGTTATATGGCTCAGGTACCTTATATATTGTCTACTTAGGAATTTTCTTTTATAGTCATAGTAATGACGATATTTCATTCCTTAATGTTTATGCTTCTTTTTTAAGTAGAATTTTCAGCTGCGCAACGTCTTTTCCAGAAGTAAAAAAAAAAAAAGGAAACATTAAGACTTACTTATAATTGTAAAGAAATCCGAAGAAATCCGAAGAAAAAAAAAAGGAATTTTTTTTAAGTATAAATATTAATGAAATTTGGAAGTTATGAATGTATTATCTATAATCAGGCTATATAAAATAATACTCTATATACTATTGGTGTAGCAGAGTTATTGGCGACCTATTTGGAGGAACCTATCCTGTAAGCAATATCCACCGTAAATTTGACCTGATTTGAAAAATCGGCTTGTATATCGCTGTCGTAAGATTATTTTACAAGAATTTTTTCGGTAAAAAATTTATTTATAGTCTGTCAAGGTGCAGGATATATATGCAAGAGATAGGCTACAGTATTTAAATACGTACTGAAGTGACTTCTTCTTTAATAAACATTACATTTATTAAAGGATGATTTAATTGTAATGTAAGTTATTTTATATGAAAAATAACTTACATACAAATAAATGCACGCTTTGCCTGTCACTCTCATTATAGTTGAGAAAAGTCGTAACAAAGATATATTAGAAAATGTGCGTGGACATCATTTCACTCAATCTTGCCGAGCTCAGCCTGCATAATACTATTTCAGGCAGCTTTTCTAAATAAGTACAATTCAGCCTCATGAGGTCATCTGTAACAGATAATTGTCTTCTTGTTTGCTCTTATCTCTTTTTCCGTCTAGTAAATACGGAGTCATCTTAGGGATTCTGTATTGGATCATAGATCTAGACACGTAGTTAATGCAGTTAATTGAAAAACTACGATTTACCTATTCTTATTAAAAAATAATAATAATAATAAATTGTTTTACATACTTCCTACTTCAAATTGTATACTTTTAATCCGACATTTACTGGAAGTGAAGCCTTCCACATCATCAGGGAATTTAATATTACAAAGAGAATAGTATAAGAATGATACTTCATACAAAATTGCATTAATAGACTGTTATAAATTAAAGGAAAATATCATACTCTATAAACAAAGAAATATGTTTACAGAGTATGATAAAAAAAACTATATAAAGTAATGCACAGATAATCAGGTGAACAATAATCCAACCAATGAAAAACATGACCTAATAATAGATTTTAGATAAACAATTCCATTGTTATAAAACTTATCATCCTCCTTCTTGTAAAATATTTAATGCTATAAATATAATACATATGTAAGGCGAATTTTCGAGAATGATACGTACTCTCTTTTTCAAGCCTAAAAGTAATAACAATTTGTAAATGGAAAACCTCGCGGTTTACATTTTTAATTATGAAGCATTGTTGTTATTAACATCATATAACATTATTTATAATTAAATAAGATAATCATTTTATTGTTTAACAAAATTTGTCATTGTGGTTCCTTTTATAGCTTAAAAAATTACAAAGGTATGCAAATATAATAAATTAAAAGGAACCATAATGTATTATGTTTATAGCATTAAATATTTTACAAGAAGGCGGATGATAAGTTTTATTATAGTTTGAACACTCAGAAGAAAATGGAGAGAATAGATTTAAAATTCCATTGTTAGTAAATTAAATTTTAAAAGTCTTTTACTTATCTACAAATTTCTGAATTGCTAGAAATGCCATTTTTTTGTTTAGGCACTTAAAATTCCTGATAAACATAAATTCAATAATCATTCTCATATCGTCATCCTTGTCTTGGAATGAACTGTAGGATTTGGATTATCATTTTCTGAAACTTAATTGTATTCTTTTTACAGTAAAATAAAACAAAGAACGCACATAACTAAACAAAACACAAATTCACTGAGCTATTTTTTTGATATTTGTGCTGGAAATTGGAGACAGTACTGTTTCGAGGCTTATTGGCCTCTCATCAGTCCAAATCCATCCAGCATACCAAGCTCAGTGAAATGGGACGATA
>JAFIDM010009631.1:80784891-80798113 GCA_023159025.1 Thereuonema tuberculata | reverse complement strand
TAAATTAAAAATAAATTTATTATTAATATAAAAATTATTTAATTTAAAATAATATTTATTAAAATAATTTCGTTTTTTGTTGACAATTTATTTTTAATTTATTCATTGATTACAATATATAATATTAATAAACTTTTGATAATTTGCAAAATATCTTAATTTTAAAACAAATAATTGTAATTTCAAATATATCTTTATTTTACTGGTAATTAAGAATTTGTTCAACTTCTATAATTTTAAATATTACATAAAGAGTATCTGTTGACAATGTGAATTAGGATTTCTAATGCGCAAAAAATTAAGACACTTTTTCTCTCGTGTTATTCTTGATAAAATATTAATGTATCACTTATTGAAAGCAATAGATTACTCAAGATGAGTACATACAGCTATAAAGATATCGCTTTATTTCCTCAGATAGGAAATAGTTCACATTGCCAAAATTCCTGAAGAGTTTTCAAGTGAAATCAAAATCTTGGCAGTTCCTACTTTGCCGTCAGCGATTATTGTAGATGCCATCCATTTCAGGCAGTCATTGTAAAGATAAATTGTAGGGAAGAACTATTCTCCCCTTTCCGCTTTTTTTTTTCCCTTCCTTTGTCGCGGTTCTATTCTACCTGAGGGACCGTTTGGGTGGAGCAACGTTCTGTTGCTTTCTATTGCTTGAACCTCGGTCTTATATCAAAAGGTGATGGAAACACAAGCATGAAGCTACTTCCCATATTCTTGGTCAATGCAACTGGTTCACTGGCACAAAAAAGCATCCCACTTTACTGAACTGAAGGTCTGTTACTCTTATTATATGATAATTAATGCTATTTTTTTTTTGTTGTTGTTAGTTCGACAGATTTCAGAAATAGTACCGGTAATATAACTTACCGTAGTATTTTGTTTTGTTTTGTTTTTTTTCTCGTAAGGATTTTTTTTTTATTATTTATTTATTTATTTATTTTTTACTGACATGAAGGATAGAGAACTTCTGTAACTATCTTTAATGAAGCATCTGTTGTTCGTTTTGTTTTCATTCCAAAAGTTTCTATTACATTAAAAGCTAAAATGACTATGTTAATATTATGATCATGCATTTAATATAATATTAGGAACTTTTTTATAGTTATCACAACAGAAAATATATTTGAAGAAAATATATTTTTATAGTTAAGCAACATTCAGCAAATATGCTGCATCGAATATTATAATTTTGTAACTTCATCAATAATGTATCTTGTATATTATTGAATTTCAATGCATATTTGTTTTATTAATTCTGTTATTAATTTTTAAAGTTTTAATAAATTTTTATAAAATTTTAAACTTTTATAAGAGGCTGATATATTGTATATTACTTTTTAATTAAACATCAACTTACTTTCAACAGCGCACCAATAAAGATTGGAAGAAATAATGAGGGGGGGGGGGGCTCTTGATTTTAATGTTTACATGATTCAAAAATGTTTACATGATTTAATGAGAACAATTAGCAATTTAATATGTAAAGTCTTTCTTTATATTTTGTTTTATTAATATTTAGGTATAATGATAAATTTACATATTAAAATGTGTTGTAGTATTATTTTATAGTAGTAAATATATAAAGAAATAGATGGTCTTATTTTATTCATTTTTTGACCTTTTTATTATAATCTAACCATATACAACACTGATCTTTCTATGTAAGTGTTTTAAATCCCAAATATGGATATTTCTTCTTTTTTTACTTATTTTTTTATTGAGAAAATAATCTATTTTTTTAAGAAATCCGTTTTCTTATTAAACATTTTGAAACTTCTTTGTAATCTTGCTGACGATGGAGGACTTGACGCCTCTGAAACTGTTCAAGGATCCCCTTTTAATTATGTAATGTATGTTTTTTATTGTTTCTTAAATATATAACTTAAAATTTTTTTAGTGTGTTATTGAGTATTTCTTTCAATTCTTAATTTTACCACACACGTTAAATACACCAAACTTCTTTGCAGAAATAATTTCAGTCTAAACTTGAAAATATCTAACGAAAATAATCCTAACGCGAAAGTTATGCATTACGATGTAATTTGATAACCAAAGTTTTATGATTGCTTTCATTTAGAAAATTTTTAATTAACTGCGAATTATAGTTAAACATTGTTTTAGAATAATAAATATAAAAAATCATTTATTGTTTTATTTGGGTTTTCTAAATCCTTCCCTGTAAAAGCCATAGTGTTAAAGAAAGCAAAAATGAGAGATTAGATATGAAAAATTAATTTTTAATTACATTTATAAATTTTCATTTTAACATTTCAGTTCCACTTTAGTAAGACATGCACTGTTGAAAGTTAAGATACTTCAATGAAAGAACCAATCAAGGAAATCAAAAGTTTCGGTTTCATTTCGATTAAGACGCTTTAAACATTACTTTGAAGTTCACATTTTTTGGAAAGTTAAACAGAAAATTACGAAGATAACGTTCAACCATGTCTAAGTCATTTAAAAGGTTTGTAAAACAAATTCAAACTGTAGGCCTATTATCTTTACAAATCTTTCACTTTTCTTATTATGGAAACAATAACGACAAAAAATGCATTCAATATTTTATTAAGTTTTGAAATTCTCTCTAAATTGATATAATTTAAAATCGTTTACAATCATATAATTTCACATAATACTATTATATTACAAGGTACTATTATATTAATTTTAGTTTAATAATTAATGTCTTCTAAATAAGTTATTTTAAATTAAAAGTTGCCCTTTCGCAATTTCAAGTTTAAAGCACTCTAATTATTATAATATAAATAAAGGAAAATGAGAAAAAAATTCATATTTAATATAATATAATATAATATAATATAATATAATATAATATAATGTAATATAATATAATATAATATAATATAATATAATATAATATAATATAATATATTCTGTAATAATTGTCGAACAAAATAAATCTTGCCAGACAGGAACTAAAAATAGTCTTTATAAAATAGCAAAGCACTGCGACCATAAGGGAAGCACTTAATTAAATGGCGATATTTTGATTGCTATTGATTACTATTTATATTTTCCCTTTTTATGTTTATGGTATGAATATGTAAGAACTTTGACTTCTTTGAACTTTGAAGGTGCGACTCAAAGTTTTGAAGTTTCGTTTTTTTTTAAAAAATAGGACAACTACTTTGATTGTTTGTGGATTGTTGGTAGAGACATAATAACAACAACTTTCATCATTGTAATTAGTTTAATACTAACCAAAATATTGACGAATTAGGCAATTAAATTTGTATTATTAAAATAGCCTATTTTTCTTTCTTTCATTTTTATTTTTAAGTTTTTCGTAGGATCTTTTACGAAGTAAAAGTTTTATCTTAGATAAATATAATAAAATGTCACCTAGCAGTTTATATAAAAATGAATATTTGAAATTATCTTAAAAATGCATGAAGATAGAAGAAAAAAAGGTATTTTAATCTAACTAATTCAATCTTACAAAAAAGAAAAAGACTACTTCTTATGACATATGATTAAGGTTTCTTATAATTTAAAGAATATAAATATTCTAATTGAGTTGTTTTTATTTATTTTCCCCTCTCTCTTCTCAAACTGGTTCAGATCCATTCTGCTGATAAGAATAATACTGGCGACTTTTTCTTTTTTCTTCCTTTAACTTGTCTTTCGTATATTCTTGAATAATACTAATTACAAACAGTAATTAATCAAAATTATCTACTGGTAACTCGTTTTTCTTCTCTCTCGCTCTTTTTTTTAATAGCGTAACGAACGAATAAATATTTATGTTATGAATTGAAGACCAAAAATAATAATAAAAAAAGTCATGATGCACTTTTTAACGTTTTCCCAATAAGAGTGAGGCCTCATTATATTTTGCATACGTCAATCATATAATTTAAATTAATTAATAGTGTACATGATTAAAATTAATTAGTTAAATGCTAAAAAACAAAAAGATTGAAATCTTGGACACAAGCACAACCAAAAGAAATAACTTTTATGCAACATTATGCAATACCCTATATCAAATTTAAAAACGAATACAGTAGAGCCCCGATTATCCGCGGGATTGGGTGGCAAGGGCTTCGCGGATAACCCGAAAAAAGACTAAAAATGAGGTGTAAACACGAAAAAACATATTTCACCATTAAAAACTACGTTTTATTGTACAAAAAACATAATATGTAAAACTTTTAAAATATGTACAGTAAAGCAGAAACCTTTGCATCCACAAATTCCGAGAAGGCCTATAGGATCACGATGCACAATAAACCTGTCAGTAATTTTCGATCTTCGCACTGTAGGGCCTATTGTATTTTCACTGTTGTTGTCTTGGATTAAATTGGTTTTTTTGAGGTTCGTAATTAAAAAAATTTTCGCGGCACTCGCGGATAATCGGGGCTCTACTGTAATATGACGAATTGTTGGATCATTTTACAACAACTAAAAATTAAAATTAACAATTAACAATTACATAGACAAAATTTGGAAAAAAAAAAAACAAAAAAAAAACCAATTAATTATTTTCTTAATTGTAACTATTGTATTTGATTTAACTAGAAATTATTTTTAAAAAATTAGAAGTAATAGATTATTCAAATAAGCTTTTTTTAAAGAAAACGGAAAACGAAACGAAAAAGCTCTGTTGAAGAATCTGTTACTCTATATTTAGACTAAAGTTTATTGATCGAACCATCAGCTTAACCAGAGGTTTCATTCCACCTTCTCAAAATGTAGGTTACAAAGTATCGAGATTACGTAATTCTTTTAGTGCAATGAATAGATGAGTAAATTTCTCTCTATTACTTTTTAGAACAAATCACAGTTGGCCAATTTCGAACACTACACAAAATGCGGTTATGTAAGTTATATTTAAATTTATATATCTCATGCCACGGATCAAACCTAGGCCAAAATTAGTAGAAATTTTGACTGAGTCATTTCAACTTTAAATTAATGCGAGTAGATCTAGCTTCAATTTTTAGGCTATTTTCTCAATAATTTTAATAAAACAAATTATACTAATTGCAAAAGACTTACAGTTAGAAATGAAAGAAAAATAACTCTAAAAAAAGCCATTAAATTTGAACAGATAGAAATATAACGAATTTAATTTATTTCCTTCGATTTCTTTCAAAAATTTTAATGCCTATGATGAGCCTTGATTTTCGAGGGATTACTGGTGCATAGTAATAGCGGTAGAAAACAAATCAACATTTTCCCCGCGGTTTTCTGTTGAAGATAAATAATTTTCATTATCAATCTTTTTTACATTACAGGGGTGGGGATGAAAGCAGACTAACCTTCGCCTTAGTAGGAATAATATTATACAAATAATAATTACATAAAATCTTGTAGTTTTACTAGATAGATAATTGTAGCCATAAGAGTTGCTTTTTTTTTTTTTTTTTTTTTTTAATGTTGTATCTAATCCATTTAAAATTTTCTGTAGGTCATTGTTAGATGGCTACCAATCACGTATGCTTAGGGTAATCAGATTTTTCCGACGTTAATCCTGGACAAGACAACTTTGACGACTAAAAAGAAGCAACCCAACATTGACTTTCATACTGTATTGAAACTTTAACATTCTGCGGGAAACCAAAAACTTTACAATAATAATAATATAAATTTTTAAAAGCACCAGCAAAATTCATTTAAACTATTAACAAAATCCGGGTCATTTCCCGGGACATATATTGAAGCGAAACACTGCACTAAAATCCGAGACTGTCCCGCACAATCCGGGACATCTGCTCACCCTAAGTATGCTTTCTTTCTACGGACCATTGTAATGATGATCTTTATCATCGTTGGTCATCTAACAATGGACCAAAGAAATTCTAAACGGACTGTAATTGTAAACTATTCCTTTTGTTTAATGTACTTTAGAAATTGCACTAATGCTGAAGATAGGGCCAATAGACGGAATCTAGACTCTCCCTTATTAAAATGTTTTGGATTTTGGTCAACAATTGTGAAGAAAAAATATTTATCCGACTTTAACAAAGGAAGAAATAGTACAATTCATTTTCTATTGGAGAATGTTTTATTGTGTTAAACATAATAATTGTTGTGATACCTAACTTATAATAATTACCTAACTTATGATAATAATAACTTGATACCTAACTTATAATAATTGTTGTGTTAACAATAAATTAACTGTAAACTACAATGAAGTTTAATAAATTATGGTTATGGCGTGAAATATATTTCTAACAGGACCGATGCTTTCAGAGCTTTTGTAAAATAAGAACATCTACAATCGTATTTTTCAAGAAAAAGCTTTAAGATTTTCAAGTTAAAATCAAAATCAATAAATATATTGAATAAAATATTGTCAGACTGCAGACATTTCGGACTGACTTTTTAATGATATCGAAATAACATGACTGATAATTATCAAATGGCAATTTCTGGCCATTAATTGAAAAGAACGGTTCAAGGCTTTTGAGAAAAAAAAGGCATTAAATTTGCAACATAAAATGATAAAAAATAAATTCTTTACTTACAATTACGTGAAGAGTTTGAAGTAACAATTTCTGTGATACAGCGAACAATGGATTACTTATGATCGATTTTCCAAAAAAATATTTTTGTATTCAGTTAAAGGCAGTTTGAAGTATCTCGAGAGGATTGTTAGCCATCTAACATTACAGAAGATTGACATCAATGCTGCAATAAAGTATAACACAGTTAGAGAATTTCACAGGTTTCAGCCTTTCAGAAATGAAATAATAGAGCTCAGATAAAAAACAAAAAAGAAGTAGCAGAACAATATTGTAGAAAGCAACTCCAGATGAGTAAAATGGCATTGCGTTTTAAGCAAATCAACTTGTATTCTTTATCCTTATTTTTCTTCCTAACTAACTGCACACATGTACAGTATATACACAGGGTGTATGAAAACTCTCTCTACAAATTTTAATGGGAGATAAGGAGCACCAAAACAAACTTTTTTTGTGTATGAATGTATGTCAGATGACGTCAACCTTCGGTGCTAGAGGGCACTATTGCCTGGTCATCATGATTTAAAATGTATTATTTCTTCCTCCGGGGACACATGAAGAAACCTCATGTACGAGATTCATCATTGACTCACATGAAGACCTTGTCGCAAGAATCGCTGTCGCCGCTGAAGCTGTTCGAGAAATGCTGGGAATCTTTCAAAATATACGGCATTCAATGCTTCCACATTGTCGTGCATGTATTGCTGTTGTCGAGCGCAACTTTCAGCACCTTCTTTGAATGTTGTTCACACTTGTTTCCATTCATTTAGGTTTGTCTTGGTATTCCAAATCTAACCAATTGCAGCACGCTAAATAGCGCTCTCTAGCACCGAAGATTTGTATGTGGATTTATCTTCAAAGACGAAAAAGATTTATCGAGGTGCTTCCTACCTCCCATTAAAATTTATACAGCGAGTTTTGACACACCCTGTATAATTTCCAGAGATCCGAAACCCAAAATTCAACCCATTTTCTGTTTGGATCAAGACAGTGGGTTAAAAAATGCGTATAATCACACAATTTTATTTATTTTTCCTATAAAGAAATCTATAAAGAAATCAAATACTAGATTTGAGAATTTAGTATAGACCTGTAACGTTCTGTGTGTCTGGCTTGTGGGTTTAATTTGTAATTTAAAGATAACGTCAGAAAGTTAACTATTAAAATAATATACTTTATACGCTAAGAAACATCTTACTGACTAAGTTACAAATTAAGAGAATAATCATGTTTACGTTGTCGTGGTGACCAATGAATGTATATACGCCACCACTCGGCAAACATATTAAACAAAACAATAACAACTCTTTAAGCATTACATTACAGACACTACTTCAGCATAGCACATTATAGCGCAAAGAAAATCGTGCGCTGCTTATTTTATTTATACAGTATTCCTACATTAATGTCTTAATCTAATTCTCTTTATATTAGTAAGTTTGGAAATAGGGAAGATATTTTGCTTGTGAAGATTCTTATAATTTTCTCTGAATTCTACATGTTCAATATTAAATAAATTTTATTCATTCAACTAAACAAGAAAAATGTACGGTTTACTTTATTAATAAGATGATGTGGTGTTTCTAATACTCTCAATATAACTAAAAAAGAGTATATTTGATTTTGAGTATTGCTTAAATGATGAACTTCATTTCGTTTTATTTTCCTATTTTAACGTACATTATATCATCTGAAGTTATTATGCTCCTGAGTTATTGATTTTTCATTAGGCAGATAATTGACCTCTTCTCTTTTATCATTGTCAGTCGGAGTTCAATGCTTTTTCTCTGTTGTTTTTGAAAGTCATTAATCTTTTCAAGTCAAAGATTTTCATGAACTCTACATATGGTAAAATTTATACTACACATTAATATTGGTCAACTAGAATTCTCGGGACTATTAAAGGATATTTTTTTGTCGCCATCCGACGAAAATATGACAAAGAAATGAACTTCTTGAAATCTCGACATAAATCATTTATATTGTTGCAAGCTCAGAATTTTCGTATTGGGACTAATTATTTCATTTACTCAATGTGAATTCGAAAATCATCAAGAATATCTGTAGCTACTGACAAAACATTTCTACTCTTCTTTGTTTTCTCACTCCATCCATTTGCAAATAAATACTTTAGTGTTATTCCAGAGAAGAATAAAGTGAAACATAAGGCAGATTTACTGAGATAACTTTTGTTATTTACAATTTTGTTCATATTTATATAGATCCATTTTAGTTAGCATTTCTCTTCCGTAGATACCATTGAAGTTTACAGCCGGGCTGCCTAACAGGAGGTTTCCAAGAAGTTCTCATAAGAGAATTCTAGAAAGTCAGAGAGTTCAATGTTCCTTCTTTTTTTTTTTTTTTGAAGTTATATGTTTTGGCGACATTTCTTGCAATATTTTATTACCGGGTATTCAAAGTTTATTATTTTTGGTTAATGTAGTTTCATCATGCATTCTAATTAAATACTATTTAATTAATAGATTCGTATATATGTAGGCGTGAAATTTGAAAACTCTTTCTTTTTGGAATTATTTAAGCACTTCTTTTAAATAGAACACGTTCATATTTAAGTAGCGACTTGAGCTAAACAATTACAATTTTTGCTTTCCAATATTCAATTAAATACATCTAATTGAATACAAACAGATAGATGACGGCCTGACATATATATTTCACAAGATTATGTTAGCATTTTATTTTAATTCTAACCTATTTTTCTCTTCAGTTCAAATTAGAAAGTGCTGTAAACTTTAGATCCAACCTATTATATTATTTAGTAGATTTGTCATTATCTATAATGTCCTTTAAATTAAATCTTTAAAGTTTAATTTAATATCGTTGCGGACTTTTCTCCATTAGAGGGCGTTTCCATTTTTGGAACGAAGTTCACCACTAATCTATAAATAACGTAGAATTAATTTCTTTGTAACCTTATTTTATTAATTGTCTCATGATCTTCAAATCATTCAAACAAAGAAGAAACCTATTAAATCATGCAAATACTTTAATAGCATTTTCATATTATTATTCAGGAAGCGTAATAAGCCAATAATTATTATCAATAAAAATCTTCGTTTATCTCTTCTCCAATTATTGTCGAAGACGAATCAGCCATAGAAAAGTTATCTAATCATTAACTTATTCTAACGTCCTGTTCTTTGAAGAATCGTAATGTAATTCATGGCTTAATCAGAATTATTTTCCTTGACGGGATCCTATCCATTGAATAAATAAATAAATCTTTTTTTCTTCTTCTGGTTTGGATACAAAGCTTCTTTTTTAGGCCACTTTTATTTATATGTAAAAATAATGTGGAATCTTCTTTACTCTGCCTTAAGTTAATATACGAAGAGTAGATTTCAAATGCTCCTTCAAGTCATATTTCCATAACATTGTATGACAAGATTAACAATGTCTTCTGTTTTCCTTTTTTTGTATTGGTTTTTAATTTTTGTTAGCTAAAGAATAAACGTTCAGAATTTAATTCACAAATTTAACAGCAATATCTGATATTATACAAACATTCTTTTTCCAAATAAATAGAAAGGGAAAATCTTTGCATTGGATTTCCTAGAAGAAAGCAGATCGCAAGTACGACATCTTTAACTGCTTTTAGTGGCATTTGGATATTTAGTCTGCACCTAATAACAACGTAAAATAGGCTACTGTAAATCAAATCATCGCGACTAGAAGAATAATCTACTAACTTGAGTAGTTAATCATCTTCTTAAGCCGCTTTATAACCTCATAATACTTAGCATTGAATACATAAGCATCTTTTTGGAATATTTTAATATTCCAAGAATATGTTGCCGCAGGGTTTGGTTGGTTGGTTAGTTAGTAGATTTTAATGGTGCAAAAGCATCTTTGGGTAAGCTGCACCAGTCCCAGGTTTATAAGAACGATTATGGCCTCACTCAGTTGTCACGAGATGCCACCCAACTGTGTTCTATTTGCTTCCCTTGCATTCTGACTACCGCTTAATATAGCAGTTTCCACTGAAGAGAACTGAAAAGTTATTAATGGTATTTTGTCGCATTCCTCTGCAGAGTCCATCAACAGTCCTAGGTCATCTCTTTTCTGTAAATCGAATCCACAGAAGTCCATGGAGATGCATCTGGTGATTTTACTAGTATCGAACTGTAGGGAATAGCCTGAATTCCCGTTTTTTGAGTCACTCCAATCATGTAGGTCACTCTTGATTTTGCTGTATGAGATGTCTTGATGGATGTCCACATTTTTACACTTCTCACCATGTAGTCAATGGATTTCAATACGATATAATGAAATGTTCTCTCGGTAGTAGATAGCGTTAACCTTTGCTTTCCCAGAAACCTTGGAATTCCCTATGCAGGGTTAACGTCCCTGATTGCAATAACCAGCCATTATCGTAAGCCCTTTGGAAAAGGTTTCCTTACACTGAAGGAACCATTCTAACCTGCTTTGGGCATCAAAGAGACGATAGAAATTGTATATGGCTTGTCACAGTCATTTAATACATTCAGGTTTCATCAAGGTTTTCAACATTTTTCCACTTATCATCTGCCAAGTACTCTTCATACAGTTGACGAGAGTTGGTTTTGCGCTCTGCAAATTGAGGGGGTTGAAGCTCGTGTATCTTTGATGATATTTTTGAAGACCTAGATCCTGATGAATTAAAAGAGTCCCACATTTGCCTTTGATACACCTGTGACCTGGTAATGCTTGTTTGAGTACATGGTTTCTCTTTAGTCACCATTCCCTTTTGTCCAATGGCGTGAAAACGTATAAATCTCCGGAAAGGTTTCCGAGGGGATAACTTATTTCGGTCCAAATTAATTGGCTTCCTTTTGCTCTTAGTAATTATTCGACTGAATAGCTGACTTCGTCTCCTTGAAATTTAGTTGTTTACACTTTTTAATGAAACTGGAATATAAAATTTCGACGGAAAGAGCAACTATGAACTATGTACCTTTTCCACTACATTGGAACCCTAGGTGGTATTTTGATGGCAAATAACATTCCGAAGCAAAACAATATCTTTACGTCCCTGCGTGATCACACTATCTTGTGATATCTATTTGCATGAGCTCGTGACCCACAGCGCATCTTAGAATCAAGGGACAATCCTTCATAAATGCCAAATCCTTCTAATTGATTCAACGCTTTAATTGCAAACTATTGAAAGATATTCAACTAAAATTCCGCCATTCAGAAACGACTTCGTTCCCATTTCATTATTATTGTTTATTTTTGCATTCGGTTCATTTTCATATGCGTAGGTGTTGAAAGATATGTAGATTCCAATCGACCATGAAAATATAATTCATAGGTTGTCGTGGCTGTCATTAGGATTTATGGCTATTCACAGTCGGAGGAAATTAATTCTAAAGCTCTATTATGACATTGGTATCTGTCCAGTAACTTGTAGGCAACTTATTTTGTTTCTTGATTTGAATTTCTTTTATTTTAAAATCATGAATTTTCTTTTCATTTTTTATTTGTTTATTTTTATTTGTTTCATTTATTCGTGTATGAAATTGGTTATTGAAGCTTAAATGAAAACTGATCTGTTAATAATTATTATTATATTAAATATGAGCGTTATTGTGTCTGTCATTGTCATAAGACTTACGTTTTTCCAATTTTGTGACCAAACTATAAGAGATAGATTGGTCATGTAAATGGATAAAATGTAGAGCTTTCTAAGACAAACAAAATGATACAAAAATCTTTCGAAAAAAGTTTTTGGTTTCCAAGATGGCGTCTTTTATAGTGTCAAATTTTGACTTTATCTCAATTTAAACGAAAAGTATAAAAGTTGGAAGAGAACATTATATTGAGAAAATGTTGGTATTTGAAAGTTCTATCGAACGATATATCAGTCATTCATAAACGTTTCTGCGTTTGGAAGATACATGCAAAAATGAAGTGTTTTTGCGGCAAATCCCCATGTGAGTGCCAACGCGCAATACAACTGAGTTAAGCGGAGAAGCCCACAACGAGCTGGGAAGTCGCGTATTCTCCGATCTCCATATTAATTTGCTAAATAAATAAAGGCTTTTTTTTTTTTTTAAAGCTTTACATGCAAGGGTTGCGGAGCGAAGCGACGGTACCCGTCTAGTAATATATAAAAACGTTATTCTGTCTGTCATAAGACTTTAGGTTTTTCTAATTTTGTGACCAAACTATAAGAGATAGATTGGTCAAGCAAACGGATAAAATGTAGATCTTTTTAAGACAAACAAAATGCTACAAAAATCTTTCGAAAAAATTTTTTGGTTTCCAAGATGTCGCCTTTTAAAGGGTCAAATTTTGACTTTTTCTCAATTTAAATAAAAAGTATAAAAGTTGGAAGAGAACATTATATTGAGAAAATGTTGGTATTTGAAAGTTCTATCGAACGATATATCAGTCATTCACAAATGTTTCTGCGTTTGCAAGATATATGCAAAAATGTGAAAAATTTCATGTTGGCTATTGTGAGAAGTTTGTGAAGGCACGTAACATGCCGAGAAGGCCACACGGGCCGGGAAGTCGTATATTCTCCGATCTCAATTTTAATTTGCTAAATAAATAAAGTTTTTTTTTTATTAATGCTGTATATGCAAGGGTTCCGGAGAGAAGCGACGATACCCGGCTAGTAACAATATAAAAAAGTAATCTCACTGCAGCATTTTTTTAAAGATTGCGAGATGATAAATTCATATTTTAAAATTTATATTCTTCAGTTT
>JAFIDM010009631.1:80755548-80784491 GCA_023159025.1 Thereuonema tuberculata | reverse complement strand
TTTTTTTTTTTTTTTATATTTCATACGTATATTGCATTATCACTAGTTTTGTATTAGTAAATATTTCATTCGGCTAAAAGACGAAGTTTATTGTAGCACTCAATCCTCAAGTTTAAATCTGAATAATAATATTAATAATAATAATGAAATATTTACTTATTTAAAACAAAACCCTATAATTATTTTCGCAATTTGTCAAAAAAATAAAAATAAAATAAAAAACTAAGTAAATAGATGCTCGATAATACTGTAGAACAAGTACATTTTCATAATGAATCGAAATATATTTATCGAAAAACTATAAGGTATATGGCCCAAATATCGCCCAGGTTCCTAACACCTCCCAGTGCGATATAGGACGGGATAGTGTTGCTATCACGCGGGAAACGATGGAAACAATTTGCCATTCCTTCCAGTAGCACGCTGTGTTCGTTTGGTGGTGTTAGGTCAACCCGTTTATTTTTTATGAATTCTTGAAGTTTTTTCGTTCTGGTAAGTTATGAAACTACTGTTTCTTTAAGTACTGCAGCTTATGAATTACTCATGCCATCATAATCATCTAATATCGTGAAATAGTGAAAGAATATCTGTTGATAATTTCTGTAACTTGTTAGAGGTAGCCGTTTTGTCTGTAGCGTCTGCCATATTGACAAGCTAGAGTGGGCCCAATATCGCCCACTGTGTGATATTTGGAACTTACATTTATACATTTTATTTTGGTTTATTACAGCTGTCTCAACGTAAGACATGGGACAGAGTCAAGATGAAGGAAGCTGTCACAGCTGTAAAAAATAAAGAAATGGGCCTTCTGAAAGCTTCCAAAACATTTAATGTCCCACTCTTGTGAGTGGGTCACCATTCAAAATTGCTCTAATGAATTCTCTCAGCAAAAGGAAATTAAGTCCTAAGGGGCTGAACTTAGAAGATCCAAAGAAAAAGAAGCTCGCAACACCTAAAAAGAATTGCAAAAAGATTAAGAAAAAACAAAAAAATGCAAAGAAGTGCAAAAAAACAAAGTATTTAATGGTGTGGGCGATGTTTGGAATACTTTCACAAAATTCAAAATATGTCTCTTGACAGAACACAAATTGAGGAAAAATAAAAAATAATAGTTATATCTATAATTGGTTCAGGAACATGTAAGTGAAGGTTAAAATGATATATTGTAATTGTTTGAAGCCACTGAGAAGATAAAGGACAAGAATATGTGCAGGTTTTCTTAGATGGGCGATATTTGGGCCATATACCTTACTAGTTATAAAAACCCGAAGTGTTATCAAATACTTGACTCTCATTGCATTACTTATAAAATTAATCTCCGAAGTTCAACAGAAGTTGATCTTATTTCTCCCAACAAAGGAGAACTGTTATGAAGCACAGAGGAGATAACAAAGTGGTTATGTATATTTAAAAAGACGGTACAGTAGTTCCTCTCAATAACAACGGGTTAGCGAATAGCCCGTCGTTAAGGGAATTGCGGCCTTTTTATTTCGCTCGGAATGTATATAGTGACAAAGTGACAAGTCACTACTCTTATACATTAAGGGCGCAATAGCCCCAGACCTTTATTTATAAGTGAGAGACAAATATTAATTTAAAAATAAGTGATGCTCTCAAAAGAAAATGGCGCTCGGCGTATTGACTTTTGAAAAATCGCCAAAATGTAAATTATACAAAATGTAAATGACATGCTAGTAAATCAACGTTTGCATTACCATTCTTCTTACATCGAGTAATGAATAAGTATTCCACGGCTTCTTAATGTTATTTTAATTTTGTCAAGTATATATAATAACACAGAAATACAAATGCTGATTTTAAAGAACAATATTATGATGGAAGCTTTGAATGTTTCCTTATTTAGTTGTAGGAAAGAAAAACTTAGAGGTTTCGATCTTGAACTTCTCTTCTTTGATGAGAAAGGCTGCAAACTTCATTTAGGATATTTCTTTTTATGCATCTATGAAAACTACACCTTAAACTGGAGGTATAGGCATAGTTTAGGCTGCTTACAAAAATGTTTGTGTATTATTCAAACATAATTGAAATATCTATATTATGCCCATTTATTTCATCATTTCAAAAGATTCGTAACGATTTTAGAATCTTTGAATTTTAGAAAATTGCATTTCTTTCGAAGTTGCCTAAATCAAGGTTTTGAACTTTGCTTTATTAACATTTGAAGTGTTTTGATATTATATTATTTTTTTTTGTTTTGTTTTTGTTAGGTTTTTTGAGGCATTCCTTCCTGACGTGAAAAATGTATGCCAACGATTCTCCATTTAAGAACCGAACAACCTCTCTTTTCAAGCAACGTCTTTATCAAGACAACAGCAAAACACGCAAACGATGGGGAAGTGGTAACAGTGGTAAAGAGGTAAGTACCATTGAAATCATACAAATACTTTAGATTTTAGAAAAAAAAAAAAAACAATCCAACCCTATGATTTACTTCCAGTTCATTAAAAACTCTCAGATGTGAACAAAAGATTGATGTTTCTTTGTTTTGTATTTTAATACTTATTTAATTATTAGTGATAATTTGGATTCAAATTTATATTTATTAGGTTTTCGAGATTAAATTTTACGTTCCTCATTTTTTTTATTGAATCGACTGACACACGAAACTCGATGTAAAAACCTAAGTTTGGCTAATGTTAAAACACATTGAAACACTAGAATTTTTTTAAATATTTATTTTACTTTAATTTTTTATTATTTTTGATTTGGTACTTTTTATACGACTTGGAATCGGAATCAAGAATCTGCATGGTTCAAAAATTTGTACTACAGATTTAAAGTGGTTGAATTCGTACTCTCAATAGGGGATATTTCTTTCCTACTTACAAATCAACTGCTACATCATAAATTGTAATCAAATCGAATATTCACTTCTAGTAGGAATATTGAAGATTTCGTAAACTTTCTCTTTCACGTAATCTGTAAAATGATTTGAACCGAATATGAAAATAATAGGACGAAAAGTGAGTGGATTTCAAAGACAAATATTTATTCCATGTGAAATTGGCTGATGTATTGGTGGCTATTTAGCGTTATAGAAGTATGATAGAAGTTCTATATCTTCCTTCTGTCACACTGCTGTAATGCTTAATAACTTTCCGTCTCAAAATGAAGCTTATATTTTATCTGCGAAGCAATACAAATATTAATAAAACTTCAGACTCCGAAAATTCCAAAGCAACACTAATTATCTATTGGATTAACACCAATTTCGGATTATGATTGTTTGGATTATCAAGGTGGTTCATCTTAAAACTAGCAGCCTAAAACTTGACGAAGAACCTCAGCAATACACGGACTGATAATAACCGGAAATAGTCAACTTTTTTATAAGGAAGCAAGTTCTGTTTTACAAATATTAATATTTACACTGTAACATTACTAATATTTAGACTAGAAAAAGCTCATGCATATAATCGCAAGGAGATTTACAATTTTTTATTTTGAAGTTTGTTTGCTTATCTGTACTACACTCCTGCTTTACAGAAAGTCATACTTTCTACTTGTATTTAGAATTATACTGACTGCTCAATTGAAAGTGGACACCTGAGTGTGTCATCCCAACAGTGAAGTTTGGTGGTCATGGTGTGATGGTGTGGTCGTGTTTCTCCTGGTTTGGACGTGGTCAATTAGTTGTGATCGAGGGGAACATGGCATCCACACATCTGGACGTTCTAGACAATTCCATGCTTCCCACGTTGTGGTCACAGTTCGATGAAGGGCCATTTGGTTCCAGCACGACAATGCGCCGCGCGATAAGGCCCGTGTTGTCAGCGCCTGGTTTCCGGAGAATAATGTTCAGGAACTTCAGTGGCCCGCCCAGAGTCCGGACCTCAACCCTATTGAACATCTGTGAGATGAATTGGAGCGCCGGATTCGTGCGCATCCGATGCGACTGCAAACATGCATCCAACTTGTGCAGGCTTTGAAGGAGGAGTGCGCAAAAATACCGGTTGCTTGCTATGAGAAACTGGTGGAGAACATGCCACGGCGTGTGGATGCTGTGCTTAGGGCAAAAGGGTTAGTACGCGCTATTAGATACGCTGTAAATATAGTGTCTGTTCCATACCACAGGTGTCCACTTTCAATTGAGCAGTCAATGTATATTAAATAGTGAAAAATGTTTCTACTATTTAAAATTGGGAGCATTGGCCATTTTTTTTTATTAATGAACAATTTTTTTTTCCATGCATCAGTTATTAATATTTAGTCATCCTTTACGAAGGTTTAGGGAAACTCGGGCAAGACGGGGACCTTAATGTTTGAATTAGTTTTACTTAATCACATAGACGAATTATTTTGGTCTGATTATTGTCCTAATAGATTGTTGTAGCACATATCACAAGAGTTTTACTTTATTACGAACCTATAATGAAATAGTTAACTTTTTGTAAAAAGTTGTAAAGTGCCCCGTTACCCTGGGCAAGACGGGGTAGCCGAAGAGTTGGTGAAACATTATTATTTCAAACTGATTACAACCTGTTGCTACCTGTTTTTTGTGGCAGTTTGTAGCTGCCTAATGATAAGGGGCGCACAAAGCACAAATATACACCTTATCCTCCATCATCGTCAGATTCTCCTGTGCTCATTTGCCACAGGAACAGCAGGTAATCCATCCTTCATTTGATAGGGAATAAAGTTCGTTGCAGTACAGACAATCAGTGCCTTTCTTCAGATATTTGGATAAGGATGATGATTGTGGGTGTTTGGAGGTGCTTGTTGCAGTTGATCGCTGCTTGCGTTTATCTTATCGCTCCTTGTACTTGTGTTTGTGGCCGTTGTTGGTAGCCCAACCAGAATTCTCAACTCGCGCTTTTAAAGGGAGTCAGTCAATATTGCCGTTTTTCAGCTTCTTCGAGATTTGCCTATGTTATGTTTGCCAACCTGGAGATTCGAAGAATGTCAGGAGGTAATGCAGCTATAAACACCATGTTCGTTTCGGCAGTCGACCTTGGTCCTGTGGAGGTGTTGGGTGAAGTCCATCTGGGACAGCCGGGTTGTGCAGTGCTGTCGTCCAGATTTTCAGTTGAGAATCTAGTCGCTTTTCAATTAATCAATTAATTGGTAACTAGTCGCTTACAAGAATGATTTAAAATAAGGTAGCCTATTAAAAATTACCACAGTTCCTAAAGAACCTAAAAATGCAAAATGCCTTAATGAATTTTAATATAAACATTAAAAGTATTAACTAACAGGAATTCATATATATACAAACAATTTAAGGGAAACTATAAAAAAAATTAAAAAATGGAGAAAATTAAAAGAAATTAAAAAATTAAAAAGCATTCCAAATATTTTCTAGCAGGGCAAAGATTGTGCACTCCCTCTTGCCTAACACGCTACTCAAAACTTAATGGCAGCCTCCTAGCTCAATGCATAAGAGCACGTGCTAACAAACCCATCGCCTTATAACTAATAAGTGTATCTTACCTAATAAAGGTTATTTTGGTTTGGATCCGACCGTACCCTCTTCCTCGCAACAATGGAAGTAATTTAAACTGAAAATTATAACAATACGCTTCAAAAACACACACAAAAATTCATCAAATAAATGAGAGACGTTGCACATGCATTTCTATGCTTGTTCAAGGTACTTCATGGATAGCGTAAACACTTACCATAACAGTGGTTAAATGAGCCCCTTCTAACGGAGAAAAAAGTCAGTTCTCCGTCTTGCCGGGTTCCCCTACTGTTTTAAAAGCATTGCTGACCTTATGCCGAAAAGTTAAATGTAATTCTATATACATTAATTTTTGTTAATCTCATTTGTTCCCAAACTGGGTTCGAGATAAGAATATCAGTGGGTGCGTAAAGATATAGATAATTGGTTTTACTTTTTTTCTGATGGACGGTGAGTGTGAATTTTTTTTTGCGGAAATCCAAAGGAAAGCGAGGCCAATGAAATTTGGGAACTCAAGAAAAAGTTAAAAAAAAAATTAATAAAAGACTGTATCTGTAAAATTGTGATAATGGTAGGCAAGTCAGTTTTAATTTTTTTCTTTTATAATCTTCATAAAAATTACTTAACTGAAGCGTTACACTTGGGTTTTGCAATCGGAATGTTCAATCATATCTATTAAAGTTCATCGGATGAATAGTTTGCATGATGTATTTCTCTACAGATCCCCTAGTGTCAAAACATAATAGATAAACGAAATGTAAAAAAAATCATAAAAGAAAGAACACTAAAATGCAGAAAAACGTTTGGTAGATGGTAGCACTTCCGATTCGCTTAGAACCATCTACCGGTACATTTATGGACTACATAAATGTACCGAATTCATTTATTCGGTACTTCATGAATTCTAACAAAGAATTTTGTAAGTCTGTAGTACAGAATGTTCAATTCAGTATAATATACATTAGAAATGTGAAAAACGAATTTTGTTTTGTCGTATTCACGTTCGCATGTCATCTGTGAAAATTATTTTGTAAGCTTTTACTTGTCTGAAACATTTTATATTATGCACATAAATTTATATACGTATTATGTACGTCTATAATTTATGTTCGCGTAACCATTCCTTTTATTCCAAATTCGGTACAATTCAAATGAAGTTTCCAAAAAAAAAATCGACCTTATTTTTTTGCAAAATATATCTGTATATTTATGGACTACTTATTTGTTAAATATTTGTTTGTTATTTGTTAAATAAAATAATAATTAATTAACAATAAAAAAGCAATAAAAACGAAAACAAAAGAAAAAACGAAAAAACAATTATGTAACAGAAAATATATTTTACACAAATTTGATGTCATACTGTTGCGTTAGTGGATAAATTTTCCGGATCATTTTGATAAGATTTCCAAAAAAAATAAGAAATAAAAAGAATGAGAAGTCTGTATAAAACTAATAGTTTAGAAGAATTTGAATTGTTGAATCTTATTTCTTTGTTAAGAAACTGCTCTTTTGAATACATTGCAATAATCTTTGTAATCGCTCTTGAAGTTGGAGGATCAAGTGTTTATCATCGTTCATCCGCGCCCAACAATTAACCTTGACCGTTCTGCCTGTAAAGTACCGGTCGCTGATTGCCAGCTGCAAATCAAAGCACACCTATTGCCTCACCGATAAAACCTTCCACACATGTGAAAATGGCGTAGAAGTTGCAATTGATGATCTCGGATCCCCCGAGAATACCAATTCAAAATAATAATCAAATCTGGAATCATCCAAGGTAACAAGATCTCCATCTCAAAATTTGAGAGAGAAACTGTTTTCAATTATAAAAATCTTGTTCATTTTATTAAACATAATTATTCATAAAAATTTTTAGTATCCTGATTAGCATGGAAATTAATTGTCTTTTACTGTCTTAATCTAACAACTGAAGCTTAAAATCAAGGAATCTCCTGGAGCAGTAACATGTGCTTTTGTTTTAATTCCTATTCCTGCAATGGACTAAGTTAAGTCAAGGTGAATTGATGTATAACGTAGATATTAAATAACAATACACATTTTTAAATAATGGCAGTGATAAGATCTGCAAATGGCTTCAGAAGTTCAAAGTAATCAACACTAACAATAATCAACACTACCGAAACTATTCCGAGTAATATCCTTCAGGTGCTGCGTTACTCTGTCTTGAATGGCTTTAATACTATCAAATAGTTGTCCCTTTAGCCTCCTTAATTTTCGGGAACAAAACAAACTCCGCTGATGCCAAAGCAATAGGACTGCAATCAATACGAAACATTTCTTAGATAATATTGGCAGTATTCGGCGCTGATAGGGAAAATTCAAAGTTTTGTCTCCTTCTTTCCCACTTCATTCCTCCAACTTCTATCGAAAATAAAGCCTTGTGGTAGTAGGCTTCTCTGTAGTACTTCATGTTTAAGATTACAGGATAAGAATAAAAAACACCTCAAAAAAAAAAAAAAGAAACACCTTTATAAGAATATAAAGAAAAATGGAAGTGGGAGATTTCAAAAAACCAGTCATTTGATTTTGTATATATATTAAACTTTTTAAATAAATGAAGGAACTATAATTTTATTAAATAAAATCAAATTATACCAATTTACTCATCAAGTTATACTATTCATCAAGTCGGTTTAAAATGTTTGTATATCGAATCAAAAATATCTTTATTTCCAAAATGATTTTGGGTTGACCTGTGTTTTGAGAGAGTATGTCCACTATTTAAAGTGCAATTTGTGGATCCAAAAATGTGCAAATAAAGGACAATGGGCAAAACTCTATGGGAAGTTGCCCCACCCTTTATAGTGATAAGGTATACCTATAGAAAGATCTCCTTAAATAGAACATATTTTATTATTACGACTCGTCTCAATTATTAGTCCGTTCGGAGTTATATAAGTGTAGATGTGACTATCTAGTTGACATCGTAATTCTCGAATTTATTATTAAATTAACTTTTAATAATTATTATACGTAATTAATAATTAATATTATCATTAATTTCAAGTAAATAAGAATTATTTACATGTAATAAATGAAAATAATATTTACTGTTACTGAAAATAATTATTAAATGATAACTAATTAATACATCCGGGAATTAAAATGTCAACTAGATATGTCATATCAACGGCCGCGGTGCTCGGCTTCCCTGCAAACCCCACACTCACCACATAACATAAGTCATATCTAGAATTATATAACTCCGAACGGACTAATAATTGAGACAAGTATTAATAATAAAAAATGTTCTATTTATGGAGATCTTTCCTTATGTATATATCTTATCGCTATACAGTAGTGGGGCAGATCTGCTCTTTCTCCTTTAGGTTTTCTTTTTGTCTCCGAGATGGTCGAGGTGCAATACATTGCATCTTAATTTGCATCATTTGCACCATTCCCTTAATTTTGTCGCTGCAAAATTAAGGGAAGATAAAAATTAAATATTTTCAGTTATTAAGCTGTAGAGTTTTCCTGCACCAATTCTGTGTCACCCATGCACAATGCAGGATTGCGTTGGCCTGCTAGGACACACCATCCACACTGGAGAACTAGCATAAAGGGATGCAAATATCTGCAACAAGATGTGTGTACGTCGCACCTGTCAAGAGACTCCAGGTCCTTGCGAGCACCATCAGAACATACCCCACACCATTATAGAGCCACAACTAGCTTGCACAACATCTTGCTGACAAGAGGGATCCATTGCCTCATGCGATCTCCAAAACACACGGACTCAACCGTCTGCTCGAAACACCAAAAACAGTGATTCGTCAAACCAGGTCACGCGGCGCCAGTGATCCACGATCCATTGTCGGTATTCTCTGGCCCAGGTGAGGCGCATTACCATACGCCTGGTATCAACAATGGTACCCGATTTGGTCGACGATTACCAAACCCCAAGGAACGCAGTGTACGCTGTACAGCGCATTGACTGATGGGTTGGGAGGACCCAGGGTTGAATTGTGATGTGATTTGATGCAATGTTCCCCTGCTGGGTGGTTGCCATCCTTGTCAGTAGCCGACGGTCCTGTTCTTGCAACACCTGAGTGCGTCTACTATGTTGACGTTCCGCCGATGTCTGTCCTAAATTGACATGTTCCTGTTAAATCCTTTCTACTGTGGCCCTCGAAAATCCAATGGCATTGGCCACCTGTAGATGGAGTGACCCATTCTTCTGACCCCCTACAATCTGTCCACGATCAAATGGTGATAATTCATGAGCACGTCCCATACCTATTCTGCCTTTCAATGGGCACGACTCTTATCTCTTATGTAACTCATGCGTTAACGAACTGCGGCCATTTCTACGGGGGGGGGGGGGCACGAGCCGGAAACATCGCGCTTACTGCTGTCTCTACTATTTTGGCACTTCAGTTTATGTTTTTATTTCTTTGAACTGAATTTACGTATAAGCTGTATTCGTTTTCTTGTCTTATTCACAGAAACGACGGCCATAATCGTAATTTGTTTTATTATTTGTTGTAGATGTTTTAGATATTTCAATATTTAAGTAGATCATAATTGGGCACATATTACAATTTATTTCGATATTTTCCTCAGCAAAGTGTTCTCTTTTGTTACTTGTTACTTCTTAAAGACTGAAGTTATAAAATTCTGATTCGTTATTATAATATCAATAATTATAAGACATTGGTAGTTAAAGAAAAAAATTAGAATTTTTAAATAAAAATCTTTTGGTGTAGTAAGGCCATGTCAAGGTACTAGTAAACAGTACTAGTAAAGTTGGAAAAAAACAACAGTGCTTAAAAAATACATAAAAGCTTAGGTTTTTTTTTATACAGTAATAATAATAGTTTTTCTAATAATCAAATACTATTAAAACCAGTTGATTTCATTCATTTAACATATTAAGTTGTTGTTTTCTAATGTTGATATCGAATCTAGAGGCAGCGGTGGGTGGAGTCGAGGGTCTCTCCTTCCGTCAATAAAACCCGGATCATGAAACAGAATTAGATTCCCGGTTTGGCCAAGGAATGATATCGCTTCCATTGGCTTTAATTTATTCTAAGGATTCGTGAATAAGACAGGTGTGTCACTCTCACCCTGCTTATAAGGTGAGCGATGTCTCTGTTTAGGGGAAAAACATTCTTGAATTTAATTAAATAAAAAAAAAAATCACATGTGCAGGTAGATACATATTTTTCCTTTGCGAAGGTCTTACACTGCTGACTACCTCTCTATGTTCTGACTGAGTTATAAGATTTAAAAGCAGAAGAAATACTCCGCTTTAATGAATTTTTCCGAGACCTTGAATTTCTTTTAATTGAACTATTTCTTTTTCAAAATTCTTGTTTTCAAAATTAATCTTAAATTAGGTAGGAGATGTATCCCATATGAATCTTCTTGGACCGTCGAAGATACAGACTCAGGCTACGTTTCAGTAGTCAGCTTAAAGCTCGCCCATCCTTTCCGGGAAAGAAACTAAGTTTCTATTTACAGAGGGCTGGGCGAACCCTAGGGTCCGTCCGGAGGAGAAATAACATAGGAAAAATCCTTGACCTTTGCTTTGGGATTGAACCCAATACTTAGCTAGTGCCTACACCACTGGACCACCTAAAAGACAAAAATTAATCTTATAGAAGATTAATTATAATATTCGTCTAAGTAATTTTAAAGATCTTAAAGTTGCTATCAAAATTTTTGTATTAAGTTTTTTATTTGATATTAAAATAAATATTTAAAAATTTGAGTTAGAAGGTCCGTGTTCTATGGATCTCTAGTATTCCCCAATATGGCGAACCCCCAGAAGAGTCCGTAGAATTTCAAGGGAAAGATATTGAGGTGGTTTCCAGTTGCCTTCCTAAGAGAAAGATGAAGAAGCAGACAATCACAGGAAAGGAAATCTTTCAAGCATCCATGCCGATGTCGATGCTGGGATTCGAACCAGGTTTCGACATATCTGCATCGTGGAAAGCCGCACCATTAAGCTATGCCGGAACGGCGTATTTAAAAATACCGAGCATTAAACCAGACATAAATTCCGAAAAAAATATTTAATTTAAAACCTTTATTCCGTTTTTTTTCACAAATTACATATTCCTAAGAGTTATTTATCAACTTTTATATTTGTTGTGAATTCATTTATAATTCTTTGGACAAAGAATATATGACCAAAGTTATTCATCTAACAAAGGAGAACTTTTTTTCTAATTCAGGAGAAAAGATACAGGATAAATATTCACAGGATATTGTCTCTCAACCTACACAACTAATGCGTAGTGACAGTTCTCTAGTGGAACTTTCCTTCTACAAACTTTACCATCACATCTTTAACCCCCCCCTCCTCCCCGAATTTCATTCATTACAAATTGGAATTTTAATAATGAAAAATGGGATACATAATAATTCATCCTAACTTTCCAATTAATAAAAATTATCCAACCATGATACAATGTAATATTTTTCATCCTAAATTTTAAAAATTCTTTAAAAACGGGGACATTTCTACGTTTACGACGAAAACATTACATTGTATCACGTTTGGATGAGTTTAATTAATGGGCAAGTTTGAAACGATGAAATTGGAATTTTCTTTGAACTTTTTAAGGATTTAGAAATGGCTGCAATTTCTTGGTGACAGTTTTCATGAATTGAACTTAAGGAAAGCTTAGATTGTAAAATGTTAAAAACTAGAATTTATTTTCACAATAAAATTCTCTCTATTTCTAGCCTAGAGAGAATTTTTCGAAAAATTGGCTCTTGAGAGATATCAAGGTGAGAGGAGAGTTTCAATATAAACATTAAAAAGATCCTTAGAATAAACTGATAAAAGTTCATCAAACAGAAGGACTGAAGTGAATTTCAGAAATGGCTACTGTTAATGGAAAGCCTAACGTTATGTGAACGGTCTAGCAGCAGCTGGATAGGAAAGGCTTAGAATGATATCCGTCTGTTTCGCGTGAAGAAGGCTTTTTATTCTTTCCTTGAATCCTAGTCTCTTTTTATTAATCTCCTAAGCTTAGCTCAGTTCAACAAAGATCTTTACTAATGAGCCCAAGAACACAATCCTTCGTTACGCATCTTAAGATAAATTTCATGAGAATTTAAATATTTTTAATGAAAAGACAAAAGAAGCTTTTTTTGTTGTTGTTGTTGTTTTTCCCAATTTATCTGGGTTTTTTTTTTGGTTGTGTGTTTGTTTGTTTTTTTCTTAAATTTCATACTATGTTATTATATGAAATGTTCATTCATAAAGCAAAACAGCTTGGACGATCAATATCAGCAGAGTAATGCTTCCCTCTTCTCTTTTGCAATACAGATATTCCCTCTTTTCACCTTATTGTTCCGGTTTATTCGAGTTGGTGTAGATATACGGTATGTTAGATTCTTAGGTTCAGCCAGACAGAAAATTTGATAATTATTCTGCTCCTTCTTCTCCTCTGAGAAGATTCCAGACAAAACAAAAAAATTTCTTTGGAGACTGATAAGGAAATTTTGTCAAAAAGCCTTTGAATAATTAACGGTTCTCAAAGAATGCTTGTGATAATTTAATGATCAATGTAATAAATGATCTCTATTGCTGAAAACATTATTTGTTTCGTCAACCTTTGATGAGAGCGAGGAAATGAGATGTCTTGATTTCTCAAAAAATATTGGTCCAGTTCTCCTGCATTACAGACCGTTTGCTAGACATCTCCTCATAGACCTTGTCTATTGTGAACACCCAGCCAACTTAGGGAACCTGAACACCAGAATTACGCGCCACATTCACAACATTACAAGTGACGCTCTAGCTGCTGTGGTTGAGCATGCGGTGTTGCGATGTCAGTATGTTGCCGAAACCGAGGGAAGCTATATCGAACTTGTCCTTGTGTAACACACAACAAATCATGTGTATCCACTATAGCAGGGGTCGGCAACCTTTTGTTGTAAGAGGGCCAAATATTTTATATGGGGATTACTGCGGGCCGCACTTGGGCCAAAAAGGAACAAATTTATTTTAACAACAACAAAAAAAAAAAAAAAAGGAAAATCTTATTTTAACAACCAAAAAAAAAAAGGAAAATCTTAAGACGCCTCGCGGGCCGCACCAAAACGCTTCGCGGGTTGCCGAGCGGTGCACTACAGTATTGCAGCGCCATATATCGCCCTAGCGGCCACCTTTTTTTTTTTTGCGCCAAATAAAATTCCATCACCACGGACGTCCGCATATGAAATATGAAGTCGTTTCACTGATTGGTTCTCCAGTTAAAACCTTTCGAAATGTGCACTTTTTAATTATGAACACCTTGTACTTTGAGCAAAAAGTGATTCGTACCAAAATAATGTTCCGCAATGAGAATTCTATGTGAGATACTCTTCTTTAATCAATAATCATTTTTTCAGTTGCACATATAGTATGTGTTTTCTATGCTGTTGATATCTAAATGGCACGAAATGTATCTCATTATGTCAGATAAATTGATTCTTTCTATCAACATATACTGAAATTCTTCGTATGGAGACATTCGAATTAGAGATGCGGTTTCAACTGAACACTCTATATTAGCAAACAACCCACCAAGGAATAGATTACATTATTTTCACGATTATTGTAATAGAAAATACAGTCTGCTAAAACAATAAATGTCGTCATACAGTTGTTAATATTTAAACATATGACGATATTTTTTTGCTTTTCTAATAAAGTAAAAAAAGGAGTTCTAATTTTTCATTTCAGGTTTCACCACTTTCTGATGCTGTTTTTGATTGGCAGTTGAATGTGAATAGTTTGTTTGGAAGAATTTAACGTTATGAGAAATTTCTTATTTCTTTTCTCAAAACATCGAATTTGTAAATAAATAGCTTTATAAATGTCTTCCCCCTTTTTTTTTTTTTGGGACATTTCTGCTGATTCCAAATATTGACTTGGATGATTCACTGTAATTCTTTCTTTCTTTTTTCTGTGTTGTCTCCTTCCGTTTCCTGGAAGTTCGGTTTCCCAACACATCTCTAGGCGAAGCAGACCGATACACATATTTCAAGGAGGTTTCAGTCTCTGTGGACTGATTGATCTCACAATCAGTCATGTCAACTGAAGGTTTAAAACAATTCTGATTTAACACACTTATTAAAACACCGACAAATAATGAATATTTGATGGCAGAAATTTATAGTTAAGGGACGATTGTTTAATAAAAACACAATACAATTGATTCATTAAGAGAATAGTTAATTGGCTATAGTCAAGATTCCAATTTGTATTCAAGTTACTAATTAAATGTAAATATCCTCCATACTTCTGAAAAATAATTGACTGACTTTAATGAAACTTGGCTTTTTATCGATGAATTTCTAGAATTTACACAGAGTTTTAATTGCAATCGATAAGTGTTGAGTTCCTTTTTCCAGCAGATCGATAGACTTATGAGCATGCTTTTCCTCTAACAGTCTTGCTTAAATAAAAACTCTTCTCTTATCATTTTAGTATAGTGTAAATTTGTTTATGTGTGGTTTCACCGAATAACTTTTGAACAAGTGATTCAATCTTCTTGAAACTTGGTAGATTTGCTGTATTTAAAAAAACATCCGAGTAAGTTCATTCGAGAAACTTGAGCGGGAAGTTTCTAATGATCTTTGAACAATGCAAATTAGTTCTTCTAGAAATCCTTTAACTTTTTACGTGCTCTAATAGGATTAAAATTAATTAATTGGATTTAGACACCCTAAGGAAGTACCTCAGATTACTTTTCTACTTATTATATTCACAAGATATTATAATTTAAAAACAAACAAAGACCTTTTTCTTTGTTTTCACCACTTAAAAAACAAAAATACAAAATAATAATAATAATAATAATTCATTCATTCATTCATTCATTTTATTTCCGTTACATTTTATCGTAGTCCTGTTAGGAAGCATTTGTAGTGCTTCCTATCAACAGGTGCTATCGTTGAGTACATTCATGTTGATACATTTGAGTTATTAGTTACATATTATGCATTTTTAAGAAAAGTAAAAAGACTAAAATTGCCGATTATACAGTATATTAATTAGGATTGACTTTTTTTTTTTTTTTGAATAAGGGAAGTTGACATAAACAGTTAACTAAGTATACAAGGTTGTTAAATTTTTGGAAGTTATACATTAATAAAAATCTATGATTAATGTTTAAAAACAGTAAATACCGTATATACATACACATGCATACATGAATACAACAAATGCATACATACTCAAACATACATACATATACACATATACACCCATACGTACAAACACATACACATACACAGTCATATATATGACATTTTTTAAGATAATGTGATACATAATTTATAAGATTATATAGTGATGTATGTATAAAAGCATATCAGTATTTACAAGTAGTATATATACATATAATCACAATCACATACACAAGTACTATACTACGTTACTATCTACACAAGTACAATATACACAGTTATTCTCTGCAGACACGCAAGTGAGTTGCAAAGATCAATTGAAATCAAGATTATGGTTTTAATTAACTTCAAAGGAGATTGACTATAATTAGAATTTTTGAATTACCTATTTTCAATATTTATAATAAGCCATTTTTTTACTAATTTTTTTATTTCAGAAATTCTTTTGTCTTTTAAAAGTTTGCAATCAGGTATACTATTATAAATTTCTTCTATTAGATAATAAGCATTTCTTTTCCCATAGCTATTAAAAATGTATGGATAGTCTAATTTGATTTTATTTTTATTTCTGAGATTATAATTTTTTCCTTCAGCAGTTATTGCAGTTTTGATTTCTGGATAGTGTTTTATTAATAAATTATATAGACACTTTTGTTTTGGCGATAAGATTCCATATTTCAACATTAGTTCTTTTCTAGTTTCTTTTTTCTTACTTATTCTTTTAGAAAGAACTAATTTTATTATTTTATTTTGTAGTGTATTTATATTTTTTAATTCAGTATCTGTTGTATTAGCCCAAATGTGAGGTGCATAATTAATTACTGAGTCGAAGAATGCATGGTAAATCATCATTTTAATCTTTGTGGGTAAACTATCTTTGATATGGAAGAATATATAAGAGAGAACATTAATTTTTTTGTGTAAGTTTTTGATATGATTTGACCATGTATAAGTTTTATTTATTGTTAATCCAAGGTATTGAAGTTCGTCCACTTGTTCGATTTCTTTGCATTTTATGCAGTATTCATGATCTTTTAGCAAACATTTTACTGAGTGATATAAAATTACAGGCTTTTCTTTAGGAAGTTTCTTTTTAAGATTAATGAGGAGGAGTTTAGTTTTATTTTCGTTAATAATAAGTTTGTTATTGTGAGTCCACTTTTGAATGTTAACGAAATTTACTTGTATTGTTTTCTGTGCTGTTTTGATATTATTATTAGCCGTGTATATAAGAATATCATCGGCATATACGTGTATGTGGCAGTTTTTAATAATTCCAAATAAATCATTGATGTAAATGATAAAAAGCGTTGGTCCTAAATTGGATCCTTGAGGAACTCCTTTATTTGTTTTTTCTTTTTTGCTGTTAAAATTACTAATTTGAACATATATTTTTCTGTTTTCGAAGTAATGTTTTAGAATGTTTAATAGTTTTCCTCTAATTCCGATTAGTTGTAATTTCTCAAATAGAATTTGAATATCAATGACATCGAATGCTTTGCTAAGGTCAATGGAAAGCATTAGTACAAATTTATTTTTATTTAGGTTGTAATTCATTTGATCATTTAAGTTTTCAAGTAGTTTGATGGTGCTATTTTTTGCCTGATATGCATATTGTTCTTTATGTATTATACTGTGTTTATACAATAATAATAATATAATTATAATAATAATAATAATAATAATAATAATAATAGTAATAATAACAATTAAAATAAAAATCGCAAAGAATAAAAAAAAAACAAAAACCATTTAAGAAAAGAAGGTTTTCTTAAATTCTTTGACAAACTTCATATTTATAGTCATTTATTTCTCACTGCAATACGATAACTGCTGATTGCATTCAATAAATTTTAAGAATTCTTTAAATAAATTAAGAAATTGATTGCATTCAACCATTTCTTAACGGTGATTTTTTTATTATCTTTTTCTTCTGATACTGTTCGTTTCTTTCTTCTTCTCTTTTTTTTTTTTTCTTTTCTGTTTCAAATAATGCAATGGCGACTGTATTTGGTATTGCCTTTCTACTGTCCATATAAAGAAGTTGTCCCTTTATGGTTCGCATTCAACCACTCGAATCCTGTTTTCCTTACATGGAGCTAATCTTATCTGTTCTCCCAAATGTGAATGGACACGCGTCAAGACAGTCTTTCGTTATTACGGTAACCGTAGTCTCGCAATGGCAGGTAATTCGAAATAATTTGGACCCTCCGGGTAAACTGAACACGCCTGCAATGCTATTTTCTGCATGAGAACACTCAGTTCAATTGCTGTGTTGTTTTCGTCAAACTCAATTTAGTAATTATCGGATCCGATGCTAATACAGAACAGAATTAAAAGATGTATCAAACACAAACCCTTTGTAAAGAAATTTACATAAAAGCCTACAAAATACCAATTAATGTTGCTATTATTTATAAATATTGTAAAATGGGCACTTAATTATGCATTTTCAATTTTCAAGACTTTTAAAACTATCTTCCGTTGCTAAAAAAAAATAAAAAAAATTAAAGAACTTTAAAGTATTTGCACATAATTGAGTTTATTAAATTAAATGTAAGTTATTCCAAATCTGTGTGTGTTTTCTCAAAGGAGTGGCTTGTATTTCTGAAATTATGTAAATGAATGCAAAATGTTGTCTTGTGATATTGTCCTTACACTTAAATTACCCGTTGCAAATTGTTAATAGATATCAATGGGAAAACATTTCACTTAAAAAAAACCTTCCGGTATTATAATATAAAAGTCAGGAACTCCAATAAAATAAATCCAACAACTTTTTTTTCTGAACTTAAACAAAATATTTTTTACTTTAATATCTTTCGAAGGTTTTAAAGAACAGTTTTATCAATAGCGATATATAAGTTTTCAATTATTATAAATAATATAATGTATTACCAAAAATATTATATATCAGTTACAAGTTAGAATGTGTAATCAAATGCATTAATAATTTCTATCTGTTGTATAGATATAAATTAAGTAGTTCCTTATACATAAACCTTAAAAAATATTCTTTTTATATTACTATTAGCGTTGCGCGAAGCTTAGGAGATAAATAAATAAATAATAAATAAACCATCTGTTTATAAACATTAATGGGTGAGACCAAGTGTTTACTAAATGACATCATAGAACAGCTGTTTCACTCTCTTTGGCGATCATCAGCTAGTAGTGGTCACCAGAAAAGTCACCAGTAGTCATTCATTGAGGACGGCGGATTGTTGGCACATAAATTTTTAAAACTTATTTTTTTATGATGAATTTCTTGTTGTTTATTTTTTTGTTTTACTGACTCCACTTTGATTCCCACGATTAAACCATAATGTTTGTTGACTATCTTTAATGATAGCGCCGCTGGTTATTGAAATAGACAATAAAATTTTTACGTTTTCGTTCCTAATGCATTGTTAGTATTAATCAATTATTTCTGCGTATTGGTCTGGCAAATAGGATCGAATCGGAATCAAAATTGGCGAAAATCTATTCCATGTTTTAATAAATAACTCAAATGCTCCTAAGGCATACCGATCCAACAAACAAACTAATAAATTAACAAGTAAGCTACTCTGCTGTATAGACATGATGTATCTTTTACAGATGGGCAAACCTCATACTGCCTTTACAAGACCTCGAGTTTGATTTACATAAGTGCATGTTCTTCAGAAGGAAACTAACTAACTTTTTATCAAAACGCTATAATCTATTTTTTTGTACTTTAGTCTTTGCAAAAAGCAAAGCATTATCTATAGCTATAATCTCAAAGAGCTGCAGTAATATTAGCATTTTTAATAAGTTAATAGAATGTAGTTGGTTGGCTTATCCCTCTGAAAAGGATTTTATATTGTTATTACTTAATTATTTAATTAAAACATTATATTTTTACGATAGACTTATTTCTTTTTGTCTTTTCTATAGTCAGTGTAAACACTTTTTTTTTTTTTAAGCTGCAACCTTCTATTTTATATTTAATCTATTAGAGTCGATGATAATTTCATTGTTCTAAAATTCAATTAACAATTTTTAACTAGAGCTGTACGACAGATATTTCTATCAAATGATTCTGGTTTGAAGATATTCATAATCATTGAGAATCAACTTCAGAGTCGCTATTTAATAATAAAATATGCAAATGTACATCACGATATACCACAAAATTACATCACAGTAAAAATAAAGATTATTTGTAATTCATTATTGTGATGATGAAGTAGCAGGAAAACCTACACCTTTCTTATTATTCCATTAGTTTCGAGTTTTTGAAATGGACTGTAGGTAGTTTATTTTTAATGCTGTTGGAATTTAGTATTTACTTTTGTTGTTATTATTAGCGTCCCTTTTTTCTTTTGAGGAAAATCCTGACTGAGGAAAGCGAACAAACTCGAAACGCCTTCTTTCGGATTCCCACTCAAATGAAGAAAAATAAGCTGCGATATAGATGTGCATGTTGTTGTTGTTTTAATGCTTCTCTTGAAATTCATTTAAATAACAAAAGTAATAATGGCGTTTGAGAATTCTCAGCACATTTGTCCAATTTCTTCATTTAACAAAGTGATGCTAAATGGACAATCAAATGATGATCTATTATTTTTTCGTTAATTTCAGTGGATGTTAATATCTCAAAGATCATTCAGTTATCGTTAGTAAATTAATCCTTAACTTGGTTCTCGAATTTTCTGAAATTTGACACTGGGCCTTTGCGTCTTTTTAGTCGATAGCAGACAGGCATGAATAAGTATTTTGTGGACTCATAGTCCAAATTGTAGGATTCAAGTAAAAGTAATCCTACAATTATTATTATTATTGTTTTTATTTTTTCAAGTAAAATTAAAAAATAAAAACAACAATAATTACTCGAAATAGAATTTCGACAATTGTCTTCTCGGAAATAATGTTTTCTTAAAAAATCCGAAACTTTGCAGTGGTTCCAACATCCGTACTTAAGATTATTCACCGATTACGATTTTGAACATATCAGTGAATAATTAAGAGCCACGGTTCATTTAATGTGGAGTGCCTCAGAAATATTTTAAATGAATAAAAACTGCTTCAGGTTTCTGAAGTAGCTAAATCATGACTTGGAAAAAAAAACAAAAAAAAAAAACATAACGAACTTTTGACTTTTAAAAATAAATAATCACTTGGAACTGCTATTTATTTATTCACGTAGTTAGTTAATTAATTAGTTAGCTAATTTGTTAATAATGTATTAATTAATTTGGAAAGTATTCATGCGTTATCTTCAAATTTCCATCTCGTATAACTATTATTAATGTACTTATCTTAAAATAAATAAAAAGGGGGGGGGGTTACAGTTTTAGGTCAGTTTTTAGATGGGATGTTCTTTGCAGGGGCTCCATCTGTCGTCAAAGAGATGAAAGACAGGCAATGAGGCTCAGCAACACTGATGTCGGCATGTGAGGCGTTCGTAGCATCTTCGTGATGAGGAGATGCGCTAATTCCTATTCATTTAGTCGTAGCGCACCTGAATACCGCAATCATGCAAATCGCAGTCTGTCCATCAGTAACGGGGCAATTTGCCATACTTCCAAATGGGTTAACTGCCGAAATACTTAATGGTTCGTTCATTTCGAGATTTTATTCGAAGCAGTTAAGTTCGAAAGATAAAGTGGAGCCTTTACTTTGAAAATAATCTCCCACGAAATACTTCCCCTGGCATTTGCTCTGACACTAAATAATTTACAAAAAAAAAGAAAAAAAAAGTAGTTTTTAATTTTGGTGAAGAACAGTAAGAGGATCCCAATAATTTTAATTACGACATGCTTTGAAATTACACTTCCTTTTGAATGAATAATAATTAAATAATTAAATAATTAAATAATTTAGGATTATTTTTAAGTAAATAGGAGAAATATATTAACTCTACTGCCTAATTACTTTCCTTCTTCTTTTCCTTTTTTGGAAAAATGCTATTTTCGGCAATGTCTGCGGAATATAAATGAAATATTAAGATAATGTACTAATGTCAATAAATTGTTGATTTTTTTTTGGTTAATTTTGAATAAGCGTGTTTATTAGTAGTTTAAACCTAGTAGAACCAACAGTGTATAGAAAACTCAGTGTATAGAAAATATGAATGAGAAGTAAACATTGAATCTCGAATGTTGTGTTGCAGATTCTTGTGATGTATTCTTCGCTGATGTCAGGTGGTACAGCGTCAAAATGTGCAGAAGAACCGTGGCGATGTTTGTACCGTCGCGTCGTCTTCCGATTTTCCTTATACTGTCACATGCAATCTTCAAAACGGTTGTGTTTTAATCAAAGCAGCATTCCATGTGACTCCTAGCCTTCGGTCGGAAAGGGAAGAGAAAAAAAAACTCCCAACCCTTATTCGGGATTTGAACCAAACTTATACGGAACACCACCGGGTCAATGATTAGACATTTGATACTGATGGGCGATATTCGAGATTACAGCAATTTTCGCCGACTCCACGCCGTAGAGACTATTCTTAAAAAATACCTTTACTTTTACAAAATACTACATAGAGTCTATTTTAATTTTCTTTATACACGTAAAATGCAATCGGGCAAAAAATTCAAAAAGCCAGATGCATACTGGATATTATACAGTATAAATGTTCGCGCCTCATGATGTACACTTTGTACAGCATCAAATTCTGTTTATACACATTTGAGTTTTTCTGTTTTTTTTTCAGTTTTCTTTTTTGGCAGAAATACTATCAAAGTAATTTTCAAATTCACCAGAAATATGTAATAAAAATTTCGAAGAAAACAGCAGACATGTAAATACATGTATTACCAAATATCCTTAATTCCTTCCCATTTCTTTTTTTTTTTTTTTGTACCTATTCAGCATACCGCCAAGGATATTCAATCCCAAATTGTGCAAGTGCTGGAATTAGTCAACATCTTTTCTGTCTTCCGGTGTTGAAGTTTCTCATAAATAAGTTCCCATTTCATTTATAGAAATAGATAATAATCAAACTCACTGCATTTGGGGTTTTATGTCTTTATTTTGTAACAGTGACAAAGAGGTTAATTTTTGTATTAGTTTCCTATGGAAGTGATGGTCATAATATCTGAATAAATGTGTGTGTGTGGGTGTGTGTTCCCTCTACTAACTTTGAACTGCTAAATCGATCTTCTCAAAGCTTGACTTGCAAAATTACGGACACGAGACGATGAAATTTTTATAACTTATTTCAAAATTTCTCTCTGTGGGTCGTTGTCCCGAATTTGGTTAGAAGATGACAGAAAGTTTCATAGTAGAATATTAAAAGCGAAGGAATGGATTTCTATTGATATCGTTTACAACTTAAAAAGTAATTTGGATTTAATTGTTTTTTTTTTTGCAGAGAAGAGGAAAAACATAACTGTTCTATTCAACAGAATTTTATAAACTTGAATTTTTTTGTTTTTGTTTTTGTTTTTTTCTACTGTGTACTGTTTTTACAACTTTAAACTATATAGAAAAAGAAAAACAAACTAAACATTTTCAGAAAAATAGGCGGCAAGTTATTTCTGGAACTTCTTGTTGTTATTTCCAATGTTAATCCACAATTCCCAAGAACGATTACATTGTGCTAATGTTTTATTAATATGAAGATGAATCATTTAAGAAAAGTATTCATTTTCAAGAAAACCAGTTCCTAAACTGAATCTAATCTCAACCTTTTAATGTAAATCTAATCTTTATTCCGTCTTGTAGATGAAACGACGTAATGCATCCTTCCACCTAGCACAACATAGCCACTCCAGTATTAGATTGAATTACGTATTTCACGGCAGAGACTTAGTAATAAAATTAATCTAATAATTTAAGTAAATGTTAATAAAATAAGTGAGCAAATTGTTAATCTGATTTTAAACTCAAACCCTTATGATGAGATTCCATTATCATCATTCAACAATTAAATAAAATGTTCTTTTAAGAAAAAAAAATAATCTTTTTTAACCTGAATGATTGTGTTGATGATATTTTAATTTATTCTTCACTGAAATTCGCAAATTGAAAGAGTTTTCTTCGAAGGAAATTCCACCGTCGATCCATTAGGCCTAATTTGATTTAATGCTTATCAGAATCCATTGACTTTTGTTTTATCTTGATAAATAAGGAGAAATAAAATATCCGTTAAATACAGTTTTACAAAATTTATAAAACAATTTGTATAATTGTTAAATATACAATTTTTTTCTTATGAATTGTAATGTCATAAAGGTGGGTTATCCTGAAAATTCCAAATTTTTTGATATTTTTTTTTAACTTAAAGATTTTTTACAAGCTTTTAATTCTTATAACTTGAATCTGGGCAGACTGTAATGATTAAATACCCAAATAGTGCAACATTTGATGAGGGATTTTTTCGAGTGAAATTGATTTGATATTTCTGCTCCGTTCCTTGTAATTCTCGAAATATCTAATCATTTTCAGCCGGAGTGGAAACAATCAAAGGTTACATTACACTATTTATATCTTCAGCTTTTAATTCTTGGTTGATAACTTTTTCTTAAGCCAACAAATGGAACATTTTATTTTGACCACAGAAAATGAAGCTGTGTATCCACGTAGAATGAAAGTGAAACTGAAAAAAGTGTTCTGGTTGAAGGGTTTTTTATTGTTACATAAAGATATATGTTGATCAGAAATTCAATTTTCGTAAAACGTAGGACAATTTGAATGACTGATCAACATATATCTTTATGTAACAGTGGCGTACATTTTAATTGTCTTAGCACTCAACTGCCTATGTCTCTCTGAAAGTAAACTTCAGCGATTTAACAGTTCTGTTTTACAAAACCATTTACTAATTTAGTCGCTACTGTATCTCTACATTAAGAAAAATTACCTATCTCTCCTTTCAACAGAAAGTTACGACGAAAAAGACAACAGAATTTTCTACTAAATACAATTTCTATAATGTAAAAAAATAAAAGAATTATAAACTTAAAGCTTACATGATGGAGACAGTGACCCCTCAATAATTAAAAGTAAGAAAATAAAAAACAAGAATCAAATGTGGAATTCAAATCCTTGGATAGCACTCAGGCTACCACAAAAGGTATTTGACCACAAAGAAAAGAAAAGAAAAAAAGAAAGAAATAATAACAAACCCTCTAATGAGGGTTGTCTTTGCACTAGCTGATTAGCTCTGGCTGAGGAGAGCCCAACAAGCTCGAAACGGCCGTTCCAGAGTATCAGCTCGACTCAAAAAGGCATTCTTATTTGAATTAATTGCTTTTCTTTTACCCATTAGAGGGTTTGTTATTTATTTCTTTTTTTTTTTTTTTCTTTTCTTTTCTTTGTGGTCAAACTTTTGTAATAGCCTGAGTGCTATCCAAGGATTTGAATTCCACATTTGATTCTTGTTTTTTTAATTTCTTACTTTTAGTTATTGAGAGGTCACTGTATCCATCCTGTATTCTCAATACATCCCCTCGTATGCCTTTTTGAGTCTTGCACTGGCTGATTAGCTCTGGCTGAGGAGAGCCCAACAAGCTCGAAACGGCCGTTCCAGAGTATGAGCTCGACTCAAAAAGGCATTCTTATTTGAAACTTAAAGTTTGTTAAAACATTTGAGTGAATCTCGACAAATACTTAACTTCCGTTTGTTAAATCCTATAATGATAAATTCTAAAGATAACTATTACTTAATATCGAAAGAGGGAAAAATTCTTAAATCTTCTGCTTTGCTAATCATATAATATTTAATAATATTGAAATATTGTAAAACCAAAACTAATTCAGTCTTTATTTAAAAAAAAAATTACAATTTGAAACGACTCAATCGTTTCAAATTTTACTTACTTGTTTTTATTTTATTCAAGTATGAAAGTGTGTTAAAGAGCTCTTTTGTTGTGGATCAAAATATCACGTGTATTGTTGTTATTTATTGTTGTGTCATGCATCTGCCATATCATATCTTGATTTGTATGATCGTGCTTTTGCGTTGTTGGGAGGATGGGAATTTTGTTTTTAGAAAAATATTAGCAGTTGATCAATACATCGGAAGCGCAGTGGTGCCTCAAAGGATAAAATAAACAATGAAAAACTCACCAATGAAACATTAGTGAGAAAATTCATGTGCCAGCAGTGCGCAGGCCTCAATGAATTTTTTTAAAACATAAAAATTCAAACTGCGCATTTCAATTATTAATAAATAACAATGGGTGAGACCAAATTATTTACAAGTGACATCCTGGAACAGCTGTTTCACGCTCGTTGATCATCAGGATGTTACTGATAAATAATTTGTTATTTATTAATAATTCAAATGCGCAGTATGAATTCTTATTCTTTAAAAACATTCATTGAGGCCTGGCACTGCTGGCACATGAATTTTCTCACTAATTTTTCATTGTTGAGTTTTTCATTGTGTCTACTTTTTCTTTGAGGCACCACTGCGCTTCCGATGTATTGTTCATACTAGCCTCAGTATGGAGACCTTGTTATTTACTGTGACTTCTCCTGGCTGATGATCGCCAACGAGCGTGAAACAGCTGTCCAGGATATCACTTGTAAGTAATTTGGTCTCACCCATTGTTATTATATATTAGCAGTTGGTAGGCCTAATATGCTTGAAAAGAAAGCAGAAAAAACATCCCAGCAAAATGAAGCTGTATTCATTTTCCTACAAAATATTGTGTTGTATAAAGTATTGTGGAAAACTGTTCGTCGCAGATCTATTTCAAGTAGGACGATGCTGAATTTATTTCCGGCAGAATATTGTATTTGGAATTCTGCTCGAAAAACTGTTTGTTCCAGGCCTAATCCAAGTAGGACGAGACTGCATTTTTCCAATACATTGGTATGTTCGGAACTCTGTTCAAAAAACTTTGTTTAATAACTTTGTCGCCGATTTACTTTAAATTATGTATATGTTGTATTATTTGAGTATGTTGTATTTCAGTAAATTGTTGTATTTGGAAATTGTTTGTCGCAGATTTATTTCAAGTAGGATGATGCTGAATTTATTTTCCGGCAAAATTTTGTGTTTGGAACTCTGCTCGGAAAACTGTTCGTTCCGCAGACCTAATCCAAGTAGGAATTTGAATGAGAAGTAATTAAAATTAAAATTAATATTCAACTATTTCCTTCTAAGAAATGTTAACTTATTCAACCCTCATATTTTTAACCTCAAAAAAATAGAAAATTGATTTTGTTTTGCGGGGGGGGGGGATTTTTCAAACTACTGATTTGTTTGGTAACATTTCAAACATACAGAAGCATCATTAGTTATCCAACGAAATGATACTTTGATATACAGTGTAACTTAATTTTAAGTAGTAATTCAAAATAAAAGCAAAATTCGACATAGAATATGAGTCCTATAGTGGGGACGTTTCAAATTCCATTTATTTTTATATGAATCGAAATCGTTTGTAAATCAAAAGTTTAAGCAATCATTTTACCAAGTCGTTATATGGTTTTGTTATTTGGGGAATACATTAGTCTTTGTCAAGTATACCTTGCGAATGACGCAGTTCAATTCCAAAATAATATATTCCAAAATATAATAAATTCTCTCAATATAATTCAGTTTAATTTCCTTATTATTTAGGCAACTTTTCAGTGATCTTCATTAATTATTTTGTCATTCATTTCAAAGCTTTAGCTTTCCATCAACGACGATTAGCTATGACCAGCTAACACTGTCCGAACTATGTAATCCAAACTTTTTAATTTAAAAAAAAAATATATGAATATGTGGGCTTTCGAAAATGTGCAAGTCAAGTTCTCTTTCCTCTTTTAACTCTTTCTACGTTCTAATGAAATACAGTAGAGGACTAAGTTATAACTGTGATTACAAAGTATTTCATTACAGCTTAGTGTCAGTTTAGGTTGCAGGTTTGCACGAATACCCACTCTACTATGCAATGGGACGAAAATCACATTTCAAAGAGTAATATCAATAAAAATATTGAGTCCTCAAAGAATATGAAGTATTTGTTGAGTAACTGCTGGAAATGTTATGTTTACATTGATTTCCTAGTAACATTTAATTCTGAGTATCGATAATAATCACTTAATTAAGGTGTTAAGGATATGAAAATGTAACTATACTTCAAATATAGCAATTAGATCTTTTCTTTTTTTTTTTGTAAAGAAGTAAATATGCAATACACAATGAAAACTGAATTCGTAATTTACTTATCCTAGTTTCTCAATACTTTCTTTTGCTTTAGAAAAAAAAAATACAATATATTCTATTTGACTAATTTTTAATCCTGCTTAGGAGAGGATTATTTTGTATCAAAGAAAAAAGAAGCATCGTGGGCGGGAATCAGTTGATGGGGGGGACAGGGATTGCATTTGCCTTACAACTCGCTTTGTCCTTGAATAGAGCCCAATTAAATTAGCGATTTTCAAGCTCCTAAATGAGCAACTAATTCTCATTAACCTGAAGTTTGGCACCCCTTTAATCTTACGCCAAATTTTCTTCGATTTGTAATTTTTGTTGAGCTGTTTGAGATAATTAGCTTTTGATTTTAGATACTAAGATCAAGTCACGAATTTCAGGCTTCTTCTTTTTTGTCATCTTTGGAATGCTTCAAGAAAGAAAGGAAGTTCAAATAAATTAAAATCCCACCAAAAACATTTCATGTAAAATAAGTTGCCAAGACTCACATGCTCATAACGCTTTCACTGTTAAAAAGTTATCAGATGTAGAGCCAAGCCCCTAACTCTACAAGGCCTAACTCTAAAAACCCTATATCTTGGCCAAAATGTATGGCGTAGCCGTTTCATGGCTGCCGCATAGATAATCCCATGGACTTATGGAAGAAAGGAAGAAATTAAGTCACTTATCGTTAATGTTGTGTAATGAAATAGTTCAATGAAACGGTCAAGCCATACTTTTTGATCAAGATATTAGGGTTTTTTAGAGTTAGGCCTTGTAGAGTTAGGGGCTTGGCTCTACATGAGATCTGATAACTTTTTAACAGTGAAAGCGTTATGAGCATGTGAGTCTTGGCAACTTATTTTACATGAAATTTTTGGGTAGGATTTCATTTCTTTTTGTAAGTAATACATTTCAGCCTTAGGACTTTTGGAAGTTTGGAATAGATATTGTTATATAATACAGAACCAGACCCCCCTTTATGAGGGGTTGGAGGGTGAAAGTTACAGATTTCTTACTTTTTTTTGTTGTTTGTGTGCTAATCCTAGCCTGTATACCAAATTTCAGCTTTCTAGGACTTCAGAAAGTACCTTAGAGATTTTGATGATCGTGAGTCAGTCAGTCAGTCACTGAATCAGTAACGACATTGAAATATTTTAAGTATTATTAAAATTCAAAGTATAAAAGCTAGATAAATGAAACTTAGCGTATTTCATTAGTCTGCTAACTGCATCTTATCCTGAAAATTTGAGCTCTCTCGTATTA
>JAFIDM010009631.1:80739850-80750548 GCA_023159025.1 Thereuonema tuberculata | reverse complement strand
ATTATCTGTTCTTATTAAATAAACGATGAAATATCATTTTAAAGTGCATTTTTATTTAAAAAAGGATATATTTGAAGTTTACGACGCTGTAGCATTATTTGAAATGCTGTTTTGCTTTCGAAACATAAGTCGCTTCTGTTAAAGCGTGTCTACATTTTTTAACGAAAACATTAATTTTAAACAATTTGTTTATTTTTCGTCATTATCGGGGAACGTAATCTTCAAAATGATGTCTCAATCATTGATTTGGATGAAGTATTAATGGAGTTAAGGTGTCCCGACACAAAAACACCTTTGAGAAATAATATATAAAGATTGTATTTGAATAATTTAAAAACATTTTAGAAATTTATCTGTTTTGACACATCTCGTAGCTTTGACCAGGAAATTGATACAAAACTGTGGCCAACAAAGGTCCATCCGTTCTATAACCCTAAGTTAGGAGTTGCAGAAAGTCAAATTTTACAATTAGTGAGTTTTTGCAATTAAATTCCAAAATTCACTTATAGTGAATTTTTGAATGGCGTCCAGGAAATGTTTTTGTGCTTCAAATCACATAGATCTGAAATCATTGGCTAAAAAAAAAAAAAAAGCAATTTAAAAATTTATGAAATGCCTTTGTGATGATTTAAATTTTTTCTGCCGGACAACTCCTGGATATACACTGAAACGCCAAAATAACTGGGAAGGGCGCTACCATGGCCATTTTATGCCATTACACCTTTGTTGTTAATGGAATTGTCCGCAAACGACGTACATATAATGGCAGATATCTCCACAATCTCAAGTAGTAGCATTGCCGCTCCGATGGCAGCTTATCAAGCTTTAAGCAACTTCGAAAGAGATATGATTGTAGGACCCGGGAGATGAGTTATTCCATCTCGGAAATTACGACGAAGTTCAGATTCACATGTTGAACAATTTCAAGAGGGTACCTGGACTACACGAAATCACGGAAAATATCCAGCGTGCGAGACTGCTGTGGCCAAAAAAAAAACCCTTGACGAACGTGAACAGTGGTGTCTGGCATACATGGTAACATCCGGCCCACGTTCAACATTGCCGCAAATAACAACGCAACTCCATGCTGGGGCCAATACTACCATCAATTTCCAACAGTGCAACGTTCCCTATGTTCTATGGGGTTCCGGAGTCGACAGCCCAATCGGGTACCATTGCTGAGAACGCAACACAACCCACGTAACACAAAGCGTTGGCCCAACGTTGGGCCATGGTTGGCATTGTGGGGGAATGGTGGGCCAACGCTTTGTGTTACGTGGGAAGGCTCTGCGCCTCCCCTGGGCTCTGAAACACCGCCACTGGACTGTAGATAACGATTCGTCGGATCAGGCTACCCGTTTCCAGTCATCGCTGTCCATGTTCGTCAAGTGGTGATTTTTGTTTGTTTGTTTGTTTTTTTTTTTTGCTACACCCCAGTCCAGCAAACTGGATTTTTCGTTGATTTCATGCAGTCCATATATACCCTTGATAATGTTGAACGTGTGAATCCGAACGAGTGATCCATCTCCTGGACCCTTACAATCGTATCTCTTTCTGCGAATGCTACTACTTGAGATTGAAGAGATATCTGTCGTAATATATAGGCCTACTTCGTTTGTGGACGATTCCATTAACCGTAAGAGTGTGGTGGCTAGAAATGGACATGGTAGCGCCCTTCCCAGTTATTTTGGCGTTTCACTGTGTATCCCCAATTAAATATGTTAAACTAGTTAAATGACATTTAAATAACTATAAACTAAGAAATATAAAGCTATTTTTATCATTATCCTCATTTTCAATCTAATGTAGGATGATCGTCTCCAAGGTTTTTTTTGTGTTCTTCCAAACGAAAGCTTTATATATATATATATAGTTTTTTTTTTTTTCTCAATAGTTAATAAAATCCAATAAAACCTTTAATTCATTCACTCATATACGTTTCTTGAAAGTTTTCTTGAACCTTCTCATTCCACGGTTTATAATGGCAATCCAGTTTAGGTTGTTCACCTACAATCTTGCTACATATCTAGACGAATTCTATTTTAGTTTTTTGTAATGCCCCCCCCCCCAAAAAAAAAAAATGATTCTTTATTTACAATCTGATCCTGTAAATTCCTCTTTCCAAGCTTAGTTCTGTAATCTCTGAATTTTTATTTTTTTTTGATGAGTCCTTAATATTTTTTACTTAAGGAAATTTTTCAAGTTTAGGAATTCTAGCTTTTGAAAGTAATAAAAAATAATCGTATAAATAATCACTTTATGATTCATTTAATTAAAGGTGAAACATTTTTAAAATATAGAAATAATTTTTTTTATATTTTTCAAAACGCCAATAAATGTTAATTAATAACGTGATCATTAATCAAATATGTTATAAATTTCAATTGTACTTGGAAATCTATTTAAAGCTAAATTTATAAGGTAGACAAAAATATTCTTTACATCATTCTTTTTTCTTATCATCTTTGACGAAATTAATGTGCAACATTTCCTTAACGAAAATTCGAATGATGATGATTCAAGTTACCGAACAGTGATAAATTTTATATTGAAAATAAAAATAAATTGTTTAGAAATATATAAAATTTATAGAATAAAAATATTAAGTTAAAGTTGCGATCAGGCCCAGAGGACCGCGCAATGCAGCTGGAGGGTAGGCTCCAATGTTCAGAATCTACGGGACAAAGTTGAAGACGGGGGGTCGGCTCGTCGCTCGCCCGCCTTTAACTCCCGGAAAAGAAACCCGGTACCCATTCTATAGAGGGCTGGGTAGACCCTAGGGCCCGTTTGGAGGAGAAAGAAGCGTCGAAAAATTCCCGGCCTCCGCCGAGGCCGGGAATCGAACCCGTCACCTCCAACCCGCAGCCAAGCGCCCTTACCCACTCGGCTACCGGGCCCACATAGAATAAAAATATTAATTAATAAAATTAATAGCACTGGAAGTTGAGGAGAGACCCCGATGGGAGTGAATACTGAATGTAGTTTGTTCCCGAAGGTCTCATGCGAATTATCGATCAATGAAATTATTATTATTATTAAATAAACATATTTATTATTTAGCATGGCTTCAAGCGCAAATTTGAAAAAGTAGTTCTATTACAACGATGTACAATCATTGTTATTAAGTTAGTTAGTATATTACTAAATTTAAAGTTCGAGGAATTATTTTTTTTTTAAATCACAGAAATGTTTTCAATTTTCTTATATTTCCTACGAAGTTGGTTAATAATACAAAGTTAATAACAAAAATGCAGATATATATTTAGCTGCCTAAACTACATGAACATTTCATAAACTCTGCCTTGAAAAGAGTCTTTTTGCTATTGGCGGTGATGATGATAATATAGACCAGTTATTAGTTATGGGATTACTAAGAGATCTGACTGCACAAAAGAATATGGATACTAATTACAGGTTATCTAAACGAATTCGGTTTTTAAGGAACTAAATTCGCCAAAAGACGTACTTGAAATCGCCTGATTACTATCGTAGGTTGTAGCTATGATTCTTTTCGTATTCAGATAGTGTCATCTAAAGCTGAAGTCAAATGAATGTGCGAAGAAATGGTACAACTTAAGTCCTTCGAACCAAACCTACAATAGATTGCACTTCATGTTTAATAATGGATTTTGATGGAAAGATTAATAACTTTAAATCCGACATTACATTAGGCTTACTCAAATTTCGTCCCAAAAGATACTAAAACTGAAAACAAGCTACAGTACTAAAGAGGAGCGGCTTAGAAACTAAAATAAACAGTGAGAATGTAAACTAGTTTTGAGCTATTAATACTTTTATAATATCATAAATATAAAAAAAAAAAATAAGAACAACAATAATTGTTCAACACATGCATATCTTCAAGACAAATTCAATGAGAAGGAACAGTCGACAATTGAATAATGGGGCTTTTGCTTTAACATTTATTTATGTTAATTATTATTTCTATTTCGAAAGATATCGAAGACATTTACTGCTAATATCAATTTAGCGTCTTATTTTTTAATTTTAATAATATTAATAATATGGAAAGTAAGAAAGTGTAATCACAAAACAATTATCTCAAAAATATGCGATATCCGAAAATCATGTTACAAAAATTCAATATTTATACTTTTCTATGTTTCCGTATCCTAATGAAACACAGAAAGCCATCATTGTTTGTTTTATACTTTGCGGTTGTTAAATAAAGAAACACAATTTGTAAAAACCAAAATGCCAAGCAATTTGATTTAATGTTTAAAGCAATTTAAATCAAAATTAATTTGATTGTGCAAAATTCTCTAAAGAGGAATTAAGTTCTGGAAGCACTGTTGAAATTATTTTGAAGTGTTCTCTTGGATGGCTTTAGTGTCGAAACGTGTGTGTTTAGCGCTTTCTAAATTTTAAGAATAAAATAAAAAAAAATCCCACTGGTGCCAAGCAAGTGAATAAGAAAGATACATGAAAGTTGCATATTTCTTTCTTTACCAAAAACTGCTTCAGTGTTGAGGAGGTTACTTTCTGTATTTGATGAATATCTAGCAATACAGTGAAGCCCGTAACGTGACACAAGTGATATAACAACTGGAGAATTACTGAAGCGACACGTACTCAATCGAAAAAGAAAAACTCTACCGTCGCGAACTTCCCACTGTACGTTCATGGTGAGTATAAGAAAGAAATCGGCCACTGTATTCAACAGCCATACCGAGTTGAACATTATACAAGAATTCGGAAAATAAAAGTAATATGCAATGCAATATCAACATAACTTAGAATAAGCATATTTTCATGTGTATTACTTAGTGTCTGTGTAATCTGGATATGTACACACTAATATCCACTCAAGCTCATCTTGCCATAAATTTAACCCTGTTTTAGCAGGACAAATTATTCGTTGAAGACCCAAGATAATACGAAGTACAAAATCCAGAGAAAAACTTAAACATATAAAACATATAATAATAATAATGACATTAATCTGTCAATGTGGGTAGTCTTAATTTATTGGAATGATCAATTTAGGTTTATCTAGAGATCTAAGAGTCATTGACGTAAAAGGGATGGTTTATTCTCTCCCATTATCCGAAAAAGGAAGAAATCCAGCATTTATTATTTTTTATTTTGGTTGAAGAGCCATCACTTTTTTTTGTAACTCCCAACCTCCAAAGGGAGAAAAAAAATGAGAGCTTTTTTTTTTTGCTTGACCTGCCAGAAACCTTTCCCCTGCTCCATACCGAATTCCTGGAAATATCTGACCAAACAATGTCTTAAAATATCAGCAGGTCCGAATAAAGCTGTCTTATAATAATAATAAAACTCTTATTCACACTGCCTTTAATTTTGTTATCATTATGTCTGAATTTTTAATGAGAGGTTAATTATGATATATGTATAAGGTCAAATAACACGGCAACTGTGTTATCATTTCTTTCTTTCGTTTCTTTTCTTTTTTTCTTATTTACTTTAATGAAAGGCAGTCCGAAATTGGCCAATGGTTTGTTGTTCGGATTCAATATGAATATTCACTTACTTATTCCAAAGCTCAGGCTTGCACACATTCAGCATACAGATCAGCACAATTAGAGGGAAGCCGCAATAAAAAAAAAAAAGGCCACAATTACGAGATAGAGAAAGATGGAGGTCTGCTTCAGTAAGAGCTGCCGTGATTGTTTCTAAAGGAGAAATATATTACAAAGGTCGACCACCGTTTTAAAAGGGGCGTATGGAATTTGAAATAGCACTTAATTAAAGAAGCTAAAACATAAGAAGATATTTTATCCTGAGGCCAGTTAACCTTTGTTTTATCGTCTCTTTTTTTGTTTTTGTTTTCTTTGACTGTTTATCACTTAAATACAGGTTGGAAAAGTTTCCATACACGATCTTCTCGTTTAGAGATAATTTTGAAGTAATTTTCGGCTGTAATAGATTCAAAAGTATCCATTAAATATTGGTATATCCTACATTTAGTAAATTAATAGATAGGCGGTAAGTAACTCTGAATACATAACGAAGAGAAAATATTTTTCTCAAGTGAATATAATTTTGTGCTAAAGCATAAATTTAAAGGCGACCCACAAATAAAAAAAATTAAAAATAATAATAAAAAAAGGAAGTATATTAACGTTAGAAAGAATATAAAAAAAATAGGAAAAAATTAAAAAAAAGTTAGAAAAAAAAATTGAGAAAAAAAAGATTAAAGTCCCTCAGTGTTTGAGTCCGAGACCTTACCCATCAAGCTATAGCTGACAACTGAAATCAGATGGTTGCATTTCTAACATTTAAAAGCTAATAGAGGAAATTCAATGAAAACAATACCAAATATCTCGAACATGGGGGGGGGGCGTTGGCCCTGAAGATACTCTATTCATATGTTGTTTGGACCTCTGAGCACGATGGTGAAGTCCGTTTGTCGATCCGACCTTCCGTTCGGGAGTTGTTAGGGGTGGACAGACACAGACGGACGGACAGGACAAACGCAACAGCTACCGATTTTGATCCCGAATGGGTTGCTAAAAATACGTTATTAATTTTTGTTTTTTCATTTGCTTAAATTTCGAAACTTTAATGATTTTGAACCATCTTTAAAATTGGATCTCAAATCACTAAATTAGTTCTGAATTAAAGTTATAAATAAACCACATAAAGTATGTTTTCAGTCGTACTGCAAAACTTTAGATTTGCAAAACAGCCCTATTAGCAAACAATGTCTTTAAAAACTGTCTTCAAAGTTTTATATTTTTTTTCCCTCCTCATTTAAATTTTCATTTGCACATTTTCATTTGAATTCGATTCAATTTTCATTTGATTTTTTTTGTGTTAGTAATATTTACAATATTTTAAAATATTACCAAAGTGAAAATTACGAAATATCTAAAACCACAGATACACAGAAGCTCGGTTATAACGCGATCTTTCGAATCCAAGATCTCGAAGATCGCGATATAACCGAACTATTATTACGTCGCGACGTCAAATAATCGTATATCGCACCCTATTATCGCCCACACGATTCCAAATCGATTTAAAATGGTCATTTCGCGATTACCTACATCATTCAGGCTATGTGAAAGAATTTTATATTTATAAATACATAAATCATTACCTTTCCAACACTTTGATGGGTTATATTAGCCAAAATCGATTTGGCGCCGCCATCTTGGCATCTCGTACAAAAGACGAGTCCCGTGGACTAAAACTACGTATTCATACGCCTATTAGATTACATGGGCCTCTTTACTGGTTGTCATTGGCAGAAAAATAGATCTCGATATTCATTTTGGTTAAACGAAAAAGTCCGCGATTCTGGTATTTTTTAAAAAATATATTGTATTTGACGTATTTTCATGACATTAGGGTGGGTATAGACAGAGCCAGCGTTAGGGGGTGGCGAGCGGGGCGGTCGCCCCAGGCCCTGCGCTTATGGGAGCCCCGTGCCTGGTTAGAAGAAAGAGGATAAAAATAGGATTTTTTTTTTGGTTGTTAAAATAAGATTTTCCGTTTTGTTTTTTGTTTTTTTCTTTGGTTGTTGAAATAGGATTGTCAAGGGCCCCGCAAAATTCATCTTGCCCGAGGCCCCGCACCCTCCTATCGCCGGCTCTGGTATAGAGTCTCAATTACTGTAAATAATAAGGAAACAAGCACATTAATTAATACCTTTGATTTGATTTTAGGCGAAAAAAAGGTAAATTTTGCAATTTTACAATTATACACCTTTTCCAAAATATACGGGGTCCAAGACCAAATCACGTTATATCCGAATTCGCGATATAAACAACCGCGTTATAACCGAGCTTCAGTGTATTTAAGACAATGATTTATTGTTTACAAAGATTTCTGTTTTATTTAGAATTCTCACTAAACTTTGTTTCTGTTTACCTGGAGTTGTTTAACAATCCATAGGAATAACGTTAGCCTATTAATAGGATTCTATATCTGAAAGGAAACTTATTTTTATCAGGGTAATGGCTTTTATCTCTATTATTGTGAAACGGTCACATGAATTTTAGTGGATAAGTGAAGCTTGTTATTTTTTTAAAGAGAAGTCAAAACTAACATTAAAATTGTAAATAATTTGTTGATGATACTTAAATTAAAAAAAAAGGTCAAATGTCTTTTATATTCAAGGCCAAAGACTGCGTTAATTTAAAATATTGGTCAATTAAAACATACTTTTTTGGGTTTCCAATAAACAGCGTCACATTATTATTAGTTCTTTGACAATAAAAGTATATAGTTATATCTTTCTTTCATATATAGATAAGCTTTACTAAATCTAGGCTATTTAATAATGACTATATCATCATTTGGGTGATCTGTTCCTTGATATCACTGGGCATTGGGGTAATATTTAATAGAAATAGTGAAATGTTGCCAATAAATTTAAGTTTTTCGACATAATTAGTGTTTGCAACATCGTTTTAAGATCTAAATGTATTGGTAGATTTTGGCTGTTTTGAATACTTCGATCAAAATTGCATTCATAATGTTTATTTACTACTGAAGTAGTAAGGTTTTGGGCTAGGTTTATTTTAGGTGCTCCAGCAAATCAGGAGACGAGATCATGCATTTATCAAAATTCTTCTATTGAATGTCTGTTAACCATGAAATAAATAGTTTCCATAAATAAATGAGAGCTCCAACGCTTCTTGACCAATTTAAGTGGAAAGCCCGTGGTCAATCCGAGATTATTTTTTTATTTTTTTAAAAAATATATCGCAAATAACCAGCTGTATTGGAATCAAAAGTGGAAATTATCCTGAAACCCACATCCTTGTCTACGCTACAAAGGCCTACCCCAGTCAGATAATTTATCATTTGGAAAAAGAATGCTTTTTTAGACAAGATTTTTTTACATAATAGTGGATAAGTCGATGGTACTGGTTAGAAGAAATTGATAAAATAAAATAATACTGCATACCAAAACTAGCTGGGCAACACGGGAGGTAAGTGTTCCTACGATCGCCAGCCGATGAAACCTTTCCCAAGTTTTTATATTCATAAAAGATTTATTAAGAAACTAGCCGGGTACCGTCGCTTTGCTCCGGAACCCTTGCATACACAGCATAAAAAAAAAACAACTTTATTTATTTAGCAAATTAATATCGAGATCGGAAAATGTACGAGTTCCCAGCCCGTTGTGGCCTTCTCCGGATAACTCAGATGTATTGCGGGTTGGCGCCACACACCTATATATCGATAAGGCAACTTTAAAGCGAAAATATAAATCCTCTTTATTCCCTATCCCGTGGGAATTTCGAAACATCCGGCCTTATTCCTTGTCTATATCATAAAGGGAACCTCTGTGCAACATTTCAGCTTTCTAGGTACAAGGGTTTGGGCTGGGCGTTGATGAGTCAGTGAGTGAGTGAGTCAGGACTTTTCTTTTTATATATGTAGATAATAACATGTCGAAACATTTAGCATTAACATTACACTTAATAATCACCCAATAAAAATCTGTAGGGAAATCCCATTGAGGAAAAGAGAATTCGCTACAATGGAAGCAGGAAGCTTATATCAGAATGACATCCTACCATTTCTTCAAACACTAAAAAAAGAGATGAATAGAGGGAAGTGTTCATGTTTAAAGAAATAGCGGATCTTTTTAAGACAAATCAGTTAAGCATGGTCACTGAGAGTCTGAGATTTATTTATTGAATACTGTGAAGATAGAAAACTGTCGAGTTCAGAGTTTTTAGAATATTAATTTCAGAGAGATGGGAAAAATTGTCCAAGTTCTGAACTCATCATAAAAAAAAATTGTGCTTTTTTTTGACATGCATGCAGATCTTTTCAAGTTACACCAATGATTTTTTTTATACTATATCTCTTCATAACTCATTAAAAAATTGATACAATAATAAATGTTATTTTTTTTTTTTAAATCCAGAAAACTGCAAAAATTTAGCATTCAAACTTAAACTTTTTCTTTTTTTTTTCTTTTTTACCAGTTGTGTAAGCAAATGAAAGTACAATGAAATAAATAAATTCGAAAAATATAACTTCAAATGCACTCTCAATTTTTTGAAAATTGAAAATAAGAACTTTAACTTCCTATCATAAGGTGAGCTTTGATCACTTTAATTCTTTTCCAATAATAGAATAGTTCTATTATTCCATTTAAAAATTGTAAAAACCTGCTCATTACATTTACTTGGCATCGTATTATCCCTGTTTTTTTAATTCGTTCGTTCTTTAACTTCGTATGATCATACCTTCGTATGATGAAATGCTAAAATCATTTGCAACAATCCGACGCGGAGTACAATTTAAAGAAAATACTGAAGGGGTTTTTAGTGCATTGCAAAGATGCGAGACATACTATGAGCGAAAACACTTTTTCAAAAAAAAAAAAACCTCAGACAAAATTAACAGACTTTATTAGTAAAATTTAAGTACCTATGTGGTAATGAATGCTTTATGTAATTAAAATTATATACTTTTTAATAATATTTATTGTTTATGTATTTTAAATCTGTTTTATTTAATTTAAAGTAATTTTAAAAGGTGAATCTCTATTTAACGAATTTTCCATATAACGAACTTTTTTTCGGGATTTAGCGACTTCGTTAAATAGAGGTCCGACTGTAATAATAATTTATTACCAATAATAATTATAAAAATTATTACAATAATAATTATCTTAAAAAATACCAGAGTATATATTACAATCATAAAAACATAAAAAAATAATAATATAATATAATAATAATA